>OX418216.1:54590206-55134123 GCA_948455865.1 Conomelus anceps
GGGGGGGGGGGGGGTGTAATTAGCACCTTCAATATGAGTAGCTCATGATAGTGAGAATTAATCTTTTTAATCGGTAAAAGTAATCAATAGTATTTCAATCCATCACTGAAATTAATGACATGATAAAATCTGTTTCTGCTTTACAATTCGAATGTTGAAACTCAGAAGCTTTAAAATTTTGAGGATACTGTAAAAATACTATTATTTTCTTGTTGTTTAATGTATCATTTTCTGCCATTTAATGGTAATAGTCTATCATGCTTTGCATTTATTTGGGAAACTCTAAATAATACAGAATTTACATGTACGTCTACCATAACTACCATTTAATAGTAATACTCGAATAATGCTATGCCTATATTTTGGAAACTCAAAATATTGCCTCTAAATAATTTGTATGTTCATTAAGTGTAGAAAGTTTATCATAATGTAACACGCAGCGTAAGGAGAATCAAAATCATGCAATCAGAATCCAAAATTAAATAGAGCTGTATAAGAATGTATTATTTTTTTTATTACGTTATTATCTCATATTAATGCAATGTGTGAGTAATTTAGAATTTAAACAAGGGCGGAAACTGTTTATAATGATTATACGTCTTTTATTATTGCATCAATTTTTATTATCTGTCTGCGTTATTACAATCAGGTATTTTTAGGCTTGCTATTGGAAATTACCCCGATACGATGACAAGATGCAGCCTTAACCTAAGCAACTTAACCGAACCTAACCCAACCTCACTTCAAAAGTTTCAAGTTTATGTGTTCTATGTGCAAAGTGCCATTCCAGGCTCTTTGTAACCTCGGGATGGGAAATTATATTACTCTAAGGTTTATGTAATAGAATCAGAGAAAAAGACTTTCTGATATTGATTGGCTTCTATGTGGCTTCCAGGCTAAGGACATTTAAGTAAGGTTTTGTAGCCTAATACAGGTCATTGTGAGTCTATGTGCAATTATAATCCAGAGGATTTCAGAAAGTGTAAGCCTACTCCGTTTCCATTCCTCTACTGTTTAATCTCTACCTGGTTTTCAGTTTCTCCCCGTCCGTTAATAATATTCCTCCACGGTGGAAAACAGAGGTGGAAACGTGGAATCGAAATGTGATAGGGATTAGATATTTTTTATTCTGGCTGATGGGAAGCAGGTAACGAGTTGCAGGAAAATTACGCTGTAAATGATAAGAGAAAATTTCAGCTTTTCCTCCATTTTATTACAGATATTCCTATTTGTATTCAGATAAGAAAGTCTTGAAACTTTCCTCCTTTTAATTTCCTCAAAATCTCTCTCCACACTGGGGAACAGAGACTGCTTATTTTCATCTCTCCATTTTTTGGAACGGTATAGAATTCTAAAAAACTTAATAAGTGAGTCTTACCTCTATAATTATGTATCTTGTATAATATTATTTTGTTTTGTACAGATCTGTAAGTCGACCAGTACACACATGTACGTAAACATACACATGTATCCACACAGTGGAATACGATGTTTCATTGTACAATTCATTAAAATTATTCTTTGATTAGGGCTTTGAAAGCGAAAGAGTATTTAAAGTAATTTTAGAGTTCTTGTAGGAAGTCAAATACATTTTCTCGGAACCTTGAGTGGAAAAAAATTCAGTTAATGTAATATATTGTTATGGACACAGAAAGAAAAAAGGAACAGTAATTTTCAGCTTTCTGTGTCAATATTGATTTCTGAAAGCAATTAATCTCTCTTCTTCCTTCGCCATGCGGTCCATCTAGAGACCTTTGGAATGTTTACTTGGAACTTCATGGAATTTTATGGAAAATTAGAGAATGTCTTATCTGTTCATTTTAGAATCTAATAGAACATTTTAGCACAATCTCCGTCTTTCTGGATTATTTTGAAACCTATTTAAAGCGAACGCTTAGGTAAACATGAGTTTCATTCACGGTTTGAATCTCGTTGGCATAACAAGTGGCAGTTTTGTTGATAGTACAAACGTTTATTGTTAACGCCGTATATTGTGATTGTATTAGTGAGAATTCTTTTACATTTTATACGAGTGGACTCTACTCTTAGCTATTGTTCTATTATGGACTTAGCTATTGTATTATGGTGCTACGTGAGTTCAATTGTTCCTTTTAGACGTTTCTTTTCGAATTATTGAACAGTTATTATTTAATATTAGATCGGCCTTTTAACATTGAGTGATTGATTTCTGTGCAGTAATATTGGAAATTCTTTATTAGCTGAACATTATCGACTTATCTTTTTTCGATTACATTATTTTGTGAGAAATAACTGATTAGTGCGTGTTGTGAATAAAATGCGAGTGTTAATTTCAAGTGTTGCCAGCATTATTTTAAAGATAGAACCCGTAGCAATACAAATATAAAAGCCAAATACTACTGACTCACTGACTTAATTATCACCGTTCCACGAAAACCACTCCGTCAAACAAGTGCAGAAATTTGTACACATGATTAGTCGAGACCCTAGATGCGTACTAAGAACAGGCTCAAAAATTTCTCCTTTTAACGTTTTTAAGAACTACTCATCCAAAGAAGTTGAAAGGTGTTTTAATTGTTGAGCCGTAGCAGGTATCTGTTCAATCAGATAGAGATAAGCTGCGTTCTCATAGGTCCTGTTTGTAAAGGTGACCGATTAGATTAGCCAGCAAAAAAGACACTGTTCTCTGCTGTAAAATCACTTCCCAGTGGTTCGGAACCCACTTAAAACTGTAGGTACAACTCATCAATCACTATCATCCAACTCATTACCCAAGCACAGGTCTCAGACCTATGTGGGCTTCATCTTTAAGAAAAAAAAGTTTTGAATTTAAAGCGTACCAATAGATGTTTTTGAAATTTTCTCAAAAATACGCCCGGGCTCGGAGTTTTTCAGCGTGTTGAGTTTTCAAGAACTGCTTGGCTGAAAAAGTTGAAATTTGGTGTATTCCATGTTTGGTTTTGCACCTAGACGCGTACTAGGGAAATTTTTGAAATTTTGTCATGAGTTTGACGTTTTCCTGGAGTTTTTTTAGATATCCCATGAATCGTATGGCAGGAAAATTTAATTTCCAGTGAAAACTCTAATTTTAATTTATTTTTCAGTGGAGATTTTCTTCTCTTCATTCCCTTGCCTGCAAGCTTTGTATAAAGTTGTCCCCTTGCGATTGAACCCACTGGTTGGACTGGTGAACCGAGCGAAGTTAGCCTGTCGGCCAGTAACCTTTATTTTGTGAAAGCTCGTTTATCAGAAGAGATACTAGAATTTTTTGAATTGCTTTAAAAGAGTAACATGTACCTCCACCTATAAACATGGTATGTCATTGTCAAGCATTTATGGAGCCAGCGAGCCACTGCATTCTGATGATGAGTGGGATGGCAAGGTGACGTACAAAACACTATTATTATGATATGACTAAGATGACTAAGAGCTGGTCCAAATATTTTTTTGAAAAATTCTATCCAGTTTATCCAGCTTTAATAACTTCTCTTCTTTGAAGAGAAGTGAAGAGAGCAAACATGCTTCCATGCATCAATCTTTCCCTCGCACCTGTTTACTGATGAAATTGTTGTTACTTGATACATCAGCTAATCGGTCAATCTTTGTACAACACAACGTTGACACACATCATCCAAATATACTCAAATGGATTATCCTATCATACACCTATCGATCAACTACTTCAATTTCCATTACATGGTATTCTATTATCAAGATTTAATAGATTGATTTACCAAGAATTTTAAACGATTTTTGAAACTTTTCTTGCTACTCTGGAAGTGAGGCATTAATTATTAAGCTTCATTTTTTCAATATTGATCAAACTACACTTACCACGTGGAATGCTGTTCTCCCGATTATCAAGATTGCTATTATTAACATTTCATAAAAATATTAGTTCATCATGAATACCCAACGATTTTTGAAATTTTCTACTACTCTAGAAGTAAGGTATTGATTATTTAGCTCTATTTTATCAATATTGATCAAATTAATACGCTACTTTATTATTATTATTATTCATGCATCCGATGACCTCCTGTGAAAGGGGTATATGGACTTGTCAAAATTTAAGTTCACTAACAACTTACTCTATCTTCTTTAAAAACTTAAAAATCAATATAAAACATATCTTGTCGATTCTGTACAAATATTATCCTACAATCTGTTTCGCCTCTCGTAATGTACCCTAAATTCCTCACTTGTGTAAGCACAAATGTCCAGTAGCTCCTTCTTCAATTGAGTTTTAAAACTCCTACCCGTTAGTTCCTTGAGACGAGTAGGTAATAAATTATATAAGCGTATACCTGAACTCTTGACGCCTCGCTCATATAGAGTTGTTTGATGTAGGCCATCCCTTAGGTTTTGCCTATATCTAGTTGCATAGTTATGGACCAGTTCTCCTGTGTTGAATTTGTGCTCATTTTTCTTTATAAAACATATTGTTTCAAAAATATACAGGCTTGGTAAAGGAAAAATTTCTAATTGTTTAAAAAACGGCCGACAACTGGTTCGGATAGATTCACCCACCATTATCCGCAATGCCCACTTCTGCAATCTAAATATTTCTACTACATGGCTAGAATTTCCCCAGAAAACTATTCCATACGTCAAAAGGGAGTGAAATAGAGCAAAATATACATTTCGTAGAGTTCCACTGTCTAGAAGTGATTTTAAATTTCTTAGAACAAAAACAGCAGAATTCAGTCTAGTTTTTAAATACTCCAGATGAGGTCTCCAGGATAATTCAGAATCTATAACTATTCCAAGTACTTTTATATATTTCACGGATTCTATAGTATAATCTCTTATTTTTAAATTAGTTTCTCTAGATGTTCTAAATGGGATTTCTTTAGTTTTGTTGTAGTTTAAACTCAACATATTAGCGGCCAACCATTCATCTAATTTATCTAAAGTACTTTTACATTCCAACTCCATATTAGCCTGGCTGTCATTCCTCAGCAAGATACTAACGTCATCTGCATATAGAACACAATGAGCCGGCTGAAGATACGAGGGCAAGTCATTTATGTACAAAACAAAAAGCAACGGACCCAGTATGGAACCCTGAGGCACTCCGCTTCTTGTCTTCAACCAGTTTGAGTTGTACACATATGGGTGAGACTCTATCACAACTTTTTGATATCTATTATTGAAATATGAATTGAACCAGTTGAGCACTGAACCATCAAAACCGTAGAACTTCAGCTTATGCAACAGAATCTCTGTATCAACCAGATCAAAAGCCTTAGACAAATCGGCTATCAAACCACAAACCTTGGATCTATTATCGACGGAGTTCAATACCTCATCCATTAAGGAAAACAAAGCGTCATTGATGGAGAAGCCGGGCCTGAATCCGTATTGCTTTGAAGACAGTAAACCTAATTCATTTAAATACTTTCTTAATCTCCTCAAGACAGCATATTCAAATATCTTTAAAAACACTGGAGGATTAGACACTGGTCGGTGGTTTTCTGGAAGGTTGTTATCGCCTTTCTTATAAATTGGGACAACTTTTGAGAGTTTTAACCTAGTGGGCACGTACCCCGCATGCATTGAACTATTGAGAATGAATGTTAATGGCTTTAGAATTGGCATAGCTGATTTTTTTACCAAGTAATTGGAAATATTATAGCAATCGTAGGATTTTTTGTTCTTTAGTGATGTTATAATTTCTTGGAGTTCTTCACTGCTTAATGGATCGAAATGTTCTAACTTAAACCTATTTTGTTGTGTGTTACTTAAGAAATTAAAAAAATTGTGCATATTATTTTGCTGTGTAAGCGATTGCTGTATTTTTAGTGGCGTGTTTATGAAATAATTATTCAAGAATTCAGCAGCTTCTTTACCACCTTTAACAATTCCGTTATCAGTGGCTATTTGAGTCTCTGATGTAAAGTCCTTGTTCTTGGCTGATTCATTTCTGACTAATGTCCAAATCGCTTTGGCCTGATTGGCGGAACTCTTTATGAAACTACTAGCAGATATTTTTTTTGCTACTTTTAATACCTTTCTATATACACTCTTGTATATCTTGTGATATGATACAATGCTAAAGTATTTGATGCCTGTTCTTGTAATTATATGAATCATATAGTCTCTCGTGGATGAGTTCCTCGCTAGATAACTCAATGTTTTCAACCTATTTCTAGAGACTTGTATACCTGGTGTAATCCATGAAAGGTGGCGCTTTCTTATCATGTTTGCTGGTTTTTCTGGGACAGAAAAGTTACAATGATTCATATATATAGATAAGAAATTATTGAACATATCCTCAACATTATGACTATTATAAACGGCATGCCAATTCTCTTTTGATAGCCCTCGGTTCAAAACTGCTATGCTAGAGGTATTAATAACGCGAAAGGTTTTGAATAATGTTTCTCAAGTATTCTAAACATCTTCAGACTATCTGAATTATGTCAATTTTCAAATCTTACGGTTAAGAAATTGAAAGAATTTCTATTATTGGTATAATGGAGCACGTTTACCGGTAAATGAGGTTTTACCGGAAACCAAAACGTCTCATTCAATCGAGACTATTCGAATTCATTGACGTTCAAAGATTTTAATAGACTTATCAGTCCTTTTGGTTTCCGGTCAAATTTCATCGACTGGTAAACGATACGGCTCCCAGGAAATCAATTATTGATTAGCCTAATATGTAAGAAATACCGATGAAAATTTTTACTATGAGGGTAGAAACAGAACTTAAAAAGTCCACTATTTTTTAATCTTTCTTGTGCCCAAAAATTATATTTTACCATTTGTTACTTTGAATTTTTCTTAGAGAAGTGATAGCCGCGAACCGTATCAGATATCTTTCAGTTGGATAAGATAAATGACGATCGCTCAGAATTAAATCGGAATGGTGATCGATTTGGATGACCAGCAAAAGATATTCTGTACTCTCTGCTGTAGAAACACTTTCCGATTGTTCGGAACCCACCTAAAACTTAAGGACCTGTGCGTGACTGATGAATTGGATGATGGTGATTCATGAGTTGGACCTGCCTACTCATCATCATAATCCAACTAGGATTATGTTTTGCGAACGTATGTCTTAGTGGGCTTCATCCTCCAAAAAACAGAGTTATACAAAAAATACAGTTTCACTGGAAGAAAAATGATCAATTTTCTTAGTTTCACATTAGCTTTTAGAATAAACAAAACATTCGTATTTTTCAAAAGCTTAGCTTATGGGGGTATTTTTTTTCTAAGGATGAAGTTGAATAAGGTTTGAGACCTGTGCGTGAGTGATGAATTGGATGATGGTGATTCATGAGTTGGACCTACAGATCTATGTGGGTTCCGAACCACCGATATATTAATTTACAGCGAAAGCAGTCTTTTTTTCTGGCTAATCCAGTCTATCACCCTTACAAAGAGGGCCCAGGACTTCGTAGCTTATCTCAATGTGATTGAACAGATACCTGCTATGGCTCATGGCTATCACTCCTTGACTTGTCTATTATTTGACTTGCCCACGTATGCTGTTACCTATTATATGCTATTACGTGCGCTTCGTGCTCCAAAAAATCTGACTACGGCATTTCCACGACTAATCTTTCTGGAAAATAAATTTTAAGTAGCAATATTTCACAAAAAGTAATTGCATTTCGATCTTGATAAATAATTGGTCACAATATAGATGAATTTTATTTTTTGAAGATTAAATTTTCGAATTTTTATTTCCCTGAAGGATAAATGATCACCAGGGAAGAGTATGCTATATAGAACATAGGCTATAAAACGTATGCCATTGTGGTGGTAATGTAATGGGGAAGAGGTCACTGATGTTTTTGTTCCAAGCGCAAATGGATGCTAGTATAATACATTAGCGGAGCTGAGAACTACCCATGTACGCACTGTCGGTCATGACTATGAAACTCGGTGGGGTTACTGTGAAACCCTTTAATGTCATCACTCTTCCTCTTTCAAGGACCCTGGATAATATTTCTTCGTTTTATATCTTCAACGCCACTATGTCGAGCAATAATTCTCAATCGCTTCACTGTTTGCAAACTTGTTCCACAACGCACAACACCCGTCACCGTGTTCTATATCAATTTAAATAGCTCGGTTGGTATTTTGAACAGGCCTTTATATCTATAAATTTCTATATATATATATATATATATATATATATATATATGAATTTGAATTTAATTTTTATTTATTCCCACACAACATAATTATTACAATCATGATAGAAGTGAAATTAACATAGAAAGAAATATATTTCCCCACATGGACTGCAGATCCGTGTGTGAGGAAAGAATTCTCATCTACGAATTACGAATGTAAGAAATAATTTTTAATTATCAATCAATGAGTTACCACTAAAAATTGGAAAATATACAATTTGTTTTTTTAATTACAAATAAAAAAATGAAAATTTTGAATAATTAAAAATTCCATACCAGAAGAAATGAAAGTGACTAGTTCAGCAATGATCAATCTATAAATAATTACAGTAATTGGCAGATTCTCAAACCACCTAGGCAGCAACAGCCTTTGAATAATGCTCAGGAATTAAGAGTAGGGTGAGTGGATCAGTGCCTCAGCAGCCTCCCGGCCGATATCAAACAGTCAATCGACCACCCTTCTTTTATATACATATTCTTCTTTTATATACATATTCATACACATAATCTATAATTCTGTATTTTCACATATTATTAATATTTCTGAATCCCTTGATTTTTTATAGGCCCATCTACATTTTGAGATATAGAGATACCAATATATATTTATATATCTCGGTATCTCTATATCGATTCCTACATGAAAAAGCCAGGCTCTGCTGTGAATGAATAAAGTTGTCACAACCACATCAATTTATTATAAATGTGGCTGTGACAACTTCAAGTCTTATTATTTATTATGGATATCATCCACAATATCACCTTCGCCACTACAAAGAGAGTTGATTTCTGAAGTTGAGAAAGTAATGCATGCTCGTATTGATTTTTCTACTTATATGAATCTCCCTAAAAATGCAATTATGGGTATCATATTATCATCCTTGAACACTTTTCCCTGATAGCGCATTGTCAATTGTAACTGAATTAGACAAATTCATTGGAATTAATTCCTTGTATAATAAACACGATACCTATTCATGATTTCTTCTCTTTTCACTTCTAACATTATTTTTCACCACCATACAATAATTATTCATAATAAATATTCCTTCATTTTTTAAACTATGTATTATTAATTAATATAAGCGTTTATTATTAGTTATTATTTTTAATTATTATTACTGTTTATTAGAAGAATGTATAAATAGTAACCTAGAGTTTTCAGTCGGCTATATCAATTTAGTAAATGGTTTATTAGTCCAAATTATCAGGATTTTACTGCAATAGATGAGTAAATGAAAAAAGAATTATTGAAAAATCCCTGCTTAAACCCTAACTATTGTAAAATGAGTTCAATTTTAAATTACATTTTTCAAAATATTTGACTCACGAATCTTATTAATTCAAGAGCATTTAAATTTAAATTCAATTAAAGTTCTATTATATAGAACGTTAGTGATAGAGAGGTCCTATAGTTGTCCTAACTCCGCCCTTGATAGAGGCAATTAATCAGTCAATCATCTCAAGAATATTTCGAATGTGAACGCTCTGAAAGTATCACCCTGAAAAAAACAAGTGAACTAACAGAGCCAAATAAGTTTATTGCTCATTTATAGTTGATTGCTAGTAGCTTAAACATTCCACAAATTAGATCGTTTACTACCAGCTATTAAGTTTAAGTTCCTCCAGACTTCTAAATTTTCTTAGTTTGCCACTGGCAATGATGGAACAATCGTCCAATTTGTAAGAACACTATTAAGAAAGCAATGTAGGTCAGGTTGTGTAAGGAATAACACAGGAATTGGTTCAATCATTGAGTTGGAAACGTTGCTTTGCAAGTTGAATGTTGAGCAAACATGTTTTCGACAAATATCGTAATCGTGTTAGAAGCTAGCATGCAGTTTTCTCAACAAACGTTCGCCTGTTTCCTCTCATGCTGCAGAGAAAATAGGTTCCAAGGATACAGAAATTGCTTCTGTATCATCTGAAAACTGTTTTACAATGTCTCAATCACTGAGGACTTTAAGCATTATTTTTTATCAGGAGACTGTTTCTTTTTCTCAAAAGAAGACATTATTGTAAGCAAGAGAAAATACTAATTCCGATTTTCCACCAAAGAAGAAATAAATAGCCTACACTTTTATAACCTCCATATGATTAACCTGATAATATTACACTAACTTATAACCTGTAATACAAAACAATTACCTGAATATTATTTTCGTTTGGCAATATTATTCCCATTCTATAGAGTGTTTCACGTAGAGATACCAATAAGCTTTCTGTTGTAATAATAGTTCATAAATAAATGTAAACGCAACTACGAAAATTCTTCGTTACAGAATTTAAAATGGCAGTAAATCGATCAGGCTAACTGCTAGCTTCAGCAGTTAGCCTGATCGATTTACTTCTACAGCAAGCACGAAACGTTATTGCTTATATTATACAATGACTTGAAACTGTGTTTTTTCAATATCTGTATTGTTGAGGACTTCATGCGTCGTTTTCTGTATCATGAGACTGCGATTTTTTCTAACAATAGGAAGTACTGATTCTTTTTTTATCCCACCAAAGAAGAAATAAATACACTATTATATTGCCTTCAAAATACTTTTTTCACAATAATTGTTCTCATTGCTCTCATTGTTTCCCATAGAGGAACCCATATTTGGTGAGATTTTTGGCCAGATTTTCGTAATTTGGCCAGGTTCTAAATGAGATGAAAATTGAATAAAACAAATAAGGAGTCGGTGATCACAGTAATTTTTTTAAATATTCAACAAAATAAGCGAAATTGTTAAAAAGATACGTTTTTCAAGCTAGAAGTGAATTAATTTGGTTAATTGTACGAGAAACATCTAGTTTTTTTCCACTGAACTGGTAAATAATTCTATTTTAAACAAAATATATTAAATAGGTCAAAACGAATCCAAAATGTATAAAATCGACTTCTGTTGAATAAAATCATAATAATTTCACCCAGTTTAGTATTTGTATGTTGTTTGATTCATAAAAATACTAATTTTATGAAGTTCGGGTCTATTGTATGGTATTGGTTCAAAATTTTTCTTTACTAATTAAATCAGGAAAAATTACAAGTTTATTGCACAAACAACCGCGAATTAATTCACTTCAAACTTTGCATATTTCGCTAAATATTTAAAAAGTTACTGTATTCACCGACTTTTAGTTTGTTTGTAAATTACTCTATTTACCGACTCTTTATTCGATTCAATTCTGTAAAGAAGCATTTCCAGACCTTAGTTTATAAATATGTACGAGTAGTACATAGTATAGGTGGATTACCACGGGTATGGCTTTGATCCCCGTAAGAATACATGTTATTCTTATCCCCATTAGAACAGTGGATAAAGTGCACACTAACCGGCATCATAACATGTATTTTTATAGGAAGCCATGGCGAACCTTATTACTACTGTAGGCAGAGAGAATAGAAGTAAAATAGAAGTTCTCTTCTATACTCTCTGACTGTAGGCGACTTTTCAGACTTCAACGTTGTGTTGCAGTTCAAAGAGCGTTTACATAAACTTTTTTAATTATTTTGGAGAGTACAACAAGGTTACAAAGTGACCTTACTCTATGCGAAACACTCAGTAAATAAAATGAAGTTATTGTTGATTAATGAACACTTCTTTCGCATATAGCTATTACAATAATTCAATCCAGTATCTATTCTATCGCAAAAATTCAATCCATTTAGGGTTAGATAGCCTCGCAATATGAAATATGTGTTATGATTCTAGCCGTATCAACGAGTCAAACTCTATCAACAAACAAGCCGGCAGTTTTCCAAGGCATTAGAGAGCGGATGAACCTTTTATCCATATTTGAAGAGAATCGGATTCCTCACAAAATGGATTATGAGACCGCTTTCATCTATGATAGGAGAAAGCTCCAATGTAGGCTCTGTATTCAAGTTATGAGGGGTAAGGGAGGGGATTTCGGTTGGCCAGCATCTCTAGTTGAATTCGGTACCCCAAGTCGATAAAGAATATTTACGACCACGACCCGAATCGGCCGTCTGTGTCCCAGTGTTTATTTTTGACCTAGCCTGTACTTGGACAACATCAGAGTGTACCATCGCAAAACTTCAACTACGATGAATAAAATTCCCAACCAGAAAGCTCTTGCTTTGAATGAACTAAGAGAGAATGTATGATTTAATTCAATAGAAATTTGCTAATGAACTTCTTTCAAGAGAAATCAAGTGATTGAAATGGTATGTTATGTTCTGACTCTAAAATCTAAACAAAATTCATAATTATTCTAATAGGACATGAAGTTGTCACAACCACATTTATTGAAAATAGTGAGATACTAGTTTTGGTTGTTACACAATTATCAATCTCAAAGAAACTAAAACTGAAGTACAGAGTAGCTTAATTTGTACTAAACAGGGAACGATACTATTATCTGAGGGAGTAAATGCCTCTAATAGGCTTACCTTCATTGAAAGTCTGTGATTGGCTGAAGGCCAAGACAAGACCCGCTACAAAGAAAGCCAAAATTATTTCTACTTTGTTTGGACGATTGGACAATTTTAGGGCTTCTTTTACAAAGTGTACTTCTAAATTCTAGAATTGAAAGTGAAAATCCTTGTGAACAATTTGCATAACTTAACATTTGGATTCTATTTTTTTGAAAATTTGCTGAGATTGCAGTTGTGGGCGAAAGCCCACATCTTTGCGAAAGTATTTCTGTCACAAATATATAAATAAATAAATTTGATATCTATTTGCTGGATAGTAGAAAGCTTAAGTCTCTGTGAAGAACGATAGGCTCATGCTGATTCTCATCTACAAATTATTTTTTATCATCTTTAAAATGTTCAAATCAGTCTCTTTAGAATATGATGGATGAAATTCCAGTCAGAAGGCTTTGAATAAACTTGAAATAAGGAAAAAATGTATTAATACATTCAAAACAAATTCGCTGGATTTCTGAAAACTCAAACCTCTGTAAAGAGCGATAAGATAATTTTCTCTATAAGCTATTTTTTACCATTTTTGAAATGTTTGAATCAGTTTCTTTAGAATGTTATTGGAATAAATATGATTTGTCTTTTTTCTAGGCTCTAAAATCCCAAAAAAAGATTTAAAAAATAATTCAAGTGCAAAGAAAGTTTTGACAAACCTCAACTTTTTTCTTGCGGAGTCGTCATTTTCAAACACAACACTGTAATGAAAATAAAATAACACTTTGTGTTAGAGAATAATAAGAGACGATCAGCTGATATGACAATGAAACTTCATTCTTTGCTCTATCCAATGCCATATAATATATCATACTTGATCGATTAATAGGTTCAAGTAATACACATATGAAATCTGCTCTTTTATTTCGAAACTGTATAATTTCCTTATTTCCTGTATAATTTTAGCAATCTGCTGTTTCGAAATTAGAAAACAGCCTTGTTGATGTGATACAGACTGAGCTCTTATGATAAACAGACATGAAATACACTACGCGAACTGAATCAAAGGTAGGGTCTAATAACTGTGTTTAATTTTGCGATAATACCTGAAATCGAGTATATTCCTCTGTTAAAGCAGTCTTATTCTTGGGCGTGGGGTCTGCTGTTCTCGGAACTAATGACATGGTACTACAACATCTAATATTCTTAAATTGTGAAGAATTAATAATTATTGTGCTTCAAACTACAATTTATTGTAAAACTTGGGCATGACCAAAGATTTTTCAGTTGTAAATGTTTTAAGTAAGTAGTTGTGGGTAGTAGCCTGTTGTATCTTTGCATTGATTGTGTTTAAGCCATGAATATATAAACTAAAAGTCATTCCTAAAAGAAATTTGAACTTCCATTTATAAACTTCCAGAAACAATAATGAATTTTATATCTCGCTAATCCTCCGATCATAGAAAGCGAAGTGAATCCTATTGATCTAATTATTCGAGATGAATATTGATAGTTTCAGATAGGCTACATGAATGCGTCACTTTTGAAAAAACCATTGACTTTTGGAAAAATGCATCAACATAAAAAAAAAATTATTGGGCGTGAAATTTACAGTTTGCAATTTGAATTTAAATTCACAATTTGCAGTTCTTTCCTTTAATTGAAAGTTAGATTCACAGCAACGAAATGTTTCAGTTCTACGACCTCACGGAAAACTCTCAAATGAGTCAGACATGCTCTTTAAGCTCAAAAGACTCAATTGTTGACTGAAAAGTGCAAAAAAATCTAAAATAGCCCACTCTTTCCTATACGAGCTCTAAAGACTCTGTTGTTGACTGGAAATTGCAAAAAACCGTCTCAAATACTCTTTCCTACTCAATATGTTGAGAATATTCAATTGGGAATTCCTGCTCGTTATCCGGTTGGATCAATAGGACACTCTGCATGTAACAAGCCTCGTTTCGTTACTTCACACATGGAACGAGGAAATTGGATTCCTTCTATCAAGCATACTTCAGGGGTGTTAACGTGTTATACAGTATTAAGACACCTTTTTACTGGTTGTTATGGCCCATATTCACGGTCCAGCCTGGAATGGCTACTGGCTGAAAGTGACCAGATACAGTCTACTTGAGAATTTAATAACACTTTCATGATGGAACAAACTCCTGACCAATTTTCTGAAATTGACTCAGCTTCAGAGATCTAGATTTTCTCCACTTCCAAATAATTCTGATATTCAGAGACCTGTTTCAAAAACCGACCTAATATGACCAATATTGTAAACAACAAGATCTAAAGCAAGTTTAGAGCAAGTTGTAGAAGTTGGTTTTGAAGGAAGTGACAATTTATCAAACTGACAAATGTACAGAACTTAATTTTATTAACTTCGAATTCTTTTCAAAGCACTATTAATTACACTGAAGACCTCCGCAATAGCGGATATTAAGAACAGCATTGAATAGCTGATGGAAATCAAAGTTGTAAAAAAAAAACATTTCTCAAAAAGCTGTTGATTACAAGTGAAATACTTCTCTGTAACAAGTGTAGGTGTGAAGAATTTGTCAGCATGATAAAACAATAACGCACATAAGCATAACCTATGTAGTACCTGGCTTTGTGGTTTGAAATTAATGTTTGGTCCTTCCTGATGTTGATAAATATGAATAAGGAACGTTGGCAATATGACTAGTTTTCTGGATTGAGATTACACTTCACATAAACTACCTGCATATTACAATGAATATAAAAACTCGAATTATTTACGATATATTATATTGCACTGGAATAATTTGTAATTCAGTGTATACTTTAATCATAGAATGCAATGCATTTGCATACAAAATTCGCATGTAAATTCGCATTCTAAAATTAAAAGTAAAATCATGAACAATTGAAAAAAGTAAATCAAGAGTGAAAACTTGTCAACAACAAAACAAATTAAATTAAATTAAAAGTAAAATCATGAACAATTGAAAAAAGTATAACTAGAGTGAAAACTTGTCAACAACAAAAAAATAAATAAAATGAAACGCAATTCAGCATCACAGCAAAAACACAGCTTGTATACCTCCTATCAATAACCAACAATCAATAATCTAACAAGTGTACGTTATCAAAACCTCAACTTACTATAATATATTTCCCTCCAGTTGCATAAACAAGCTTTTATAATGATGTACCGGTATCCGTGACACTTTTATATATCGTACCGCTATCTGACATCATTCAATATGAAACTAAGCCAGTATTTCTGAATTTATAAAAGTGTATGGTTAAAATGATAACTAGATCAAAATGCAGCAGACTCAAAACTTCAAATTCTAAGATTAGTTGAGCTTGAAAAAGATATATGAATAAGTTGAATGATTGGATATAAATTCAATTGTTTGAATAAATTTTATTATTATACAGTTTGAAGTTTTTTGTAGTATTTTTTTGCGGATGAGGCCCACATAGGTCTGACACCTGTACGTGGGTAATGAGTTGGATGATGGCGATTGATGAGTTGGACCTACAGTTTTACGTGGGTTCCGAACCACTGGAAGTTTGAAGAGTGAATTAAGCTATAGAGTTAGAAAAATATTCGTATTGGTGACTGATATTGGCCATTCATATTGAGCTTGTTTTAGGTTATGGCGAGATGAGGTAAAACATGGCACATTTGCGTGTATGATGGAGCCACCTTTATACATCATTTTATAGAGAATAACATGCTGGTATCCGCTCTATCATTAAATATATACAGATCATGCGAATGCTGGCATGTATATATAGGTATAATCTATAAATATGATTGCACATAGTAGCATGGTATAAAAGAAGGATGGATACCGTTACATCATTAGGTGATTTATTTATCATTCATGTTTTATGTTCAATTTTTAAAAAGAATGTCTTCATGTTGAATTTTGTTTTGTGATTCTGGTGATTGAAAAAGGAGAAAAATTTCATTTTTATTTGACACTATACTAACATTAATTTTCATTTGTATGACTTTAATTCATTGGCAATATTGATTTGATTCGATGTGAATAAAGTTGATTGCGTGTTAAGTGACTAGAGTCGACTGTTGATCTGTTAAATCAACTAGCGTCCAATAAGGGGGCGTGAAAAAATTTGTGATTAATAAATATTTCTATCAAATAACAAGGACCCCATGCGTCGAGTCAGAAATATGAGATACTCGTTTGACTGAACTTTATTTACATTACCCATTCAAGTAGCTCGTTTGTGCTACCGGGTTCTGGACTGCTATTTATTTTTTGCATAACTAATGCAAAAATCTCGCCAATATTTGATAAGAATTGATGTGGAAGTGGAATATTTTGTGAAGATGAAAATCGTATTTCAAGGAAACAGCTTTCCAGCTCTATCCAAATTCCGTACACAAACTTCTCGAAGTTAAACCAAAGTCGGTTGTGCGTCAGTAGCGAGCAGATCTCTTCGGAAGTTGAAAGTCATTCACGAAAACTCTCGAAAGTGGCTCTTTCTCCTTGATGCAGAGCAGCCCACTTACATTGTTGGAAAGAGAGAGAGTGACAGGAGTAACGAGATGAACGAACTAAAACGGGTGTCAGCTCATTTACAACTGTTAGCACTTTAAATAGGCTCACTTCTGGCGAACAGCCTACATCTTATAGAACTTTTTGAACAAATGTTCAGTGTGAAATGAGTTTTATTAGAAAGTATATCAAAATGTTCAAGTTGAGTAGCTGATCAAAACTGATGCATTTTGGGGTTTTGGGAAGGATTTCTCTTCTGTACTCTCATTGCTACAGTTAGGGGGAAGTAAGTACCCGCTGGTACAACTTTCTTTTTAAAAAATTTTCAAAGTGTGAAAATATAAAGTGTTTTTATAGAGAGTATATCAAAATGCTCAAGTTAAGTAGCTTGACCAGAAGTGAATCCCTTCGAATTCCTTCAAAGACCATCAAATTGCTTCAAATTTTGTCCAAGATTCGACAAGACTTTTAAAGTCATGTCAAAAATTGGACAAGATCTATTGGATGTGATTATTTGATGAAAAATTGTATTGTATTGTATTGTCTACAAATTCATCAATTATGTCCAATTAAACTATTGTTTCGGCTTTTTAAAATTAAAATAATCATTACAAACATGTTTCAATTCTTCTTCTGTCGTGTCCAGAGTCACCATAACCATTAAATATCTTTTCAAAATGTAGCCGCGGAGACTGCTTTGTCATTCGCTGAAATAATGTCATCCATTGTACAGGTTACTTCCATGTTAGGACAGGTAAAAAGGTGTTGATAATTTTGCCTCATTCCACACTCGCACTCTTCATCCACATGTTTCAATGTAGAATGTATTATGCTATGTGAGGTCAAATCAAATTTGTAATCTCAAATTTGTTATCATTGTAGTCTACAAAGTTGAAGATTTAAACGAGAGCCTCTTTTGTTTGCTTTTATCTGCTTTTTACATTCTGAATATTTATTCATTTCAAGTCCATTTTTTTTTTAATTGTGTTTTCTAGTTTTTCCATCTATGACCTTTCAAAATCACTTCCCAGGGGTTCGGAATCGGAGCCCACTTGAAACTGTAGGGCCATTCATATCTCATCATCATTATCCCCCCACTACCGATTCACAAGCTTTCATAGTATTTTTTGTATACAGTAATATTGTATGTTTGATTGATTAAATAAAATTTCATTCAGCTGCATCTAAATATCACAGAAAAGCGGTAATGAAATATGGGGGAAAATCAGTTATTCTTGTATGAGATGGCCGCGGCGAGTTGTCCTAGACCCATCTACGTGACATATAACTGTAACATATTGAATCGTTATCAATAACACAGTAATATACTTCAAATGGTGCAATTTCTATCCAAAATACTAACTAAATTTATTTTTCTTCTTCTTTTTCCTCTTTTGCTTCTTCCTCCACTTCTGCTTCTTTTTTTATCCTTCTTCTCTCCCTTCATCTTCTTGTCCTCCCCCTCCTAATTCTCCTTCTTCTTTTCCTTTCCACATTCACTCGTCACTTCCCAAATTTCCCCAATTACAATAAACCTAACTGGTCATATATTAATGAATTGTGCAAACATGAACCTAACTTTAACTCGAAATGAACGCCGCTAATCTTGTTGCAGTCTCATAAATAATTTGAACTCTGTTATTAAAGGGGGCCGAAAGTGTTGCCTAGCCTACTGGCGATGTAAATTAAGTGCCAGTTTAAGCTTGTAAAGCTCAATGAACAGCACGCTCTCTCTTTCTCGCTCCCATGAGACCATATTCGTCATCATCCTCATCATCTCTCCCTTATCTTCACATCATCATTTACCTCCGGTCTGTCGCTCCTGAAAACTGTGCACCTTGAATAAAATATTTCTCCATTATGAATTTTCCCACATAACCAGGTCTATGAGGATGATACTATCAATGTCTTACTCTAAGACTGCTGGAGAGAGCCTTGAAATATTGCAACTAAGACTTGAAAACTATTTTCTCACGGAGCAGCAATTTTTTAAAAGGTGTAATTGGATAGAGAATAACTTATTACCGTCTGGGGAAATCTTGAAAAATGATATCTCCAAGTAGAATATCATTTTTGTCTTGATGTTGTAAATTAGTTATTATTACATAATAACTTCTTGTTTATTTCAATTTTAACTGATAAAATCGCCTTAATCTGTTTCTTAATTTTGTTTAAGACTTCTTTTATAAGAAATAATTAGTGAAATGTTGACCAATTGTCTAACAAATTGTTACATCATTATTAATAGAATAGAGTACTTACTTATTACTAATACTAATTAAAATCTATATGAATCAGTCTATCAGACTGAAATATACGTATTACGACTAAGATTTATGTTGTTCAAACAACTATAATTATTTCAACACGAGAGACTATATTTCCGACTGTTACATTATTTTCAATCTCAATAAACTAAAAATAAAAACAGAATAACGGAATATGTTACACCCTTTTTGGAAGAATACTATTGTTTAATATACTGAGAGCCCCTCATAGGTCGAACATCTCTATCGTTGAATAGAGGTCTGTCATTGGCTGGAACTTGACACGTCCCCCAGTAACAAGAATGGCCCACCAGTACGAAGCAAATAGGATAATCACGTAGTAAACAAGTGACCAGATGACTAGGTACACATTAGAAATGAATGATCTCGAGGAATATTAAAGGTCAATAGCTTAATCAAGGTCAAATAACTGCAAGAATAATAGAAAAGTACCCTTGTTTTAACCTATAAAGGAACAAAATAAATAATTGTACAAAGTTCTGTTAGAGCTAAAATTTAACTATTGAATTTGGCCTATTCCATGTTGGAACAAGTTGATTAGTGGTTTTAAATTGTTTGAAATAGCATCATAATCGTCTCTTTATTACCTAGTTATTTCAAAAGCTTCTAAAATGTTAAAAAGTCTACATGTTTATTGAAATGAATTAACTTAACATTTTTTTCAATCACAAACTTGTGATTATTGATAATCAGATGTTTGACAAAATTTTAATATCTTTTATGATTTTGAAAATCTCTAAAATGTTCATTAACTCCACATTTGGAGCTTTTCCCAGTTTGGCCTTCATATCAAGTATTACAGTTCTTACATTTTAATTTATAAAGCCCACTCTTGTTCCAGACATCAAGTATCAATAGCTGTTGTAATGTTGATGGTCTCTGTCTGCGCTCCTTTATATTTTGATTCTTCATGTTTCATTTTTATCTTTTTGTTCTTTTTTATTCTTCGTATTATTTGAGTGTGCTGTATCCTAACTATTCTGCAACATGAGATTCAAGTATTTTTGTATTTACTGATTAATATATTCTTCATTACATCCAGGAAAACAATATTTTAAAAAGTTGCGAGTGTAGAGTGGATGAGTTTTATTGAAATTCCCAAATATAGAGAAACCGTACGAATGATACTAGCCACCATATAGCTTAGAGTTTCATCCGTACATACTATTCTGTTGGTATAAATGCTTTTGTGCTGGTTTGATAATCCCCGCATTCGAGCAACGTCAATTATTGCTGAGACCTGTCACAGCTATTGAGTGGGCCTTGAATTGGGCAGAATTCTACCAGATATTCCAGAGATCAAATTCGGATCCCTATTGATGGAATATTTCTCTTTGCCAATTCACATGAAGGCCTGGCTATCTAGTCTCGAAGAATATGGCCAGGCAATATGGTCTATTCAAAACAATATTTCATATTTACTGTTTCTATCATGACGGCTTTCAGAGTGGAATCAAACTATCATTCCACAGCAAATTATTCTATTTGGAGTGTATGAATTAGCCTACTAAATAATGATCAATGAGTACTAAATAAAACTAAGCTTCTCTAATTTTAAAACGATGCATGCAAATATTCATAAAGCAATGCATGAAAATATTCATAAAACGATGGATGAAAATATCAATAAAACAATGCATGGAATCTTTGAAACAATGCATAAAATTATTCGATAACTAATTTCACTTGATTACGTTATGCTCTTCCGATTTCAAAACATTGAATGAAAAATAACTTTATGAAATGTTTTAAAACGGATTGGCGGCAAGAGATAATATTGTTGAATATCATTGTCGAAAACAAAACACAGATATGGATTGGAATTTGGTGTGAAATGAAGAGATAACAGGAAAATTTGTTTAAATGCATTGTTCACAAAATATTTATCGAGAGAAAAATTATACTTATGCTACTTGTAGGCTTTTCACAATAACATTGACATTAGTCATGGATAGAATATATTCTTGCTCTATAATAAGTGCTTAAATTATATTAAGGTCTAACAACATAGAAGAAAAATATTTAATTGATTGAATTGATAATAGTTGATCTTATATTGAGTGGGGATTTCCGGCTGAAAGTCTAGGACAAAGCCGGAGTGTGTTATAATTTATAATGTGTTGAATATTATGTTTTTATTTCTTTCGTTTTTGTCTATGTAATGAAGATTATTGAATAGAGCACAATTATATAAATCTCATAAAGTGCATTTAGATTAATACTATAGTAGTATTAGAATAGAATAACAATAACAGCTCTATTCCTGAAAATTCTTATCAGTGGAGGTGGGTACAGGACAGCGAAAACATTAATTGGTCTTATGTGTTCGCTGGTACAGAACGCAAATAATCAAAACATCAGACATTTTTCTGATATTGAAATGAACATTCTGAAAAACGATTGAAGATCTTTAAATATTATCATATTCACCCTTTATTTGGCGAATTAAGAGATGAAATATAAAAAAAGAACAGATGATGAAAATGAATAATAATAATAATAATTGCTATTAATTAATTATACTATATTAATTGATTAGTCACATTAATAGTGGTGGAGAAGAGAGCTAGTGGAAGGAGATGGTTTCAAATGATTGACGACCTCCTGGTGAATGGAAACTACAATGTGATGAAGCGACTGGCAGAGAATCGTCAATAGTGGAGAGCTGCCATGTGAGGACCTGCTTACGAGCAGAAAACCAATCATCATGATCATCATCATCATCATCACATTAATAATTTAAATTATCCATACAACGAAATTTGTAAAACCCTTAAAAACGTTAACATAACACCAACTAAAAACTATTCTATTCTATTCTATTCTGTTCAACTGAAATTTTCAATAAAAACATATTCAGACCAAGGTACTGGAACTTTTCCATTAACATTTAAAGCCCAGATTTTGAATCATAAAGTCAATATATTCATATCATCAAAATAATCATATCAATATAAATTATACCTATATCAATTTATCTATCTAATCTATATAAATTTTTCATTGACAATTATTGTTGCTAGGCTATTGCGAAAAAAATTGAACAATACAACATAATCTTTTGCAAATACATAGATTAAATCTGTTTCATTATGAATAAAATAACCTTCTGAATACATAATCAATAGTTGGAATACGTAATGAAATTGATTCACTGCTGGTCTGTCAGGATATGCCTTGACATTAGTGTCTTTGTCTTTGAATAAAATTCCTTAACATAAAATTACTAGAGAACTTTTGGGTTTGATTTTACACTGTAAATTTTCAATATTTTCCCTTTTCAACTGATATTTTTAGAATTGATGTATTGATGTTCAATATCAGTTGAAGAGAAAGAGAAAGATAAAGTGGCGTACAGAAGTTTAATATTAGAGCTTTACTTTACTATTAAAGGAGTTGAACAGTACAGCAGAATCTTTGCAAATGGCAAGCGGCAAGGCATATTCTGAGACACAAACTGTAAATCATGATAAAAGAAATATTTATTATGTATTATATGAATCAAGAAAAAGAAAGATTATCTTTTTCATTTTGGAAGGGAAAGATTATATATATATTTATTATTCACATGAACACTGTATTCGACTTTTATCCTCCTACTACTCCTTTTACAGATTCCTCCAGCAAACTCCTTGGTCAGAGATCAATATCTTGCCTCGTTGAATTTGCAGTAGTTGAAACAGGAATCATGCATTGCAGCCTTGACTTTATGAGATTCCATCAAAAGTTGCAGTAATAAAATCCCTCAGCTTCAGCTCGATATTTGGAATGAGCGACCCACTTTTTGCTGCCACCACTTACTCACTTACTCGCTCACTCACTCTTCCTCTCTCACTCACTCACCCACCCTCAGGGACCACTGGCACTGAGGCCGTGAGCTGTTGTACAAAAGCGTTTGAAGGGAGCTAGCTGCCAGTGTTATAGTAGTACGGCAGATTATCTCCTCTCAACTCCTTCCCCCACCACAATCGGTCTTTATCTTTCTCAGCTTCCTTTTCCCACTTCAAGACTACTTCACTCGCCTCTCCGATAAATTTTCCCCCGAGGCATGTAAAAAACTGAACATCACTTAATCTCACCGCCAGTAATGTGGTAAATTTTGCCCGTTTTTCACGGACGTGCAGGTTCTTCCCACGAACAATTGTCGATAACAATTTAATCTGAAAAATCTCATGAGCGAGGTTGAATTCAAGTTGAACAATTCAAATGCAAACTTGCTTAACTGCTCAAAACAATTATGATCAAATTTGTTAATGCTCATATCTGGCAGTTTTATATTTTATCTATTTATTTGATAATCTAATAATCCAATGGTGGGCCGCTTTGCGCAGTGGGTTGAGGCGTTGCAACCTTAGCTTGATTGATTGATTGGCTGCCTTTATTTATTTCCTAGAAGGGCGAAGTTAGGGCGCAGCCGGCCCTCGTATTCAGCTTGTCGTGGGTTCGAATTCTGCTCCTCCGTCTGGCATCAATGAGTTATCATTCACCTCATTACCAACGCACAAGTTTCGGACTTATGTGGGCATCATCAGCAATAAAAAAATAATAATCACTCATCCATCTTGATTGAGTACATACACGGATTCCCAGTTAACAAGCACAGGTTGAAATATTTGGCTGGCTTATCATATGTTTCCATTTATATATTCATTTACTGATTTATTTGTAATTTGAATATTAATTAATTAGTCGATTTTGGTTGAGTACAATCAAATAAGGGTTACAGTTGAGAAACACAGGTTCATATTGACATATTTATTCATCGATCTAGGTTAATAGGTCGAATATGAGTCATTCTATATCATGTAATATAAATGGTATCCATTCAGTTCCAATCAAATTTTATTTTTCAAATTAATGGCCTTCTTATATAAAACATAGTTATGTTTCTTTTTCAACGCCGTGAAAATGGTAATTATTGATGATATATATCATCAATAATTACAATAATATTAATAAATCTATTTACGATGACTTGAGATGTTGTAGAAAATAATTTATTCATGCTCTTATTCTGGTCTTTGTGATAATTTATTTGAAGCCCCTCCTCACATTGAATTATGATTGAAAATACCCAATTCATTCATATACACCTTATTCAATCCGTTTTCGTTGAAATTAATCAATGTAGTCATGTTATATGTATGCATGCATGTATATAGTACCATAGCCGACTCGACTGTAGGTGACTCTTCAGACCTCAACGCTATGTTTTAATCCAAAGATCGTACTACACAAACGAGGAGTGAGGTAGTTTGTGATTGCTTTTCTCACTGAGCTAACAGAATAGTATCAGTATGCCAAGCCCACCGTCATGTTATATAAATTATATAAAAATAGAAGTGTTATTTGAAATTATAATTTCATATAATTTCGAGTAATAATCATTCTAATCAGTTTCAATAAGATGATAGGACTTTGTCATTCCTATCCTGCTCACAAAAGGCTAAAGCTGTATGATGAACAGTTCCAAGTGAACAGTTTTCAAAAGATACAATCGGCGAAATATCAATGAATAACCAGATGCAATCACATTCAAATATTCACAGACAAACATAAGCTAACACTATTGTTTTTCCTTTTTTTGTTATTTCTTTTTTACTACCCTCTCTATGCTGTTTTTGTCTCAGTCATGCAACCATTCCGCTTATTCAAACAGAAACCTAGTTAGTTATATTGGTAGGAAACTGTGAAACAAGCTACCACAGTTTTTGAAGAGTCTTGATATTTCTTGGTACATAGAAATATTTAAAAAAACAATTGGAAAAATATTTAGTTGATAAAGCTTTTTATAGTGTACAAAATTTCCTTTCAAATCAAAATTAAGCCTCACACCAACAAATTGATAAAGTAATAAATTATGGTAACTAGTGTATAAGAGTATAATAACTGTTAATCTGACTTGTCATACTCCTTAACTGGAGTCTCCAAGACGTAATCTAAAAAAAAAATTAGTTTCATGATTGTATTGAAAAACTTTCAATTTTTAATTTGACGAAGTGCAGTTCTTGATCTGGAAATTCGCATCATACATTTTTGTTTGTAGAAGGCAACCATCTCGGTTCACCATTCACTCTTGCCAGAGTCAGGCGCAGAGAAACGAATCAAGAAAATGTGAGGACGACTGCAGTACATTCTTATTCCACTCAGTAATTCCAATCAGGTTGCTTTGGACTCAAGAATTCTTCTCTACCACCAACCAAAATCAACCTCCCCGTCATCAGCCCCAATTCCAGGGCCTGGAAACGTTTGTATCTCAGAATCCTGCAAAAAGCTCAGCTCAGGACTTGACTAGCTAAAATGCCTTTTGGGGAGGACTTTTACAAATCTATATTCACGGGGGCCTTGACGATTCACGCCGTTGAAAATTGTTGCAGGGTTTTACTACCCATTGTCCATACACATTATAGTCACAAAAAACCTTCACTAATTCAAGCATAAAGTGAACAATTTATTGTTCGGAAAAATCGGATTATCAAGAAATTCAACGATTTATTGTGAGTAGAGTCATGATAAAATTGAGAAAATATGCTGTAAAATTTCATCTGAAGTATTTTTCCTGCGACAGCCTGCTAGATTAAATGATAAAAAGTTACTTTTCACAGCTTATCTTGGTATTATAATTAGGTATGCTACCATAGTATGAGGTAACTGATCAAAAAAACCTTGATATGGTGTTTAAGATCCAAAATAAATCTGTTAGGTATATGCATACAACCAATAAGATTCATGTAGGCCATTGTTCAAGAGACTTATATATTCCATCTGTATCTTGTTTGTATGTGTATGAAGTTACATTATTTATTGAAAAAAGTGATATAAACCAAAATCTTAACATACATAACTGTATTACACGAAGCCAAAGAGATTATGACCAAGTGAGTCACAGTAGTAGTTCATTCAAACAAAAGCCTCACATGAGTCCATGATGGTTGATGAGCAGATGCTCTTTAAATTACTCAATACAAGACAAACATTGGATACATTGATGACTAACCGTTTCACATAACCGTTAATTGACCTAGCACCATCGAAATTCCTAAAGTACCTCCTGAATCAGTGGAGTTAATGGTGTATTCTCGTATATCAGAGCTGATGACATTCCGTTAGTTGACATCTGCAATGCTGAGCCCGCATTACAAATGGAGCCATCAAGCTTTATTAGTACTTCAAGAGAATTGCAAATCTTTGTTCAATGTTGTGCAGCCAGAATAATTTAACAAGAATACTGTAATCTCAAATAATGTTGACATATAATTGGAAAACGAGTACTCACGTCGGTAGTGAACCATAATTGCCTATTCGTGTTATTGTATGTATTTAATATTGCTGTATTTACATACATGCATTCACACTAGAAAAAAACTGTAGAAAAACTATTAAAATGGAATGAAACTTAATATTCACTGAATTTAACACAAGTAGAATTTATAATTCTACTGTAAATTTGTTCGTCTCAGATAAAAAAGGCTGCATCAGTTGTGTTGATCTCAAACGCCTCTGTCGAATGATAGGTTTGGACGCAGGAAGTAGCTCAGATGTGTGCTAAAGCTTCGGTTACCTTGTACACGGACTTGGACTAAATGGACAGCGGACTGGGCTGCATAAACTACAATATTTATAAACTCTTTTTGCTCTCGAAATATGGTGATATATTCAATCAATTGTGACTAAACGTTCAATTAATTATTATTGTTGTGAATATTGATTCTCGTGATCTGCAGTATAAATATTCATATTTACTGATTTGCCATGCAGAAGCGACCTTTTTGAGTCGCGGCGGACGCGTTTCGAACTATGTAGTTCTTCCTCAGTGTTTGATGGCAGACTGACTGGCTCTGTAGTATGCAAGTTCATGTTGGTGGTAGCAAAGTAGGGCGAAGTGGATGTGGTTGGGGAAGTAGGTATGGTGAAGATGATTTAGGGTGTTTTTTAATGATGTTGAAGAGGGTTTGTGACCTGTATAATATACTGTATACCTAATATTTTACTGATATATCTTCTTCCATACATAATCTTCTTCCAATGATAAGTTGAACCAAATTTTATTTGTAGAGTTTTTCTACAGTTTTTTCTAGTGTGAATGCATGTATGTAAACGCAGCATCACACCTGCTTTCTTCACAAATTTTTAACAATAAAGAATCCTAATTTCAATTATGATGATTTTTCACGAGTAACAACTCTAGCTACTATAGAGTGAACAGGGTGATGAAATGAATCAATAAATAGTAGTAAATTTAGAAGCGTACTTGTACCTGGAGCTCACAACCTCTTCAGAGCATAACTTTGCTGAAATTAAATTTGGTAGACATGCTTTGTTCGTCTAGTTTATTGTCTGCTGTTATATTTCCATAGACTGTGGAATTGGTAGTAAATGAATGGTGGGTGCTCCAACGGTAAATGGGTAGTTCTGGCTGGCTGCTTAATTAAAAGCCCAATACTTGACAACCATCTCATGCTCAGTTCAAACCCCATTTGGATGTTAACCGCCTACCCTTGCCGGCTCACAGATTCAGCACTGTTTCGAGATCTGCATTGTAATCAGCTCAATGTTAACTGAAACTTGGTTAGCTATTGATCACGGAATTCGTCAAACAATCCTTCTCAGTGTACTTAGTGTTGTACCTAGTGAATGACTGGCAAAGTGGGTGAGCTTTGCCTGAAACCTCCAATGTGCTACGAGACATGCTTATACAGACATGCTTGAACTGTGTTAATGAGCAAATTATGAGGCAAGAGGCGTGACAAGAAGTAGCAAGAAATTGTCATTACAGTACAGCTTAAGAGCTTGCACTCTCAATTATTATGTACGAAAATAAACTGGGACTGGAATTACGTTCTAGAATCAAGTTTATTCCAGACTACGAATTGTTCATTCTTTTAAGGCTCTACTAATTACTATTATATTTACTATTTCGTCATACTAGTACATTTTCACAACTTTACAGAGCATTGAATCGAGCCGGTGAACGATTGTTCACAGAAAGAGCAGCTGATTTTCATTACCACATCCTTTTTCAGTGCGGTAATGGATTTTTCCTACAACTGCTCATAAAGTAGTTCTTTACGTACTGAAAACTAATTGTAAAATACCTCTTTACTGCTCTGCGAGCGGTAAAGAACTTTACGCTCGCCAGCTGTTTTCTTTACGCTTCTGTTTTGATTTTGATGTCTTCTCATTGGTGGATCACAGAATCCGTGAAATTCTCATAACCTCAACAATGGCGCACGCTAACCAAATCCGCGCACGGTATGTGATGTTACAAACTACATGCTTTTATTGTGTTGGAATCCAGAACTGCAGTAGTAGGAAAAATAATGTATGTAATTCGCGCGTGAAGCTTCTTTATCGCTCTTGCAAAATTACTGCGCTCTGCTATGCGTCGCGCAGTAACTGTTTTGGCTCGAGCGATAAAGTCGCGCTTCACGCTCTTAATACATAAATAACTATTTTCGCACTCCAGATTTGCAACCTAACAACACAAAATAGTGAGCACGTAATACGCAGGTTCCCTATTCTGCATTCAAAAATAGGTTGGCTACTCTGCTTCAGCAACGAAATAGTCGTTGTAGTTGTTGTTGATTCAAAGATAGGTTATGTGGGGAATAGTCAGGCTATGTATGTCCTGTTTTGGTCTGTTTCAATTACTTTAAACATTACTGTAGGAAAAACTTAATGTGTAATTCGAGTGCAAAGTATTGTTTCTGCACTTGAGAAACTTTTTTCACTCGCCTCTGGCTCGTGAAAAAAACTGTTTCTCTCAGTGCAGAAAACCCCAATTTTTCTAGTTACACAAATAGCTATTTCCACACTTGTGAAGGAATAGATTATTTTTCATGCTACAGTTAGTGCAAAAATAGGTACTTTTTCGTATCACTGTAGAGAAAACCATTTCTGATCACCTATATTTCACAAAATAATCCAGGAATTTTTTTCATGGCAATAGATAACATTTCAATACCTCAATGATATCCAACACAAGAAACGTCAAAAAAAATCATGACCGAACCCTGCGTACAACCTTAACATAAAATAATATATTGGATACAAAATCATAGTTAATTCGAAATCACATTCTAATTTATGAAAAAAGAGATTTCGGTACTGGTGAGGAGTGGTGTGTAGGATTATGTAATATTAAAAGAATAATTCAAGGTTCCTAGTTTTTCATAAACTATTGAGCTTCATTCTGAGCTTCACCGGAGTCCACCATTAGGAAATTGAAACGAGCTCCAAAGAATCCATATCAGAACTCTTTGAATGAATGGGAATATGTTTAAAGCTATAAAATTGAATTGGAAGTGCAATTTCATCATGAAGTATCATCGTTGGAGATGTATAGAATCAGTGCAGAGACTCAGATTCATCTATGCGAAGAAGAGTCAATTTCAATAGAACGTGCAATACGTTACAGTCAAGATTTTCATAATGAAGAATGTTTTCCTTCCTCTTGTACTTCAATAAGTCAATTCACGTTATTCCAAACCTAAGTAGGATTTTTAAGGAATTTTCCTTGTTTTTCTAGAAGTTGATCCTTGATTCACAAAGGCCACAATAAAAATTAGTAGAAGGCAATAATAAAATATTATATTCAAAGCTATTATTTTATCATACAGCGCCATTACTAATTATTATTCAGCTCTTCATTTACTAAACTCTCTCTGTCTCCTCTCAATACTTTCTATCTTCCTGTAACCGTCGGAGCTAACAACTGGATGGTAGCGAGCTTAAGTCCTGCTCCGGTCGGCCATATGATTAATTAAAATATTATTCAATTGCGACTCCCTTCTGAACTCCACAGAGTACCTTCAAATTCTGTGATTTTCCTAACATTCTAATTTCGTCATTAGTCTGATTTGTGGAAGCTGGGTACGAAATTAATACATCAGATTTCAACACTACACACTCCTTTATTGCGGCTCTGATTCTGGCCACCGTATTATATACTAAGAAATTCATCAACATAACAAAATTCAATCAACTAAACTAAACAAACTCTACTTGGCTGCCTAGCCCTCGACCTATTTCTAATAATTAACAATGTTACCATTTTATACCTAAAATATCGCTAACCCTACATTGGAAGTCCCTACAAGGTTCGATCTTCCCCAGCCAGACAAGTTCAAAATATTATTTGGGACTCACCGATGGCGCACATCCACGTCAGTAGAGACCACATCTCCAGGTCCTCGGATACTAGTCCTTTTCCTTTTTGGGTCGACACCCGAAACGCACACCGCCCGCGGACGTTTGTCTAGGCCCTCGTCGCAATTCACACGACACTTAGTTAAGAAAAAAAATATTTAAGAATAAACTTTTTGGCACTTGTTACCGCTTCGAATGATCGATCAAGAGTGACACTGAATACAGTTTTTTCTTCCCATGGCCCGATGCTCTCCTTTCCGACACGTGGAGAAAGACTTGTGGCCGGCGGGGTAGAGAGCACCAGGTATTGGGATGGGACGAGGATCAGTCAGCAGCTTTTCTAGATCAGGCGATGCACAACGATACCAGACCCTGGGAAAGTTACCTCACCTCGCCCATCATAAGAAAAAAAACTGCAACTTTTCAGAAAAACTATGCTAGGCAGCCTGAGAAAGAAAAAACCTAATACTATGCAAAAATAATAAAAACTTCTATTTCAAGTCTATGTCTTGTCATCAATAGGCCTTGAATAAACTAACTAATCAAACATTAAAATTTTATTCTCATAATCTCACTCCATTACATTCCTTTTTTATTCTTTTCTCTTCTTCAAAATATTTTTCATTGAACACTTTCAAATTGTAACCTTTTTAAGGCGATTTTTCCCCTCTAGAAAGCTATTTATTATTTTCTACTCTTCCTATATATTTGATTATTCCTTCTCTTCTCTCTTTTCATCTATTCTTTCTCATCTATCTATAATAATAAATTATTATTTTTTGATTCAATCTTTTGATTTAAAATAAAATCATTTTATTTTTTTGTTGTTGTTATTTTTAAATTTTGTTTTTGAAAGTGTTTAAATGTTGACAGTTCTTGTTCAATGTCATCAAGGCTCATTCATAATTGGTTGTCCTGTGAGCTTTTGTATGTGAATAAATAGTATCTTCAACTGTGTTTACAATCGACATCTCTGTTGTCAAAAAACTGTCTGCTGTATAATTTTGTACATTAGTATCATAGTAGAGTAGGCTATTTAGCTGGGATATAGTCTTTTATGAATGAAACTATCCTATTAAAACAGACATATAACGCACATATTGTACAGTAGGCTATAGTTGTTGAATATAGTATTTAGTGTGATTTTAAATGCATTCTTGCACATGAAACATGCATTTAATAAAAGTCATGAGCTATTAGTAGGAAATTAACTTAAAATGATATTTGTTTTCGTATTTGCGAGATCAAATAAATTTTAACAAAATTAATAGGATGACAGTTTATATTATTCAGCAGTGCATTTGCCATCCTCAGTCCTGAAATGCTAATATTTTCTTATTGGTAAGTTTTTTATGATAGTTTATCGGACGTACTTAATGCGCAATGTCATCTATATAAATAAAATTGGAGTTTTGATTGTATATTTATCAGAATTATATATTTCTTGGTTATTTTTTCGTTTTATACATTAAAGAAGCCGAAACAAGTCTTATCTCAATTTCTGTCTGTCTGTCTGTCACGGCCCCAAAGGCATTTTACGCGGCCTTCTCCTCAGAAACGAGAAAATCGATCGGTATTAAAGTTTTTTATCAGTATTGAAAACCTTTTTGACAATGTCTTTAGCTATAAAAAACTAAATTAACTTTTTTTTAACAGAATAATAAACGTTTAAAAACCAAGTATTGTGTGATTTTGGATACATTTCTTCTAAGTTTTATTACCACGTTTTATTACCGAGAGCACCGATCGGGATTTAAGTTATTTAACAGTATTGAAATTTTCAGGCCTAATGTAGAATAGTCCCGAGATGGTTCCTGTGAAGGTTGGGAGTTCAAAAGTCTTCGCTGAAGGACACAAAAAGTTGAAATCTATCCTTAAAGGAACAGCTGATAGAAATCAACAGTTTTTAATCATATGGTGGGCCCTTAGCGGCGTTATTTATGCTGTCTGCAGACTTGTGTAGTCCGAGCATTGCAGTCATGTAGGAAACATATGACTGGTGAATCAAAGCTCAGCTTATGTTTCATCCATTATTTCTTTGGTGAAAAAAAAATTACTAATTTCAATTTATCGAAACAAAAATTATCATTTTAGGAAGGTGCGGCTTGTGCTAGGCTCTTGGGAATTCGCCAGGTAGCACTATTATAGCTAAAATACCGTTGCAACGCACGGGTGAACCGCTAGTTATGAATAATAATATGACGAACTTGATATTAAATACGTGTATTTTGTCATGGATGGTTTCAAGGCTTACAGCTCTTCCTGTCAATGAGAGAATGCACCTTTGGAGAACTCAAAGAGATTTTCACATTTTTTGATGGAAAATTTACGTTATGTAGGGAAGACTTTCGAATTAATAATGACTATTGGAAAGTCAGCGAATTTCACTCTTGAGCTTTTTTGGGGCAGGTGAAGTGGAGCGCATATCCTTGCATTCAATTAGTCTTGACCTCATTCCGAAACACCAAGCTTTTTAGATTTTTTTAGAATTTGAGGCAAAAACATTATATTTCCGAATACATTGAGATATCTCCGAGTTTTTTGGGGTCGGATGTTAGTCCAGCTTCGTATTATTCCGGTCTCGTTTCCATTGAATTGTATTCGCGGCTCAAGAACGGGTATTTTGAAAAGATGATCTGGAAAAGAGCCAAGTTGCTGGCGTGCTGAATAATTTCCAGTCTCACTCAGTTTATCTCCACCAAAAGATCACAGTTCACGACAAATGTGGTCTCTTGAGAGTCTTCACCATTTTGCATTGTTCGGAGACAATAATTGTCTAAAATTAACCACGTAATCAATTTATTACTGCACTCGTGGCTGTTTTTCAAGAGAAAACTTCATTTGATTGTGATAATAAATTTCTATTCTGATTTGACAATATTCTTATTTGAGATTGTATCTCAAAGAAATGCTATTTATCTTTGGAAATGAATTGAGCTATGAGATTTATTTATTACTGCCCTGGGGATGTTTTTAGGCACGCTCCCAATATATATCATCATTCTTTTGAAAGAATATAGAAAGTCCTCTCTGACTTGTTATTCTACTGTAATGTCACAGGAATCTGAAGTTTTTGCAAAGATAAAACAAGACCATTTCTTTGGTGAAGTCACTTTCTGAGCTCTAGCAATGATTCAATGTTTCTTTTCCAAATCTGAAATTAATTTTGAGTTAGGCCACAATTTTCAAATTTATTTAAATGACTAATAAAAATAATTTTCATCGGTGGTAACATTTTGAGCTCTTGCAATAAACCAAAGATTTTTTCTAGCTTACACTTAATTTTGACCAATATGCCCAATATTTTGAAATTTTTTCAAAATTATCCTTGTCTTTTGTCCGTAGGTTCCCAATGTACCCTCAATCCTGTATTTAGCCAAAATTCTCAAATTTGTTTGAAATGAACCTGATATATTTTATCAGTGATTGTAGGGTTACAGTTTTTCAATTCATATTACGATCTATTTCGTGTCAATTTTTTATGAAAATATCAAGCATTCAAATTCTATTTTCCACCATTTTCTTGCTTGTGAATACTACAGTAGAGTGAGAAAATGAAATTAATGAGTAATAAGAATATAAATCGCTCAATATCAGTGTAATGAGATAATCTGTTATATGCAGCCTATCTCTGCTGACCGAACACGTTATGTCTCCGGGTCGAATTGGTCAATCTAACCCAAAAGGCTAGCGAATGAATAAAAGATTTTTAGTTATCCTACAGGATACAGGATATCCCACATAACTACAGAATGTTTCAAAAACTACGCAACCCATGGGGTATAATATATTAAATATTCAACATGCACATCCAATTTGGTACCAATGTTAGGAAGTTAGATGTTGGATTTGGTGCTATGCAGTTTTAAAGTAGATTTCTACTAATTTCAAAACATTTATAGTATTTTTCATTCAAATTTTCTTTCCTAATCTACTTGAAATAATCTTTTGAATGTCATTTCAGTTTCGAGTCAATCAATTAGCGGCTCTGGTAGCGCAATTGGTTGGAGCGCTTCTCTGAGATAAGATAAGGCTCCAGCTGGCTTCGTTTCCTGCAGCCTTAGGTTCGAATCTCATTCAGCCATGGATGTTTCTTATAATCTACATCATTACCCACGTACAAGTCTTCAGACTCATGTGGGCATCATCAGCAATAAATTTATTATTTTGTATAAGAATTTTACTATTAACTTCCTAATATAAAAAGAGCCCGATATAGGAAAACAAAAAACGGGATGAGCTGGAAGGTTCTCAAGAATAAAGTTATCTAGAAAAAATAGATCTGACTCATTTTAATGAAACGACTGCTGTAACTCAACTAATGCTTGACTAGTACATTCCAATTGTCTCAGTTAGTTGACATTGAATTGAATGTTGCTTGAATATCGATTGGGGCACAGAAAATTCAACCCCATTCATAACTACCGCCATTAGAGGCATTAGCGTCATTTTGTAAACACCTATTGGAGATTAGATACGATATTTAAATGCAATATCAAATAAAGCATTCGTATGCATCCAACAAAATGGATATTTATTCAAATAGAATGGAATTTCTAATCATGAGAAGAATGAAACTTTTATTATCAAGCTGTTCGTTTCCAGAGCTCAAAACATTTTCCTCTCTTAGAAGAGAAACTAGGTTGATTTTAGAGAATTTTCCTAAATGGTAGACTTGGTGAGAGAAGAAACTCTGGTATGTTAATTACAACGGAGGTTTCAGCTAGTTAAAAACTCTACAAGAAACCTGGAACTTATTTCACGTGAGACAGTCTGGCAGTCCTGTAGAAGACTTCGGTGGAGTTGAAATTAAAATGGCGCTGAACTCTTCCCACGAGAAGCCATGAAGCCAGAATTGCATTTTGTGAGTAAATGAGCCATGGTTGTATTTGCATATTGTCATCTGTCTTTACTGACATTTCTCTGGAACCTCAAATACGAAACAGAGAGAGAAAAACATCCATGACAAAGAAATAAATATCATCTAAATTTTTTGAGCTTACATTACTGATTAGGTTACATCAATTCAGATGGAAATCATGTTTTGAGTTTCTTTTCCCCTTCTTCATTTGCTAAAGTTTTCCAAAGTTCTTGCTACATAATGAATATTAGGACTAAAAGTTGTCACAGCCATATTTATTGAAAACATTGTGATGCTAGTTTCTGTTGTTACACCATTATCAATCTCAGTCATACTAAAACTAAAATACAGAGTAGTTTGATACATACTAAACACGGAATGATACTATTGGCTATAGGAGTACGTGCCTGACCTTCATTGAATGTATGTGATTGGCTGAAGACCAAAACAAGACACGCCCAATGGTGGGAGGAGAAACGAGCAAAAAATAAGTGTCAAAATCAAGAACCAAAAACCGGGAAATCAAAGAAAGCAACAAACAAGAATAAAACACAAGTAGGCTGAAATTACGAAACTTTTAAATTGAAAAATTGAAGCTCAATGAAATGCAGTCAAGGTCAATCGATAAAAACACGAAAGTACCGATGTTGAAATGTATGCCAGAATTATAATGAAACCAAGTTTGTTGTATTGAATTGGTTGAAATAAATTTGATCGTTTTAACTAGTATTGGAATCGTTTCACCAACCTAGTTATCTCCAAAGCTTCTAAAATGTTCAATTGTCTGTCTTTGCTCAAGAGTTTGTTTGTTTGTAAATTGATACCTGGGATAAATGTGGAGTTTACAAATTGAAGTGTTGTGATTGCAATCCCTGTTATGTAGGTTAGACCAGTAGAATTTTCAAAATTAATAAATTAACATATTTGAAATTGGAAAACCAAATAAGGAGACTCAAATTTTGTGGATAATCTCATAACTAATGGACACAATAATTTCAAGGCTGAAGAAAATATTGAATTTCTGTATTTGATTGGCAAAGGCAGACAACTGAACATTTTAGATGCTTTTGAGATAACTAGGTTGATGAAATACTATTCCAATCTAGTTAAAACGATCAAATATATTTCAACCAATTCAATTCAACGAACATGGTTTTACTATAATTCTTGCCTACAATTAATAACAGTACTTTCTCGTTTTTCTTGGAGAGCCTTGACTGTTTTTCAGTGAGCTTCAATTTTGTATTTCATATTTTTTTAATTTTAGCCTACTTGTGTTTTATTCTTGTTTGTTGCTTTCTATGATTTCCCGGTTTTCGATTTTTATTTTTTACTTGTTGCTCCCATCACCAGTGGGCGAGTCTTGTTTTGGCTTGCAGGCAATTACAGACCTTCAATGACGTTCAGTCACTTTCTCCTTCAGCCAATAGCATTATTTCGTTTATGTCATTATGTCATTATGTTATGAAGGGACGGATTCAAAGATCCAGAAGATTCAAAGATCCTCACACGTCAACCGAAGCTTATTGTGTGTCCCTAGTACGTTAGTTAGGCAAACCAATACCTGTGCCCTTTACAAGATCCAGGAGTTTCTTCCCTATGCTAACGTCCCATTCATCACCTGGTTGCTTAAAGCCAAACAGAGCCATTCTCCTTGCCCCGAGTCTCTCGCAATCCAGTATGATATGCTTGGCAGTCTCTTCAGACTGATTGCAAAGCCTACACATCTGACTTTCATTTCTGAGTCCAATTGTGTGGAGATGTTTCCTGAAGTGGCCATGTCCAGTTATCAGAGCAATCAGCTGCTTAACCTGACCTCTACCCAGCCTCACCATATTTCGTTTATAGTATAATTAATATATTAAGCTGCTCTGTATTTTAGTTTTAGTTTGATTGAGATTGATAATGGTTTAACAACCGAACAATCTTACTGTTTTCAAGAAAAGTGGTTGAGACAACTTCTAGTCTTAATATTTATATGATCTTCCACAATATCACCTTCGTCACTAAAAATGAAGCTTTTATCCCACTCCACTCTTATTCAATGCTTGACTCTCATTTTACCCTCCCTGTTCGCTTTAACATGAAATAATAATAACTCGTTAACCAATATAATTATGATTTTTCCCAGTTTCCAGTAACAAAATTATATCCCTTAATTGTGTTCAAACCATTTCTGACATGAAGATGATTTTGGAGTATACTTGCATCTGATGAGTAGTAAAGTTTTCTTTATAATATTGTACTATTCATTTCTTCCATTCTGTCGAATGACGTCAATCTTATTGGAGTTATCATAAACCAGATCATCAGATATACATTTGTTTCTAATTATATTGACACTTTGAACTAAACTGATGATTAGGATGATGATGATAATTTATTATGATGACAAGAACACTAGAACTGGGATATTGTTAATATTTTTATACATCAAATTCTAACTCAAGCGAGCGTTGTGATAATATACATGAGACGTATTGCATGAAGAAACAAGTCTCTTTCTGATAAATAAAGGATAGATAGAATAGTACAAAATAGTATATTGACATAATTGAGCCTAAAATGGGATCAATAGATAATTCATCCTAAAGAAGTTGCAGGCTTGAGAAAACTTTAAACATTCTTAGGAGAAATATTTTCCAATATTAGTCTCATATTTCATATTTTCATTAATTTCCAATTCTTCTTTTAATTCTATCAATAGGACTGAAAACGTTTGATTTACAAATATTGATGATGGAATTTATTATAATATTGATGACGAATTTATTGATATAAAAATTCGATGGATACCATTATCCAAAAAACCAAAAACCAAATCAAACCTATCGTAATTTATCTAAGGATCAATCTCACCATTCTCATAATGTTATGTCTTATATTCCTCAATATACTCTTACATAGACTACTCTGCATTTCCTTCATGCAAGTAAATTAATCTATGTTGCATTTCTACTTTTCATCAGCAAATAATGTGGAGAGTCTTTCAAACTCATATAAACTCTTATTCCAATGTCTGTTTGAACATGTTTATCTCTATCGCTCATCTCAAGTGATTTTTTTTTCACTTTTCATCAGTGAATGTAAAAATGTTTTTCAAACTCATGGAAACTCATATTTCAATATAGGTTTAAGAAATATGTTTATCTCTATCACATTTTGCAATAATATGACTGAATTCAAAAACAACAAAACCAATGTTTCCGACCGCATTGTTCACAAGTGCGCAACAGATTGGCTAAATTTGAGAGAGAGTGAAAGAGAGTGGGAGGGGGCGGAGAGGGAGAGAATGAGAGAAAGTTAGATAGAGAGAAAAGATAAATAATTATAAAGATAAAATTACTTTATTTACGAGAGGAAAATAGAGAGAGGTGGATAGAGAGAGTGAGTGAGAAATAGAGTGAGAAAGACAGAGGTAGGTAGAGGTAGGTAGAGAGAGTTAGATAGAGAAATGAGATAAATATGAATACAAAATTACTTTATTTACGAGAGAGAGGTGGATGAAGAGAGAGAGTGTGATGAGAAAATGTGACATGAGAATGTGAATAAATACAAATGGGACAGCAGACGGCGCATGCTCCTCTGTTGGTGGACCACAAGAGCTGCTAATTAAACTTATGTCAGTCGGCGAGCAACTGTCAAGTAGACATGATGGATTTAGCCAACCACGAATCACCGACAACCACCACTCAACGAAATAATTTCGTTCCACCCCTCACTCTACAAAGTCGAAAACATTATTCGTAAAAACTCTCGAGTTAGGAGGAATTAGAAGCAATTTCCATCATATTTTCATTTTTCCATCTAAACATCATGTCATATTAGCATTCCAAATGTGCTGATGTAAGTTATCACCACAAACAAGGAATGAGATATTGCCTTTTCCTTCTCTCATAGATATTATTCTATCGCTGGGATTGCCTTCTCTTTAGATAAATACTGTGCTATCACTCGAATAAGTGTCTCAGTTTTGATTGATGTTGCATGTCAACGGTCTAATGTGATAGAAAAGATTTATAAATTATCTTCTGTCGTGTTGTATCCCACATAGCTTGAATATTCTTATCAGAGTGAAGCTGGAGTTGTATATTGGAAACGCAACGCTGTTCCGATACTGTTTTTGTAGATGAAAGTGAGTGAGAAAATTGTCACTGAAAGTGTATAGGAGCAAGTTTGGAGAGTATTCATGCGTTGATTAAATAATATTTTTGAAAGTTATGGATTTCAAATTTTGTAGGGAGTTTATCCAAACATCATATTGGACCTTTTTTATGAGAACGTTCTGAGACTGGAATACTGAAATGTACAGATGCATTTTTGTATTATAGCTTACAATAACAGCAGAGATATATTTTTAACGATTATATTCAGCTGAATTAGAAGAATTTTAAACGTATCATTGATAACGAGTGTTGTGAATAAAGTTGAATAACCAGGGGGGTATTCCAATAACAATGGCATACACTATAATATATCACAAGAAATACTGTACGAGTACCACAATATCTCTCTTGTTTCATTAATCAACTTTTTTCATGATAAATAATTAATATTATCTTGAAGCATGACTGATTTTAATCAATGAATCTCAACGCATTATAATTTTTGTTTTCGAAGTCACAAGAAAACATCTATACCTTGCACTATATGTGATACTTCAATGTGGATCATCAATACACTCATAAAGTTTGAAATTTCTGAAATGAAATACTATTTATGTGATCACATTGTATTCAAAAAATGAACATTGTCATTTATTTTAAATAAGTAATTCTTCGTTACTCGAAGCGGTTGATCTCAACTCAGGCCTTAATTTTTCTCATTTAGATCTAACAGGAATGATCATAATGATTGTAGGATTATTATAATAATAATTGATATAGAATTAATATAAATTTCTACATTATTGAATACACATCTACATCCAATATAGGCTCACAGCTCAACGCCAAACCAATCCAAGAAATGTTCCATACAATTTAAGAAATATGAAAGAAAACAACACAATTCTAACATCATATGCCGAACGTAATGAAGGAGTACTGAAAGGTTAGAGAATACAGTAATAAAGAGAATAAAAGAATAAAAAAGTGAATTATATTCAAGTAAGCTATCATTCTTTTTCTAATACAGCAGTATTATGTTGCATTCGATTGAAACGTAGGCCTATGTGCTTATAATTTTTTTTGTCGTACATAAAATACCGGTTATTATGTCAGCAACGTATGTTCTTGACTGACACAAAATTAATTTTGGTCAGTTAGTCCCTTACCCAGAAGTTGAAGGGTTGAATGGTAGAAAAGACCAAGTTTCTTGATAAAGACTCCACCCTTTATGATGGCAATAAATGAATCAATGCTGGAATTTTGTTGCAGATTCTAGCAGTAATCTCAACTTTGACTAATAATTCAAAAGTATAGCATGCATCGTTTGCTTGAAAAAATCTGTATCAAAGATCAAACATTTTTTGATGAAAATCGCTTCATTCACTCGATTGTGATTCACTCCATCACAACAGTGAAACACTCACACACATGCACTAAGCCACTGTCTAGCGCATGCACAGATGCCAGCATGTTCACACAGGGATATTGAGCATGAGCAAGGGATGATCCATAAGCATGCGCATGAGAGCATCATTGCTGGTAGTTTCTCAATCTCTCACAGCAGCACTTGTCGGACTTTCAGTCTTGCGAGCTCTGCTACAGACTAGATAGAGTACAATGTTCTCATGAATAACTATTTCAAGCAATCACTTTTCATCTCCAAAACTCCTGCTATTATATTGAGAGAAGTAATTTACATTCATTTATTCATTAATTGTGCCAAATTCATAAATAGTAAGAGTCATATAATTATTGTAGTCTCTCTTCTCCACTATACTTTATTGAGAGGCATTCCTACAAATATTTGAGGAGCTCTTCGAACATATTTCTAATGAGATACATTTTAATCAATCATTATCAATGAGAAACAAAATGAAAATTTAGTAAACAAGATGATTGATGTTCTATTATTGAAGCACTGTTATAATAAAATTGAGGTAATAGAAAAAATGGGAAAATATATGTTTCGAAAATTATTAATATTCGTCATTCAATATTGCTTGTATATTTCAAATAGCATGGCGGAAAAACTGGGAAATTGATCTCATTCCAGGATTAGGAAAAAGTCATTACTAACACTAAACTTTAAAAGACTTTCATAATTTAAAAAAAATATTCATTGACAGCATTATAAATTACTTCTGTTCATAAAAAACTAATTTTGAAAAATTATTCTGAAAACGATCATAATAATAATTTTTTTGCATAATAAATTGTTCAGTTGATAATTTTTCCAACACACAGTCTTTAAAAAACGTTTTGATAGTTTTAAAGGTCAGCTTTAATGAGTAGTTTAAAGGAATAATTACATCATTAAGACGCATCTAAACATTTGATCAAACTGGCAATCGAGAGTCAGATTCAAGGCGTGCTTGAGTATAAAAGTAAGCGTTTTTATTCTGCTTAAGGTGCTGATTATTCTACTACTGTTATTCAATAGGCGCGAAATCGTAAAACATAGTACAGAAAAATCAGTTTGAAGATTTTCCTCATAAAGTTTAGAGTTTGACTTTTCTAAAATAAACCATATTTGATCCGTGGTCGATATGTTCATGATTTATAAGAATTTCCCATAAGTAGAGCATCTTACTATAATACGATCAATGTGTTAGGAAGACAGGAGAATTAAAAAAATAGGAAAACTGGAAAACTTTGGAATAAAAAAAAAATGGTAAAATTGTCAGAAATAAGTGACTATCGAGTTAAAAAATTAAGAGATAAAAAGTAATTTTTATCATTCACAATTTGAAACGTTTTTCACTAGTCGAACTTTTGGAAATTGGTGTCCGTCATAGGAGAAAATGTAGTGAGAGTCAAAAGGACTTGGGCCCGTATTTATGAACGTGACTTATCAAAGATCGACTTAAGTCAGATCGGTCAAGTCAGACTTAGCGGCAATAAGGCTTACTTACACTAACAGGTTCAAGCCAGCGAGCAGCTGGAACCCTAAAAGTCAATCCAGCTCCCGCAACAAAGATCTGACTCCTGATAAATAATTTAACATTAATAATTTGCATTAAACAACTCTAATTTACACTAATATGAGAATTTACACTACGTAAATGTTGCAGGGACAACTGGGTCAGCTTATAACCTCACTTTTCAGCTAGTAAACTCACCTAGTATAAGTAAAGCTTAGAATAAAGTTCGTATTCATGAACCTTTCTTAAACATCTTCTTAACTTAAAAGCCAAGACGTGCTTATAATTGGAGTCTCAAATCTGTTCTTAGCCAAGCTAGGTACAGAGCTGTCTTGAAGCCGGTCTTAGATTGTTGTGTTGCATCATATTTTGATTTCATTTTTTAGTATAGCATCGGCTCATAATAGTAAAATAAAATCATCATATTAAATTTTTGCACCATTGCAATGTAATTCACTGTATATTTGACTTTTTGAAATTATTTCTACTTATTTTATAGTTCTAACCTTACATTTTTTGGCACTAGAATTGATTCTCTTTTTAGGAATTAGAATGGATGAAGTTCGTTGATCTGCTGGCAGATAGCGTTCAATACAATGCTTATTATTCAAATTCGGGAAACAGAAAATAATGATTTGAAAAATGTTGGCATGGTAATTATTATGTAACAGTAACTGTAAATTTACATGCAGTACAGTATCTTTATATTTTCATGCATGTTATTTTATGTTTATTAGTGCCTGATAATACGACACAATTTTAGGTTAGCTTGTGACCACGTTCAATGTAATAGAGCCTCTTCAACTCGGTCTTGGATAACTGCTGCTTAGATCAACGTAAGTCACGTTCATATATACGGGCCTTAGTGTTTAGCGCAGGAGTCGGTTAGGCAATATGCTTTACTTACTAACTGTACAAGTTCACCAGATTCCGTTATTCCGTTAGCTACTACTAAGTTCTCCGTTGTCTTTTGGAATCTACAAAATTTTTTCAATCACATACCTTCATTTCTATGACTTCTAAACTGGACAACCAAACATTTGTTTGAACAATTTCGCAAATAAACTGAAACTAGAATAACACGGAAAGAATTTTTGTCTCAAATTGTTGACGTAAATAATACAATGAATATTATTCTGATTTTTTTTTGTAACTTTAAAAATGTCCTAATGTAGGCCTTATAGACATTTTCATAATAGAAGTGTATGGTTTTCAACTTTTCCTTACAGGATTTGAGATTTATAGACAGTGCGTCTTAAGTGAAAAGTGTCAAACGCCGGGAAATGACGCTATGGGTAAAAGTAAAGAGAAAGTTGAGAATAAAATTCTGCCCAATACCGCTTTATTTAGCAGAAAAAATTACCAAAGTTTCAAAAAATCATTGATTTTAACTGATCTTCATGAAACGACTTGGTATGTACTGAGAAAGTAGAATTACAAATAATTAGTTAGTAAAACTCAAATTAGTATTTCCAGTGATTTTTGTGTTTTTGGCAGTTTTCATGCCATTTCCGTTATAATGTTTCAAATGGACGCCATTTTAAAATAAGATTAAATTAAATTAGATTAAGTTGATTTTTTTTCTAGAATAGGTCTTCATCACCTCAAGTGACATACCGGGTTTTATGAAGATCAGTTAAAACTATTTGAAAGTGATTTTCTTGTGAAACAATACAAAATGGCGGATATTGGGGGAGCGTATTTTGAAGAATTTTTATTCTTGACTTTCTCTTTATTTTGACTCATAGACCCATTTCCCGAAGTTTAGCTTTTTACTCATGAGACACTCTGTACAATGTGCTAGGACTGTTTAGAAGCCAAAAAAGTGCTTTTTATAGCTGAAAATTTCAAAAACAAATTTGGGGGAAGGCCCTGGATCCCCCATGTAAGCAAGACGTGGTAGGGAGGATGGCTCCATGAGCCCTTCCTCGAGCGACTTCCACCCCACCATCAGATATGTTTCTGGATCCGCCTCTGCATTAATATGGACTACATGATAACAGGTAAGTAGAGAAAAAATATCACTACGTTACGCTATTAAATCCATATCCTATACAAACACAATTTCCAAATGATGCTTGAAGATAAGTCTCTTGCAATATGCAGTAACCATGGATTCGAGTTCTATTGCACATGGTATGTAGGTACTCAAAGGCTTTATATGCACGTTTCAAGGGTGTGCTGGATCAAAAGCAATTAAATTACAAATTACAACCATCCCATTTTTTTTAATAGATTGATGTACCGTAATTTATTCTAAATTAATGAGTTCAGAACTTATTGATTACTATTGGTCAATCAATAATACTAGAACGATCATATTACAAGAGTTCTGTATAAAATCCACATCTTAATAGTGGTAAAATCAATTTCCAAAAAAGCTTGAAGATAGGCCTCTCCATAATTTTATTTTTAATTTTTTTTGCTTGTTTTTGACCTCATTTAAGTCTATACTTCAATTTCTTTTGAATTTGCTTCGAGCCTCAATCCTTCTCCTCCAATACTCCTTCATTCTGTCAGATTGTTGTTTTCTGACTTCGTCTGAAAATCTCGGTGTTGCGTGATTTCTGGTTGCCTTATCTATTTTAAATCTTTTGGTATTTAAAACTTCTTTAATTTTTTGTTTATCTTGTGCATCCTTGGTAGTCAATTTGAGTTCTATGCGATCCTTTTAAATTTGTGTTGCATTCATTGTATTTTCTTGTTTAAATTTCTAGTCATTTCTAGTCGTTTTAGAATTCTGTTGTCGGGCATTCTGAGTATGTGTAAAAAGTGAGAGATTCTACCTTTTTTCATTGTGTCTATTATTGGGTTGATTTGGTTTTTTTACCAGACATCATATTTATTATAATAATAAAGATTATTTCGACAATAACTTCCTGACAACGGACAATAAATATTATTTCCTTGAATGGTTGATCGGTAATTAGACACTTGATTAATTCAGTAGAATATTGAATGAAATATATTATTTTAAATATTTAAGATATTTTATCATTCATGAAAAATACAATAAATTAAAGATACAACAGGCTTTCACCCACAACTGCTTTCTTCGCGAATTAAAACTGAAGAATCAAAATGCTAGGTCATGTCAATTTTTACAAGGAATTTTACTTTCCAATTCTAGAATATCAGCATAGAATTACAATTTGTAGAAGGAACACTAACACAGTCCAGTCGTCCAAGGAAAGCAGGCATCATTTTGAATTTTGTTCAGATTTCAGAGCCAGATCATAGAGCCAGTGACAGTATGACACTCGAATAACTTGTTTTCTGCGATTCGAATAACCCAACCATTCTTCAGTATTTTCCACGTTTTGTGATTGTCCGCTTCTCCATTTATTGGTCTCCTTTCATCTCTTCATCGAGTTTATCGGAATTCTCCAGATCTGAAACTAGGACAAGGAAAATCATTGGAACTGTCGATTGTATTGAAGGGGAGACAATACAATAACATTTCCATCTGAAATGACGTTTCGCAAACGTGATGCACAAAAGAATTGATTTCTTTATCTCCGAAACGGTTTCAGGCGAAAAAAAGAAATATAATGGATCATTGAGGAGCCGTTGAATGAAAGAATGTTTCTCTAAGAATACTGGAATAGAAGAGATTATATCGACAAAATGTCAGAGCTCTCAACTCTTCTACCACTATCACTTCCATTATAATCGCCATCCAACGGCTTGGCCGCTTTCAATTCTTCCATTGGCTCAATCTAGTCTCTCTCACTCACTCTCTCTCTCTCTCTCTCTTTCCCTCTCTCTCAATTCACTATTATCTTCTCTGTTAGTAAACGGAGTAAATATTCATTTATCGATTGCTTCACTCTACTTGTCTGATCAAGCATTAAACTTGTCCATCCTTGAAATTATCCGAAAACGAGGCTTCATTCGGCACAATAAGTTAATCAATAAAAAAACATTTATCAGAATTTTATCAAACACGAAAAAACCTATTGATGGTAAGTGTTTGTCAATTAAATAATTTGAGACAAGATTTTTGGTTCTATGATAATTAATATATTCATAATTTCTTTGAAATGAAATGAAATGAATAGAATAGAAATGAAAGTACCGATTAAAGATAATATATTGTTTGTCGATAAAACTTATGAGACATTTTTTTCGTCCTTTTATAATTTATATATTCATCAATCATCTAAAACTATTGTTAGTACCTAAGCACTATACTTAGAACCTTTCCTAGGACATAGGTAGTCATAGTACCCATTTTTCTATGCAGGATGATGCCCACATGAGTCTTGAGAATTGTGTGTGGTTAATAATCACGCCACTAAGTTGAATGATGATGGACAAGGTGAAAAAGTCCAAGCCTGAACGAAATTCGAACTGAAGGAGTAGCAGCCAGCCGGTCTTTTCTAATTAGAGATAAGCGCCTCAAGGATTGCGCGCTATCGAGGCGAACATATATGTATATCCCTGGTCCCTGATATTCTTGAGGTGAGATGTATTTTTTCTTGATGAAGAGTCTGAGACTGTTGCGTTGGTACTGAGGTAAATTATGTTATAAATTGTGCACTCACAGTTTTAGGTGGGTTCCGAACCACCGAGTAAGTGATAATAAAGCTGATAACGTCAATTCATCGCAGCCGGTCACCCTTCTAATCGCAATCCCGAGAGCCGTGTGACGATTGCATAATATTCTTTGGTGGTGATTGGTCATGCGGTGAGCGTGGTGTTCAAGTGGTCGTGATGTTCAGTCACGACCGCTCAAGACTGCGCTTGGATGGGTGACCGTGCTTCAATGACTTACAATGTTACAAGCTTTATTATCACTTACCCGGTGGTTCGGAACCCACCTAAAATAGTAGGTCCACCATGTTCCCCGTAACATGGCACAAACGGCGAGGTGGAACTACCCGTAAGGGTCTCCCCACCATTAAAAGCCATACGCTTATTATTATTATTATTATATTCTTTCATTAATATGACCGACACCCTTAGTTCTGGTCGATCTGAGCTCCTGTATTGAAAAGTGATAGTAGTGTAGATATAGCTATGTTATGAATATAGCTTTGTTATGACACTAGTTCGTTAAGGCATGGAATGAAGTATGTATTAAAATCACTCTACAACCTCTTATATCTACTTTATAACTTACTCGTTGATAAAAGTACGAAGAATAAGTTTTTGAACATCCTGGAACTCGACGACATGGGTTTTCATTCTCACTTTAAACCCCTTAGCAATAATCCGTAGTCAAAATCATGTTTTATGCATGCCAGTGCCTGGTCTAATAGTACCACTTCCTTTATTTCCAAGATTGGAATAACGGAACGGAGTAATGATTGCTCCTACGTAAAGCACATACTTCTACATCTGGCAACTTGTGTGTGTTAATAATTTGTTGAGATTGTGTGGCGCTATATACGAACTTTGTTCTTAGGTAATCGAAGCGTTTAGGAACTAATAGCAAAGTCGAATGTTGCGCTCCTTTGTCACCTAATGCTTGTGGAAACAGTTCTTGAACTCGGTCTGTCTGGAAATTGTTTCCAAGCAGACTGTTATAACATTTAGCACTTTTCGGCGTCTTCAACTCAGCAAAGCAATTCAAGTTCTTCTCTTTGCCGCTGTGAGTCGCTTCCGTAATAATTAAAATAACATTTATCTACGGCTACACTTTTAAGTAGACATTAGAGGTTAGAAAGAGATGTCAATAAAGCTTACTTCTCTGAAAGATGAATCCCACATAAATTTGAGACCTGTGCGAGGGTTATAAGTTGAATGATGGTGAATTTGACCTACAGTTTTAGGTAGGTTCCGAACCATCGGGAAGTCATTTTACAGCAGAGAACAGAGTCGTTTTTGCTGACCAATCCAATTATTCAACTTTAATCCATGGATTATCAAACTAGTATCATTATCAAACTTTAATCCATGGATTATCAAACTAGTTGTATAGTGGAGCTAATTTAACAATATTGTCACTTCTTAGCTCAGAAGTCTAGACCAATCAGAGCTCGGGATTTTTTCAAAACAGTGTCAAAATGAGTACTGCTATATCAGCTGATTATTTCGAAACTAACTGGATCTTAAAGAATAGGAACTGTTGAAAACAAAAAAGCATTGTAGGTTGTTATATTTTGGGCCATACTTTGGTAAGTTAAATTAAACGTAATTTATTGGCAGCCGGATGTAAAATAATGTACGTAACTATTGTATTTCACCTTAAATCAACTTGTGAGACGTTTTTGAACCTTTGCTTCGCTTAAGCACAGATTACAGATTACAGATTACATTTAGTTGTCTGTGGCTTAAGTGAGCTCGTTTTTCTCGTCTTCCAATTTACATCTCACTCGTTGCTTAAAGACAGTCGTGATACAATATTTGCATGAACTACTATCATCATTCTAGATCTAGGCAAATAATTTTTTTTTTTTTTTTTTTTTTTTTTGTAGATTACGTCTTGGAGACTCCAGTTAAGGAGTATAAGACAAGTCAGATCAACAATATTATACACTAGATACCATGATACCATAATTAATCCCAATTTGTTGAGGTGAAGCTTAATTTTGATGTGAAAGGAACTCTTGTACACTATAAAAAGCTTTATCAACTAAATATTTCTTCAATTGTTTTTTAAATATTTCTATATTTTCAAGACTCTTCAAAAACTGCGGTAGCTTGTTGTAGAATTTCCTACCAATATAACTAGGTTTTTGTTTGAATAAGCTACTATTGTGACTCACCAAGTGATAATCTCCTCGGCGTCTTGTATTATAATCATGTACATCAAGATTTTGGTTAATATCATTCGTTTTTACATATAAAGTAGCTTCATACACATATAAGCAGGGTACAGTAAGGAGACCAAGTCTCTTGAACAACGGCCTACATGAATCTAATCTATTTACTCTTTCTATACACCTAACCGCTTTCTTTTGGATCTTAAACACCCTATCAAGATTTTGTTTTGATGAATTACCCCATAGTAAGATAGCATACCTAATATGTGACAGTAAGAGCCCATGGTAAGCTGTAAAAAGTAACTTTTTGTCATTCAATCTAGCAAGCTGTCGCAGGACAAATACCCCAGATGAAATTTTACTACATATTTTCTCAATGTATGGAGTCCAGGTCAATCGTCTATCCAACGTAACTCCTAGAAATGCAATTTTTTCTTCCTGGTCTAATTGATTATCGTTTACAAACACGTTTATAGCCCTATCTTCATTTAAATTATGTTTGTTTTTGAATTGAAGGTATTGGCATTTTTTACTATTTATAGTTAATTTCAACTGATTTAAAAATTGGACAATAGACTGCACACCTATATGGGCACTTATTTCTAAATTATCTAGAATGGAATTGCTGAAAATGAGTGATGTATCATCAGCAAATAAGAGGGCTCTACCACTAATTAATTCTTTAGGTAAACGGTTGACATATAACAAAAAAAGCAATGGACCTAGTATTGACCCCTGAGGCACTCCAGCTTGCACCTCTAATTTATTAGATTTATTCTTTACTATACTATTACCAACTACTGTAGTTAGTTCTACACATTGTTTTCTCCCAGTAAGATATGATTCAAACCATTTCAGTTCAACCCCATTTACACCTACATTTTGCAGTATTTCCAATAAAGTTCTATGATTAACACAATCAAATGCCTTGGACAGATCTAAGAAGATTGCAGTAGCTTTATCACCTGAATCTATTATATCTATTAGTTTTTCAACTAGAGAAACTATGGCTGTTTTTGTTGATCTCCCTTTCTGGAAGCCATGCTGTTCATCACAGATAAAGTTAGCTTCTTGAAGGTGCAGAAGTAACCTATTAAGAACTACTCTTTCAAAAATTTTACTTATTACATTTAAAATACTAATAGGCCTATAGTTTTCTACCTTTTCTCTATCACCACTTTTGAAGATTGGCAAGATCTTCCCCTCTTTTAAATTATCTGGAAAAACACCTTGTTCTAATGAATGATTGATCAGATGAATCAAAGGGTCTAACAATTGATCTTTACATTCTTTCAGAATTTTACTGGATACCCCATCCATTCCTACAGTTTTTTTATTATTTAAACTATCAATGATATTTGACAACTCGTCTTGGCATACTGGGTGGAATTTTAATTCGTTCTGAATCCCCTCAGTATTCCTCATGTTTGCATCACTAATACCTGTATTAAGAGATTTTTGAAGATCCTTAGCAACCAGTTGATAATATCTGTTAAAGAAATTACAAATGTCTACACTATCATCAATATATTTGTTATTTTCGTTAATTATTCTGGGGACACTAGTATAAGCATCTACATGAGCTACTTGCCTATTTTTGTTTATTACATCCCACACTGCTGTGTTAAAGTACACACTATTATTCAAAATTTCAGCTGTTCTCTTACATTTCGCTCTTTTCACTTCTCTTGTATAATTTTTCTTTAGAGCTTTGTAATTATCTTCACTTAACATATTTCTAGATAGTTTGAATTCATCATATGCATCTTTAACCCTATTTCTTTCTGCAAGGATATCATCAGTTATCCACTCTTCAATTTTGTCTAATTTGTTTTTTACAGGGACTTTTATAACTGGACAACTCATAGTAATATGAAACCTTAAAATATTAATGAAACTATCATATTTGTTATTCAAACTATTGCTATTGTAAACCCTACTCCAGTTTTCTTGTAGCAGATTCTGCTTCAAACAATCGATATTCCCCTGTTCACATTGTTGAATTTTTTTCATTACTCTACTCTTTTTAATTGATTTATAACCTTGCAACCCCACCTCTAAGATTTGATAGTCATGATCAGATAGTTCCGAGCCGCCTAGTCTTGTTTTACAGTAATCTATATTAGTAAGGATGTTATCAATTATTGTTTGTGATGTTCTTGTGACTCTGGTATATTCATGAACTTTTATTTCCAAGTTATTCATGTATATAATATCCCTTAAATCTTCTGTCATTTTATTCTGTGTTGCAAAGTCTGTATTGAAATCTCCCGCTACAATAACGTTTGTAAAACGAGTAGTAGTAATCTCTAAAAGCCTATTCAATAGTTCACAAAAATTGTTCCATTCCCCATTTGGTGACCTATAAATACCTAACACCGCTACTTCCAAATTATTGTCGATTTTTACTCTCAAACCAGTAACTTCTAAATCCATTTCCACAGCAAATTTCTCTACATATTCTAAATTAAATGTTTGCATATTCTTAGCATTTTTAGTGAAGATAGCTACTCCCCCACTTCGATGAGATGTCCTGCAATACGACGTTTTCAATGAATAGTTTGGAATATTAAGTTGTGACAATTCATCTTCTTTTAAACCATGCTCTGTGAAAATAGCTATATCAGGAGCCTCTTCTTTAAAAAATACTTCGATTCTATCTATTTTGTTACGAATGTATTGAATATTCTGATGGAACACAGTGAGTACCGGTACTTCCCTATCATCCCTTATTACTTTATCGTTGCTTTTGCATATTGAAGTAGATTTACTTAATCTCTTAGGATCTTGAGAGCCTATCAGATTGCTACAAGAGTTCCTTCCACTAATGCTATCCTGATTTTTTGATCGATTAACGTCTTTTAATACAATTGAAGATATGAATTTGTCATCTGAAACTAGTTTCCCTTCCCGGTTTTGAGCCACTTTACTAAAAAAGGTTCGTTAGATGATTGTTTAGGAGAATTATTGACAGTAGATTGCAAACGACTTTCAATCAGCTCTGCCAGCCTATTACAAAATATTACTTTGCCAGATTGATTTAGATGTAGACCATGATTAGTGAAGTTTTGTTTTTTCAGCCTTTCATTTAGAAAACAAATCCCCAACTGCTTAGAATTCTTATTTTTTAGGCTGTTGATTGTATTATGAATTGATTTATTTGTTGACTTAATGGCTTCATTTAGCTCTGGCCTATCAAACCTATACGGAATTGTACTTATTATTACATTAGTTTTTTGGCTGAGTGGCACAATCTCTTTAATTTTTTCATTTATTTCAGGAAGATGTTTTAGATTAGGTTCATTTATATTGTTTGAGCCACCCAGTACTATTAGAAAATCGTTTTTTCCAAAATCTTTAGTTTATTCCTGTGCTGACTCTACGATTGCGTTTATAGGGGCACTTGGTTTGAAAAAGCTCTGAACTTCATACTTATTTTTTAATCTTTTATTTAGTAGGTCACTACAGTCTCGTCCATGACTGGATGTCAAGAGCAGTACTCTACCTTTCCTATCGTTATTTGCCCTTACTTTAGTTTTGGTTGCTGTTTGCAAAACCTGACTATACGTTTTTGTTTGACCATTTCTATTTATTTTTTCCCCATTTGATTTAGGTTCTACTTTTTTTGTATTGATCAGAGGTTCAGATCTTACATTAGCCAAGTTTATTTTTGATTTTAATATTTCGATTTCCTCTGACATAGACCTACATTGACTCGTGAGATTTAGTATTTCAGTTTTATGGTCTTCCTGCTGCAATTTTACAATAACTTCCAGAGATTTTATGTGATCCACTAACCCTATTCGTTCTTCCTCAGAATTTTTTAATGATGATTCTAATTTTGTTTTCAATTTGGTGTGATCACTCAATAGTTTAGCAACCTTTTCTTCTACATCTACAGTAGCTTTAAGAGCTGTTGGAGATTTTTTTGTTAATAATTGCTGAGATCGCGTAGCTACCTGAGTTTTAGTTAAACAATTAGATTTAGATGCCTTGTTTGGACTCATTTTCCTAGCTAAAAATTGTTTTCAATTGATTTTAGTTAAATGTTTAATGAAATATTACTTAATTTATTACAATTGTCAACTTGAGACTATTTAATTACAAGAAAATTTATCAATATCGGTACACCTAACCTCGAAAATAGAATTTGATTTTTAATAATTGTCTATAAACATAGAGGTCTCATCCAGTTTAAAACACTATTTGTGAACTGCATTACAAGTAGCTCTTGTTTTGTTACATCACGTACTAGAGATTTGCAGGATTGAAATAGAATGGGTTTAATTGGATTGGTGGAGGTCTTTCAGGAGGTCTTACAGTTCAACCTGGAGGTAAAGGCAATTATCAGGCAGAATATTTTAAAATCCTTTCGAGTTTCTTGAATTTTGGCAGGATGTTTCTAATCACTACGCTATTCAGTAATAGAAAATATTATGATAATAGAAGTAATGATAATAATATTTTTGATTACCATAATAAGAAGAAAAATCAATCAATACATTTATAACATTCAAATTATTATCATTATTTTCACTTCATCATTTAGTTAATAATATGTTCATATCAATACATTTTTTTATTTTTGGTAAATGTGAGGGGAGGGGGTCCCCTCCTGACCACCCAAATGGCACCCCGTGCTTTTAATGTTGGACTTATTCGAGGACGTTACAGGCCTTGCACAATGCAATGAAAATCTGATGCAGTTCGCCTTACCAGAAGAATTTATAAAAAGTCATGAATATGGGCTTCTAGGAACTGGAATTAATCCCATCATCAGAACTCATACATAACTTCTATTCAATGACACAGGCTGAACATGTGAACATGCCAAATTACAATCCAATCTTATAAAACACAAGTCTGACAATAAAATAAAGACTAATTAATAATGACAACCCTAATAACAATATGAGGCCATTATTGATCATAACAAACAACGTTTACAACTAAAATTGACTAGAAGAAATGGCCTAGTAAGTTTTTTTTGTTTTTTTTTTTTTAGCAATTTAGTAGCAATTTGAAATTTAATTCATAGTTTTAGCCAATGAAAAAACAAATAATCAACTTTTGGTTGGTTGCTTGGAAACAAAGACATTGTAATACTATTTTTTTTTTTTTTTTTTTTTGTAGATTACGTCTTGGAGACTCCAGTTAAGGAGTATAAGACAAGTTAGATCAACAATATTATACACTAGATACCATAATTACTTCAATTAGTTGAGGTGAAGCTTAATTTTGATGTGAAAGGAACTCTTGTACACTATAAAAAGCTTTATCAACTAAATATTTTTCTCAACTAATTGTTTTTTAAATATTTCTATATTTTCAAGACTCTTCAAAAACTGCGGTAGCTTGTTGTAGAATTTCCTACCAATATAACTAGGTTTTTGTTTGAATAAGCTACTATTGTGACTCACCAAGTGATAATCTCCTCGGCTTCTTGTATTATAATCATGTACGTCAAGATTTTGGTTAATATCATTCGTTTTTACATATAAAGTAGCTTCATACACATATAAGCAGGGTACAGGTAGGAGACCAAGTCTCTTGAACAACGGCCTACATGAATCTAATCTATTTACTCTTTCTATACACCTAACCGCTTTCTTTTGGATCTTAAACACCCTATCAAGATTTTGTTTTGATGAATTACCCCATACTAAGATAGCATACTCAATATGTGACAGTAAGAGCCCATGGTAAGCTGTAAAAAGTAACTTTTTGTCATTCAATCTAGCGAGCTGTCGCAGGACAATAATATCCCAGATGAAATTTTACAACATATTTTCTCAATGTATGGAGCCCAGGTCAATCGTCTATCCAACAAAACTCCTAGAAATGCAATTTTTTCTTCCTGGTCTAATTGATTATCGTTCACAAACACGTTTATAGCCCTATCTTCATTTAAATTATGTTCGTTTTTGAATTGAAGGTATTGGCATTTTTTACTATTTATAGTTAATTTCAACTGATTAAAAAATTGGACAATGGACTGCACACCTATATGGGCACTTATTTCTAAATTATCTAGAATGGAATTGCTGAAAATGAGTGATGTATCATCTGCAAATAAGAGGGCTCTACCACTAATTAATTCTTTAGGTAAACGGTTGACATGTAACAAAAAAAGCAATGGACCTAGTATTGACCCCTGAGGCACTCCAGCCTGCACCTCTAATTTATTAGATTTATTCTTTACTATACTATTACCTACTACTGTAGTTAGTTCTACACATTGTTTTCTCCCAATAAGATATGATTCAAACCATTTCAGTCCAACCCAATTTACACCTACATTTTGCAGTATTTCCAATAAAGTTCTATGATTAACACAATCATGTAAAATAGTAAAGTAAAATAGGAAGCTATAGCTATTGGTAAAAAGTACTCGACCTGTGACGACTGTATTCTTATGTAACGACTGGAATATTCCTACGCAGTATAATATGGATGCTACTATATACTATATACTATATAGACTATATTATATAGTACAATATATTACAGTATATACGAGTACAATGCTACTGTATAAGAATGGAGTCATTCGTTTCCATGATTAATTGATTCTCACGCAATAAAAAGAATCAGTTTTCAAAATCTCTCTCCAAACGATGATCCCTCCAATCCAATATTCTGCTCCTGAATAGAAATAGTATTCTATTGAATGCCCGGAGGATTATAAGCCCAGCCAAACCTAGAGTGACTCGTTGATTCAACGCAGTTATATTATTTATTCCTCCCTGATAACTCCCATGACAACTCCTTTCCTATGATAGCTTTGTGACTAGAATGTAGTTGGCTTGAAATGGAAATGCACACTAGGAAATGCAGCTGTCAACTATTACTAGTAATAGGGCATCAGTGATAAATGGAGCATCAAAGGGATCATCGGCACTGCCTTTGTAGCATTTGAAATGGACATTTACACCTACTAGGCTACCACCGCCATATTAGTATCGTTATTCCCCAATGGTATTGACTGCAATATGTTGCTTTTTGAATGCACACTCTCATCTAGAAGTTCAAAGTGATAAAAAATGTCAGTCATTCTAGGATGAAAAACTCTGATATCCATTATCGGGTTGAACTGGAGTAGCTTTACTACACTCATAGCTTTCCAATTCTGACTGTGCTCACAGAATTGAAACGATATCCAACTACAGTAGTCCATAGCACAAATAATTGAAAAGAACGATGAACCTGATACACAACAATGTTTACTTATGGTCACGTTATGAAGTATAACAGGTAATAAAGTGATGTCGATACAGCCTACTTTATTCCACGCCTTACCAAACTAGTTTCATAATGGAGCTATTGTAGAACTACTATCACTTTTTAGTACAAGAGTCTAAACCAATCAGAACTCAGGATTTCTTCAAAACAGTGTCGAAATTAATGTTGTGCAATAGTCACATCAGCTGATTCGAACATTTCGAAATCAAAATGTATTTTAAAATGAAACTATTAACAACAATCGCGCATTTTAAGTTATGTTACACAGGGTGAAATATCTGATGCATTAATAAGTCGAATTGAACCCAATTTATTGGTAGTCGGAGTTAAAATATTGTATGCTTCGATTATATAACTGCCTTAGAGCAACTCGTGAGATGGTTGATACACTCGCTATGCTCGTGTTCAAAGGCATTCAAAATACAATCGTAATAGCCTACAAATAATATCCTAACAACAAAACTCCAAATATTGTGGAAGATAAATCCAGAATGAATAATAAGACTTGAAGTTGTCACAACCACATTTATTGGAAACCGTGAGATACTAGTTTCGGTTGCTACATCACTATCAATCTCAATCAGAATAAAACTCAAGTACAGAATAGCTTATTATAATAATACTAAACACATAGCCTAATTATACTATTGACTGAGGGTGAAAGTGCCTCTCAAAGTTTCAGTTTTTACATATTGTGCATCCGTATATCCGAAATTTTTACTCCTCGCTCGTACATGAATATATGGTGTTGATTGTGCCTAGTTACTCGTGAACCTCGTCACATAAATGTTACATATTTCACCTGTATTAAATTCATGCTCATTGCTCTTCAAGAAGCAGATGGTTTCGTGAATATACAAGCATGATAGTGAAAGAATTTCTAGTTTCTTGAAGCACGGCCGATAGCTGTTTCTAATAGATTCACCTAACATTATTAATTCAAATAATTTTGAAAATATAACATAGCTCATTCATTATAAAGGATGAGAGCTATGATTTTTGTGAGCTGAATAAAAGAGACGAAAGTCGTTTGGAATCAGAACTGAGTCCTTCCCCATTTTCTTGATATATTTTCCCTTCCATTCAATCATTTTATAGGAACCGTTTTGGAGTCGGTCTTGTGGAACAGCCGACCAAGCGAATTTATCGGATATTCCAAATTTGCACCCATGTGTAACAAACCCTTGGACACTTTCATTTCTATGTTTCCAAAAAATGATGTATATTTACGTGGACAAAAACCTGTCAAGACTGAGAAACGTGAATTATTTCATTCAAAAGTGACAGATTGGAAATTTGTTGCCATGTATAAAAATTGCGTGAACAATCACACAGAAACCCAATTAAAGACATTTCAAGAAAAAAAGAGTTATTCTTTACTCTTAGTGGTTTGGAATCCACCTAAATTGTAAGTCTACTACGTTCCCCATAACATGGCTAAAACGGCGAGGTGGAACTACCCGTAAGGGTCTCACCACCAATAAAAGGGTCTCCTAACCTTATTATTATTTTATTCTAATATCAAAACTGACACTATATTTCTATTAAAATATTATTTTCACTCACTTATGCTGGAGGAACGCATTTCACTTCTGACAGCGTCAGCTTCTTCAGAAGTGAAATGCATCCCTTCAGTATCTCCAGTATAAATTAGTGAAAATAATATTTTAATAGAAATACATTGTCAGTTTTGATATTAGACTGTTCATCAAGTTTTCCGTGATGGAAAACGTCACAGATTATTTTATTATTCAATTCCATTTCTGAAATATTTAATTTTGTCTAGAATAGCTCACCGACTAGATATAGATATCAGAATAATTATTATACAATGTAATAAAAATGTTAAACGCTTTTCAGATTTTTTTATTAATATCACACATTGTTAACCTCAATGGATTCTCACACTATTATTCCTTCTATTTCCCACTTTCGATTAAAGGATTTAAAAAACAATTGAAAAAAAAACAAACATTTTAGTTGGTGAAGCTTTTTATAGTGTACAAGACTTCCTTCCACATCAAGATTGAGCCTCACCTCGACTAATTGATATAGTAATTATGGTAACTAGTGTATAAGATTGTATAAAGTGAACTTTTAAATTGATAGTGGTTGAGTGAGAAGATTCATTTTATTATTTTTCGAGTGAAGGTTTTCAGCATCTTAAATTTTTAGTCTGTGTTTTGGACAATGTTTTGGACAATGTAGCATATTATTCAACATATTTGTGAAGGGAAATGTCTTGGACTTGGGTCTGTTGCACCTTCACATTCGTTGTAAATTTGTCACAATAAATAAATAGATAAATAAATAAACAAATAAATGAATAAATAAATAATAAAAAAAAAAATAAAAAAAAATAAATAATAAAAAAAATAAATAAATAAAAAAATAAATAAATAAATAGATAGATAGATAGATAGATAGATAGATAGATAGATAGATAGATAGATAGATAGTGTGGGGTCGCATTTTTATGAAATGCTATATGGGCACTAAGTTAAAAATTAACAAAAAAAAGTAAAGATTTATGCTAAATGTAGCAGCCTAGTCATACGACTATTTCACCAAGAAATAAAAAGGAATAGATTAAAAATAAATTTGAATAGATTATTAATAAAACAAATCGGATAAATAAATCATAATACAAACCTAATTTACTGTACAATAAGTATTTATTCAATCATCCATAGACTAGTAACAATTAACCAAAACTTTATTCGATTCATTGTTTACCTTACCGTCCTTATCAGTAATCTGTCAGCTGTAAATGAACCGGCTTTCGGACAAGTTTTTTCAACCAAATTATGTTCAAATTATTTTATTTTCTAAAACTATATTGTAAACGCTAAGGACCGCTCATTATTTTCCCCATCCATAAAAAATGGATTTGTTATAAATTTCTCATTGTTTTATTTGTTTAGTCCGTGACATGCAGAATTCCAAAGAGGTTTCAACCCCTGTAACTGTGGATGTCACGTGACTTTTTCTATGTGAAAATTTTTATTCAGAGGCTTCAGGAGTCCTTGCCATATTTGTCCAGAGGGAGTAGCCCAATAATTTGTGTGGCTAAATTAAGTGTTAAATGTAAATTACTCTGGCAGGACCACAAGTAGGTAGCCTACTTAATGTAGAGTTCCAAATGACGACTGATGTCTATTTTTTAAATTAATTTAAACATTGTGAAACTCCCAACTACGACTTATGTCCAGCTGAATCGTGAGGTACACGATGACCACCAAATGAAGGGACAGCAATATTCCACATCGACCTCATGCATCAAAGTGGTGAATATAATTCATATAAATTAATGGAATTCCATTTGTGCGCGTAGTAAAAGTGTCGTCGAAAAGTATCCATACTGGACGACTCCTAATTTAAATTATCACTGTACAGGCACAAATCGTCATCCTCGTGGTCAAAAAACACCCTTAGTGAGGTGAAATCACGCACTCTTAATTAAATTTCAAACATCTCATTATGAACAATATTTCTTAAAAAACTTAATAACCATAGATTCATCTCAATTCACTTTTAATAAGTTTCATTACTAATTTTAATTTTCTGTTCCATGCTTGGAACATATTCTCTTTTTTGTGCCAATAAATTTCTCAAGTATCATTTCTTACATTATTCTGTTTTACACCCTGTTTGACGATTGCTCTGGTCCAACTATACCGTATTACATCACTCATTTGTGAGTCAGGAGTTCAATTGTTGAATTTACCTGTTCAAGATTGAGCAAGGGTAGAGACAGTATTCGGTCCCTAGTGGATCTGAATGTGTATCACATAAAGTGGCGTTATCCAAATAATAGCGGCCACTTCACAGGTGATACTGAATTTTATTGGTTACTTTTTATTTTTCTTTCTACTAGCATAAGATTCAGGTACGACCGGAAATCTGCAATTAATCAGTAATATGTCCTTCCAAGGCCTATGAGAAATAATTATAAGGATTACTTGAGGGGCATATTGCTTTTCTTGTAAGGTTTGATTCGAATCTGCCAAGTTTTTCGCCTTGATCAAACCTGAAGCTCTACCGCATCTACGGCATTTCCAAGGAGGGAATACTTATTTCAAATATTATTTTTAATTATCGAGGGCAGAGGAGAAACCAGCCTGACAATAGATAGATAGATAGATAGATAGATAGATAGATAGATAGATAGATAGATAGATAGATAGATAGATAGATAGATAGATAGATAGATAGATAGATAGATAGATAGATAGATAGATAGATAGATAGATAGATAGATAGATAGATAGATAGATAGATAGATAGATAGATAGATAAATAAATGAATAAATAAATAAATAAATAAATAAAATTATTGTTGATCTGACTTGTCAACAAGTCAGACGTACTTTACTCCGTAACTGGAGTCTCCCAGACGTAATCTGCCAAAAACGAAAGTGTTAACAGTATTATATCAATCCTATCACATGGTTGCAATTCACACTTGGTGTTAGAAACTCAGATCCGTACCTACCTTGAGGCTTCCTCAACTAAAGGGAGACTCAAAAAGCCTTTCAAATTTTGCTTTTAAAGTCCCCCCTGCGAAAATTGAGGAAGACTTGAAAAGCAATCTGTAAAATACTTTTCACGTTTCTCTTCATTGAACAAGCCTCAAAGAAGCATCATGGATACTAAAACTTTCAACAGAGTTCTTCCAAGCTTATAAACTTGTGGCAAATAAATTGGGTTTGAAATAAACCAAATTTCCAATGCGTTATGGGATGATAATTTACATTTTTTCAGTATCAAGACCGAATCTCAAGTTTAATGAAATTCTCTTTTTATATGCTTAACATGTCTTCAATACAAAGGAAAACTGTAATCATATTGGAAAAATAAAAAAAGGGATTCAAACATTCCGTACATCTTATTATCAATAACCACAAGTTCAAGGTCGAGGAAAATGTTGAATTTTGCATTTCTATAAAAACCGATAAGATTGGCCAGCAAAAAGACACTGTTATCTGCTGTAAAATCACTTCCCGGTGGTTCAGAACCCACCTAGTGTAGGTCCAAGTGTAGGTCCAACTCATCAATCATCATTATCCAACTTATTAGCCACGCACAGGTTTCAGACCTATGTGGGCTTCATCCTCAAAAAAAAATCAATTTCAACTCATTCAACATCTTTAATCTTGTTCTATCAAGAAATAGGTCAAGGTCAATCGTTCAATTTTAGCTGTAACAAGACTTTGTACAGTTATTTATCTTGTTATTTTATTGTATTCAGGTTAACTAGGTACTTTTCTATTTTACTGCCGTATTTTGACTTTGATTGAGCTATTGATTTTCAATATTTGTTTACTTTCTGCATTTTTGATGTGTGTTTGGTCACTTGTTTATTACGCGGCTATCACACTTGCTTCGTATTGGTGGGCAATTCTTATTACTAGGGGCTACTTTTCTATTGAGATTAAAAAAAATTCGTATGGTTTTTATTGGTGGTGAGACCCATACGGAAAGTTCCACCTTGCCATGCTACTAGAAACATAGTAGACCTACAATTTTAGGTGGGTTCCGAACCACCAATAATTGATTTTTACAGCAGAGAACAGTGTATTTTTGGCTGGCCAATGCAATCGGTCACCCTCACAAACAGGGCGCGGGAGAGCACTGGTTCAACAGACCCCTCCTACGGCTCGCGGCTATTACTTCCCATTATAAATTAACAATAAGAAAATAATCATAAATAAATAATTATAGATATTGGTAATGATGTAATAGTTGAAACTAGAGTCTCTCGTGTTATATTAATGATGAGAGTAATATTAAAAGTAGTTTAGACAACATCAGTCTCATTCATATTCAAATTTGGAATGCAGAGAACTTTAGAGTTAGAAAAAAACCAAAAGCAGAAAAACAATATTTTGAATTTAGATGGAATTGGTTCAATAGCTACGAAATCACAAAATCTTACAGTTTCTGGATCAACTTCTTATAATATCAATAAGCAACCAATAACTCAAGAAGCAGATACTAAGCATCGTGATCCGTTGAATCTTCCAACTTCTATGCTAGGATGGTTCATTCACAAAACAGACATAGTGAAGAATAATGTCGTCGTGCAGCATTTGAAAGCAATGAGAAATGAAAATCGTGTCTTCTGCAATCTGGATAGACTTCTCGGGGTTCGAAAAAAGAGGAAATTGAGTCCTTTTCACACTTGCTACTTAAGATACCACCGCATTGAGCGGGATGTAGCGCCTACTCTATAACAGGCAGCCAACACCGTCAAGCAACGTGCAAAATGTCATCAATCTTTATCACTTGTCACGTGACTATTCAGTCATTCACAAAAGACCCATCATTATGAGCCGGATAGTGCAGTGTTTGCAATTCAAACTTCTTACATTATTCACTTTGCATTGTTCGATGGAAAATGTGAGTGATGAATAATTATTATGCTCAAATCGCTCCCTGTCATTGTCACATCAATGTTATACAGGATACAATCTTATGCGTGGTCTTCACAGTAGGTAGTCTGCTCAGTCTACCAAAAAAGCGAATAAAGTAAAAAATAGCAGAAGTCAAAAAGCCAAATAGAGTAAAAAAGGCAAGTAAAGTAAAAAATCCAAATGAAGTAAAAAATACAAATATAGTCAAAAAGCCAATTAAAGTCAGAAAAGCCAAATAAAGCAAAAAAGTCAAATAGAGTAAAAAACGCCAAATAAAGAAAAAACGAATAAAGCAAAAGAATCCAAGTAATGAGACAGCTATAGACAGATTCATCACCGTTTTTCGAAATCCACTTGACCAAAAAAATTAAATTTGGTAAATATGTTTAATGGAGACTCTCGACGCGTACTTATAACAAGTTTTGAATACTTCCCAAAAGTTCGTCCTAAATTGAAGTTTTTCTAGCGTTCATGAAAACTAGAACGAGTTTAGGAACTTCCCAAATATTTATACAAAATTTACACTTTTCTAGCGTCTTTTAGCGCTTGACCAAAAAATTTGAAATTTGCTTTTACTGTATTAGTTTTGGACTAAGAAAAGTTTATTTAAATTTTCCCAGAAATACGCCCGAATTGAAAGTTTCCCAGCGTTTTTTTTTAGTGTTTTCAATAACTATGTGGCCGAAACAAGTTTTAGAAACTTCTTGATAATACGCCCAAAATTGGCGTTTTTCTAGCGGTGTTTTTTTTAGGTTTTTTGTGAATTACTTGATCAAAAATGTTGAAATTTAGTGAATAGATTCAGATTTTGTTGAGAAGTAAAAGTTTGTCAGGCTCTAGTTATCCAAAACTACGCCCAAATTAAACTTTTTTCCATGCTTTTTTTTTAGTTTTCAGAAACTATGTGGCCAAAAAATAAGAAATTTGGTGTGAGCTATGTGTTCAGTTATATACGGTAGAACTTGACGCTGAATAAAAAATTTTGAAATTTCCCTCAAGTAAACCTGAAGTACGCTTAGCCTCTTTTAGCGTTCTTATGTAGCCTACTGAATGGCCGAAAAGGTTGAAATTTCAGTAAAAAAATTCCCTTTTCCCTAAAAATTTTTCCTTTCAGGGAAGCGATGCGAGCATGCTGGTTTTGTACAAATTGCCCTACTGATTGCAAACCCTGATTAGTACACGATTAGGACGAGCTAGTATATAGCAACTATTATAGTTTACCTGAACTCAACTTTTACTATTACTCATTACGAACATCAAAACTGATTATTATCTAGATAATCCATGACGCAACACTCTCGTGAAGATTCATGTCCAGCACTAATTTTCATGAGGGTTAAGTCGGGTTGCCAAACTTCCAACGCAGTAGTCTCATGTTGAAGGGGCTTTTACAGCTCGACATCATGTTCATCATCGTGAATATAGCCCTAGATTTAGGCCCCGGTCCGGAACTCGGCTTCAAGATAATGAGTTCATTGTGTCCTTTGAAATTTGCCGGAAGAGATGCCCCAACTCGACTATAGCCACATCCCACTACATCCCAACACCTTCGAGATTAGGGTATTAGCCACATAACTATTACAACCTTGTAGCTCAATATTCGCTTCCTCTTGTAACGGTCTATCCTGTATGTGAATGCTGAGCATTTACATAATTAATATTGATAAATAATTAATATTAATAGTTTTCAAAATTCAACAGGCTGAACCTTACAACAGACAAAGCTACTTTCTCCACGAATTTTGACCATGCTATATTGTCCAAAACAATGTTAATTTACACTAAAAATTTATATCTACTAAAAAACTTCACTCTAAAAAATTGAATGTTTTTTTTTTTCATTCAAATAATGCTATTAGTTTAAAGTTCGCTCAAAATGGAACACTAAAAAGAGTTTGCAATATTAAACTTTGGTGAAAACTTTTGAAATATGCAATCCACGATTCGTTATGAAGGTTTCATTATCTATTCATAACAGAATTCTGATAAGAATTGAAAACTGTCGGTTCAATTAATAAATCAACTCATTATTCACGCACAGGTTTCAGACTTATGTGGGCTTCATCCTTCAAAAAAATTAATAAAATAAAACTAGAGACAATTAAGCCAAAGAAATCCATTTGAAATGGGCTATGAATGACAATTTTGAATGTTCGCGTACGTCAACGTGCTGGTATTAAGTGGAAATGAATTATCTTTTCGTTTTAAAACGTATTATTTGGAGTACATGATTTATCTCAGTGAGAATAGTGTGATAGTGTTGATAAATGCAATGAATACAGATACTATATTCAGATTGATATAGTATCTGTATTCATTGATAAATGAGTGGTTGAAGTGAAATAGTGATAATGCTATGATAGTTTACAGTGAACGAGTCCGAAAGCATGGATTACTGCGTTACCAATCGTTTTCTTCAAAGCTGCCTTACCGGTAATAATGGTAATTACTCGTAATTTCGAATTACTATAATATTAGGATGTCAGATTTGATTTACTCTCATGGAAATATTTTGGAAATTATTGATTGTTCACCTCATGTTCGATTTGAGGTTACCTGTTTTCAGTCCGTATAAATATTTTATTCATCGCAGGTGAATACCAAATAATGTTGAGGTTAAGGTAATTGGGTTAATAATTCACAAACTGCAGTTCCATTATCTTACCCCCGAAACAATCGACTAAGAGAATCGATAGTCGATTTGAAAGGAGAGTTAGGTTTAGCTTTGGGTTTGGTACAGATATCGATTATCGACATTTTTCTTTGATTGTTTCTTGGGGAAGATGTAGAACTGTAGACCTGACATTTCATGATTTATTATTAACCTTATCACATACTCTCAACTTTGAGCTTATATGGTAAACATCTGTGAGGAATAATATGTTTGTAAAATAATATCTGTAACATGCCTTTTGATTTCTAACCGGAAATCAAGCCCGGAACCCGGGGAATATTTACGAAAATTGTGGTTTGCACAAACATTTCTTATTAAATAATGTTGGTGATGAGGCAGAAGTAGGTACGAGTAGATAAGAAGGTTAGAGTAGGTGATGAGGTTAATAATAATTAATATAATGCCAGAACTAACTGAAAATCAAACCCGGAACGTGCGGAATATTCACGGAAATTTTGGTTAGCATCGTACATTTCTTAACAAATACTATGTTGGTGAGGTAGAGTTGTAGACTTAGTGGGTGAGTGGATAGAGGAAGGTGATGACATTAATAATATTATTTTAATTTTATTTTTATTTGATTATATTTTATCTAACCCATCACTCATGCAAAGGTTGAAGACTTATGTGGACTCAGGCTACGCCTATAAATGAGTTATTGTGATATTGATGTATTTCATATAATATGTGTCGATAGTTTATTTTGTTGGTTATCTGTTGAATTGGATAACAATTTACCCATAACATGGTTGAACCTGTGAGGACCTGTGAAGGGTTTCCCCACCACGAAAAGCCAAACACTGATAATAATTTGTAAGATTTCTAGGCTAATAAATGCCTTAATAGTACAATCATTATTGTATGTAGTATTATTATGATACTATTGTTTTCAGAATGTAGTTTTCCTTTGTTAACGACTCCCCAATACATAAGTTTTTTATAGTGGTATGCGTCGATAGACGCATAATATTATAACCCATCAAAACGTGGGTTTTTATGTTTTGCTAAATTTTATTAGAGGATTTTTTGTGATTTATGAACTGTATTTTAGTATAATCAATATAAACTCCTAAATATGAGAAAAATGTTGGAAGAAAAAATTGAACTGTTGATTTTTAACAGTGATTGTTCTTGGTTTGGAAGATCAATTTTTATATGCTGAGCAGATGATAGAAAAATCAATATTAAATTTATTAGAGGAGTAGAAGATAGTTTAAATATCTTAAAGATAAATTAATGTTGAGTATTATGTTATCTTATAATATCTTATTACTAGTTGGCCCGTCGTGCTTTGCTACGACCTCAAAATAAATTATCCTTCATTTTATTAGACTGAGGCTGCATTTTTTAAATTTCACCCTTCTAGGGCTGTTAGGAAAGAAGTTAGTCTTAGGGCTTAGGGCTCTTCCAGCTGATCAGAGGGGCCTTCGTTGTTTTCTTACTCACCGCCTCTAAATGAGGAAACATTTGAAATTTGAACCTCCTATGACTATTAGGGTAGAAGTTAGTCCTAAGGCTCAAAAGCTTACGGCCTAGTAGAAAGCATACGGCCGTAGAAGAGCAATTCGTAGATTAAGGTAAATCATTCTGTTGTCCCTATCTTGACGCATGGCTTTTTCCTTTCCGCGGTTCTGAATATTTTGTTCAAATTAGGCGATCTGACGTTTTATGTTATTAAAAAAAAACTTGGAATGTTGTCGTGCGCTGTCAGTTAGTCAGTTGTTATAAACGGCTCGATTATTGTTTTGATTTATATTTTTTTTTATTGATGAATATTATATTGTAATACTTATTATGCTATTCCTGACTAAGAGGAATCCAAAAAAACCAAATATCATAAAAATTGGTCCAGCCGCTCTTAAGTTATAAACGGTGTAACTAACACGACTTTCTTTCATAGATGATTTAAGATATGTTGTACGCAGGGTCGCAGCGTTGGTGGGCGAGCGAGGCGGTCGCATTGCACGCCGCAGCCAAGGAGGCGTCACGGCAACATCAAAAACCGGATAAATATGAAAATGATAAGGATTTAAGAAATTTAATCAAAAATTAAGAATAAAAACAAAATAAAAGCTAGTTTCTGGTCTAGCAGCTTGAATTACCTATTTTGTTCGAGATTAATTGTCTTTTTAATTGGAGAACAATCATGAAGATTGGTACCCTGGTATTAAAGTTAGCTCAAAATGATATTTTTTATAGAGTTGGTCATTGGCGGCGTTAAGCATTCTGTGGCCTCCCCGAATAACATTAAGGTGGTCTCTATCGGCTCGAGCTAAGGAACTATAGGCGCCCATTCAACCCGCGGGCCCCTTTCCAAGGCCACTAAGTTATCAACTTACTTGAAATGTGAGTGAAGACAAAATATGTTCATAGTGTTCAATCTATAAAAAATAAGAGGGAGCTCAGCTACGAAAATTTAACAAGGAAAGTCAACTAGCACATTAAGTTTAACTGTCATAATATATAAAAACTTGATGTTTTTTCAATACTTTATTTTCACTCCCGGCACAGAAACGTTACAGTCACACTATACCATCTGCGACATTCTCAGAGATTTGAATTGTACTGGTTCACTCAACCTTTTGGTATTTTTCAAAAATATATATTGAATACATTAAAAATACATGCTTCAGGCGTTCAAAAATGATATATTGCTATGGAAAAAACTGGGACTGGAGTTTTCCCATTCATTTTTGAAAGGGATGCGTCAACATCTGCCTCACCCCAAAAAAGAGCTGCTTTTACCGTACTATTAACTCAATTTACAAACGGGAAAATCAATGTTCTTCTTTTACGTGCTGAAAATTTGTATGATAATAGTCAGGAAGAAAATTTGGTTCCTACTTCAGAATTTAAGATAGATGATTACATCAACATACATTCTGACTGTTTAGCTTTGTCTGAAAACCCAGCAACATGATTAGAGCTCATTTTAAAATAGCAGCATCATCATCGAATATTTGAAAAAAAAATCTTGCTAAATTTCCCAAGAAGTGTAAGAGTATATTAAAAGAGTCCATTAACAGGCATTCAAACAATAAATTATTGTAATTTTAGGAGAAAACTGATAATAAAACACTTGGACGTTCGTTTCAAAATAATTAGGTACCGTATATTCTTGCCTAGGCTATACATTTAGTTTGTAGTTTCTATTGCGGTATTTTGATTCAACTTCGTAATCAATTAGGCTACAGCAAAAAGGATTGGCGGAAAATCATAGTTGACAGGATGAAGTCTTATGTCAAATCAAGGGGGGGGGGGGGCGCTTGACAAATTCTTGCCTCGGGCGCCAAAAAACTACGCGACGGCTCTGGTTGTACTTTGCGAAAGTAAACGCGGTATCAATGCGATCGTGATGTTCAGTTACGAGCGCTCGGGACTGGAAAGGGTAATCTTCCTTCAACCTCGGATTACCTTTCTTCAAAACAAAGATCAATTGTGCTCCAAAATAATAATTATAATATTGACCTGGCTGACTCAGGTCTGGCTTCAGATTTATCAGGTTGCACCTGAACAAGTTGAGGGCCTCTGACGTAGTTCTAAAATGAAACAAACGAAGTATCTCGACATGAAAAGCGACCACTATCAGTTTAAAGTCCCATTTCATGATTGGCTGGATCCGAATTATTCGATACAGTAGAGTAATTTGTTACAAAAATACAGATTCAATGCAAATGCACCACAAGCAATTACCTTTAGTTTTCAATTGGTTCCGATGTTCGAAAACAGACTGAACGGAAACTGTGTAACGGTTCACTTTCATTGGTACCTGTGTGTAGTCCAGGAACTCAATCACATCAATGGAGCTCCCCATGACTGGTAACCCTAATGAATAGAGATACTCGAATGTCCCGCCACAGAAAAAGAAAAACCTTTTGGTTGTGCTAGCATGCTTTTCCGTCGAGCAACTGAGAAATACTGACTGTGAATTTGCTATCTTCTGAAGATTGAATTGGAGTTCATTGATTAAATCTTCCTTAATTAGATGTCTTTTTAGGTCCAGAGTCTACCTAGTCGACTGGTTTACTTGAAGTGATACGTGTTGTTCAGAATGATTTTCTATAACAGGTAAAAATGAATAAATACGCTTGGAGTTTGAGCTACTAGAGGTTGCCGTGGGGGTTGATGATTTGTGCTCTACTCAAGGTAAAATGTGTTCATCAAAATAAAAAATTTGATATCGGGTAAATGTGAATAGATTTTTGAATTTTGAACTCCCATAAGATTGTGAGGGGGGTTGATTAACAGTACTTTTTGTCTGATACTTTAAAGTTGAGTTAACATCAGTAGAGTTTTCTATTATTTCTATTACTCATATAAGTTCAAAAGCATGGAACTGGTTTTATACTACTTGTTTTGAATGGCGTTTGCAATATGAGATGGGGAATTTGAATCGTTGTACTTGAATCAAAGTCATCTTTGTAGAACACCTCAGGCTTGTAAACACAATCAGACTGAGTTTACTGAACGATAGTTTACCACAGAAATGATCTAAACTCAAAAATGAATCTTGAATGAGAAAACAAACCCACAATTGTTTTAAACCAAATTAAAACTATATAAATATTATAAAAATACAGATAAATAAATATGTAATATATAAACACCGTTAAAACGCCAATTGTGCATACCTGAATCGAATAAATCAAAGTTCTTCCCATCTTATAGTGAAGACTCATAGAAGATTATATTGATTCGAATGAACTTTATCCATGTTTCAACAAGGTTTTGAGAATAAAAAACTCAAGATGGAATGTTAAAGAGCATTTAATACGAACAAATCTTGTAATGAAATGTTAGTTTTAGGTAATCTTCGATTTAGAAACAAACTAAGAGTATGACATGAAAGTATTCAAATGAAAATTTATTAAAAATCTTAAATTTACAATTTTTTACAAGAAATAAACTAATGTAAATAAAATTTACAAAAGTGCAAAATGGATTTTAAATTATAACTTCTTTTGAAACTAGACACCACGTAAGACAACCTATGAGCAGGAGACGAGTTTAAGCTATTCTGTTTATGACTATTTTAATACATTAAAATTCAACTAAGACATTATCTCCTGATAAAGATTGTTGGAATCCAAAAAGATTCAATTTGAACATAAACCTATGTTGTTTCGTTGCTTGAATACAAATGTTGAAATAAAAACAGTAATAATGAATCTTCTATGCTATCAGGAAATATGCGACAATTTGAAATAAAATTTTGATAAATCTATTGTCCAATAGATTCATTCTGAACCCCTATGAACTTCTATGAAATTCTATGAATGTTTTTTTTTCTATGAAATTCTTTTACGTTAAATCATTAGTAAGCAAATTGGCTTTTAATCTGAAAAAAAAACATTTTATATTTAGAATCTCATAAAATATATCAGAGTATCAAATTAAAAGCTCTTCAGAGATGTGAGAGAAGATCGTATTTCTTAAAGCTCCGGCATATCATCCATATTCTGAGGTCGCAGGTAAGATACATGCTTTACAGTCGGCGCGCGCGTCATTCTATTTATTTTTTCATGAAATATGTGCAGGGATACATATGCCGGCCCAGAATAAGCTTCAGTATCCGACTTGATGTATGTGCGAAGTTATAGACCCTAAGTATAGAATATGGAGTGTGGCGTGTTATGGAAGTGCGCATGCGCAAGTGATGGACGGGGTTGCGAAGGGGAGTGTGCCTCCCTTTGAAGCACGCTTTCAGTTCAGTCACAATCGCGTCTTCACGTCAGATTTTCTAGATAAGTGTCGCTACGGACGTCAAAGGAAGCGGATGCCGCGTATATCTGAGTCCACTTCTTATCCTAAGTCTCCCTTGTGGTTCAGCGTGTTCCATCTCCGATAACACTGTAGTTAATGATAAGTGCAACTTATCTTCACTCACATTATCATCAATATCATATATGAACATTGAAGGAATCATTGTTGATGACATTCACAACTGACCAGGTACAACATTTCACTCTAAGCTCATGTTGTTTGTTGAATATCAATATTGAGAAAATTCCGTAAGGCAATATAAAATCGATACAATGAAGAAAAAACACAACATCTCGTACTGAAAGTTTAAAAAAAAAATTATAACAGTAAAATTTTCAATATTATTTTATATCATATATGATATTGAGTTCTATTCTACACTTTTTGGTTGATGTATAGTTAAATATAAGTATAGCACAGTACATATATGAATATGTTGTTAATACTACAGTAGAGCTAAGATTAAATTGGAAATGTAGAATGATTATTCCATTTATAAATATTGTGTTAACTGGGAAATAAAGTTGATTTGATTTGAGGTCTGAAGTCACCTACAGATGAAATCGGCTATATTACTATAAATAAACTTAAAAAGATCACACTATTATTCTTTCTTGGCTAAGAAATGAAAACATTGAGCATAAGCATAATTATCACCTATTATAGTTAACTTACAGTGTTGCACTTGATAACAGTTGATTCAACATCATAACTTATTGAAAGTTATGCTTTACGGAACTAAGTAATACAGAAATACAACACTAAATTCCAGTTGTGCCTTTAGTAACTTGAAATGTGTAAAACTCTGAAAAGTTAATAAAGCCCACATTCTTGAAAAGAGGATAAACATATAAATAGTTTATTCGTTAATATAATACATTATTATAACTCAAATCATTCTTATATTATTCATATAATATATCTACTGAAAGATTTTAGTAGAACAAAATCGTACCTGGTTTCTTCCAAGAGAAAATACCTTTTTCAAGTATAATACCCTATTGATAAAACAATAATATTATATTTATTCATAATTTGAGAAAATATACGCGTTATTTTGATTGCCACTGAAGACTAAAAGTAAGAAAGTTACTCTGATTCCCACTCAACACTGTTTGATGCATAGATGTCATATTACTAATTGTATGGATCAACATATTTTTGAAGTTCATCTCTTTTCAGAAAACATTAGTTTTTTATTTATTCTTCTAATATCAGAACGGACACTGTATTCCTATTTAAATTTTTTGTATCACCCACTTCTACAGAAGGAATAAATTTTGCATCTGAGCCTGGATATTTATTTATTGAGATGGTAATACTATGAATGCAAAGATGCAACAAACTTGAAGCCCAAACTGCTCTATTCTCGAATCATCAACAGAATTTCTTATTGTTAATCTTATGGATTGAAAAAGGACAGGAGATTCAATGTCGTGATGGAAATCTCAAATCTTTATGTAGTGACGAGGTGACGTGCAGAAACGATAAGACAATGAATACTCAGTTATGCCCTCGAGGGAGAAGCGGATGTTCCATGACAAAATACATGAACCAGCTTTTCGCATTTCACACTAGTTGGCAGAGTTGTAAACGTCGACATTATTCACAACAGTAAAAGTTGATATTAAAATTGTCGCAATGTATCTTCCCAGACGCGCCCAGAAAGTTTAACAAGTTATTGAAAACAGCAGAACTCTTACTAAAAAAAAAGATCTTAGATAAGAAAAAGATATAAGATAAGAAGATGTACGGATATAACTAGTACAGTAGTTATGTGAACAGGTGCTTGCACAGAGAAAGATACTTTTGATGTACTCGATGATAATCATCATCGCAAAATTAAACAAAATCAACAAACCTAACGCTTGATATTCAATTTGCATAGTTTGTTTAATGTCTGTTTTCCACGAGAAATCACTTCATGCACCACATCACTAAGACTGTGTTTGTATTTTCCAGACAGCTGATTTTAAAAATCAAATCAGATTTCACATGCATGAATAATAAATGTGACGAGCAATTATTTGTATAATTTCCATTTACTTGGTAATCTCTTGTTATATTTAATTGAAATATTAGAAACGATTAGTTCTCTCAAACAAATATGATACTCTTATAAACTTAATTTTATGAAGGCCCAGCCAAATAAATAAGAGTGCCCAAGGGTTATCTTTACATCTGATTCCAATTGCATAACATGGAGAAGCTCATTTGAAGAATCATATATGTTCCATATAGAAGAATGCCTGAGTGCCTTTGTTGTTTTTCTTTCAAATCTTTTCAAATTTCAAAAGTCCTTGAAGTTTCAAATTTCAAAAGTCCTACACATGCATTGCTGGGCATTCATTCCTTAAAGGAAGATTCCATGCAAAATTTCATAAAATTTGGTCGAAGCATTTAGCCGTAAATACGTTACAAACAGACAGACAGACATATGCAAAATGGGGTCTTAAAACAGGGACCTCCCTTCGTTCGGTCAATAAGATTTCAAAAGAAGCGAAATCGCAAGTCCTGCGATTAACAGTTCATTCCCATCATAATGGCAATGTAATGGCTCTGCAATTTTATAGTTGTCACTGGTTGAGATTACCATTGCAAGTGTACTACAGTAACATGACAAATTCTGTCGAATTATATTGATAGCATGGATCAATCTCTGTTCTCAAGTTCATCTTATTTCAGAAAAATGTCACCATAATTTTCCATTAAAAGAGGGAAAAACATTGATTTAGTCATGGAAATTTCAGGTATTTGTGAACTGAAGAGTTCCTACCTATAATCAGTGCATTACAAGCAGCGATTGTATTATTTATTTATTGTGACAAAATTACAGTGATCGTGAAAGCGCAACACAATGAGTCTAATAATGCTCCGCTTTCAAATCACAAGAGTGATGTTGAGTCAGGACACAAGTGAAACGAGTGTTCTAAATATCTCACGAGTGGTTTATAGTCAAAATATAATCGTAGACTATCAAGCTTCAATATTAAACGTGGTCTATCCAAGTTCACCAATATATATTAAATTTAATTTTACTTACCAATAAATCGGATAGTCTACCCACTCTTACGTAACTCAGAATGCGAGTTTCATTCTGAATATTAAAATTCAGATAGATTTAAAAATGTTTCAATCAGCTGATTTAACTATTGCATAGTATTCGACACTGTTTTGAAGAGATCCTGAGTTTTGATTTGTCTGACTCCTTTACTGAAAAAAAATCGCTGGTCTGATAGGCCAAAGGTCCTGGGTTCGATCCCAGTTGAGTACAAGATATTTTTCTCGAGCCACTCCCGTGTTTCGGAGGACACGTTAAGCCGTCGGTCCCGGTTGGATATAAAAAAAAGCAGTCGTTAAAAAAACGGCGAGGTGGAACTACCCGTAAGGGTCTCCCCACCACGAAAAGCCATACGAACTTACTTTACTGAAAAGAACTGTGATGGTTCATAAAATAAGGAAAGCTGTAATGACATCGCTTTCTAACCTGTTATGACTACTTTATAACGTAGCCGCAGACAAAATAAGCTTATTGCTTAGTCAATAATTGTAAACTATTTTCCTCCATACTTTACTCGTTCAAGAAGACAATAAAACCTCTCTTTGTTTGTTGCCGTGATATATTTGCTTTGACATATTTTCAAAGCTTCTTGTACAACTACTTTGTGTTTTCAGATCTGTGATGGAATTCTGGGATTTCTATCGGTTCTTTCATGTTTGTGTTGCTCTAACAAATTAACCTAGCGTCAATTCTAAAAGAGCGTTATTCTTTGAATGAAGTGATCTTCCCATTCTTTCAATATTTTTAACATCCACAGAATTTGTTTGTTTCTACCCAGCTTTAAAATCAGTATTTTTCTTCTATTCCATATGTCTTGTTCAAGAGTGGCAGTATTGAGTGTTCTTTGTAGCAGATTATTGGCAGCAAAAAGGACTGTGCTCTTTTCTGATCAATCTCAATGGTTTGGAACCCACCTAAAACTGTAGGTCCACCTAATCAATCACCATCATCCAACTTATTACCCACCCACAGGTATCAGACCTATGTGGGCTTCAGCCACAAAAAAATCAAGACCTTATTAGTGATCTAATGTATTCTAAAGTCCGAATGATTCACTTCATTCTCTATCCTTCCAAGTTTCCTATTGACTGAGGTATTCCTGTCTGTAATGAACAAACAGTTGCTTCCTGAACTTATCCAATCAGACATTGTCATGGATCTACTCCTGGGTCGTATTACTCTCCTTCCTCCAGACTCAGATTCGAAAGCTTATTTACGTCATCCTTTTATCGAACTCAAACGAATTCTCTACTAGGACAAAACCATAAAGTCTCCAGGGAGTGAGGTGCGTGGAAGCATTTTTCTCACATTATTATAACTCTTATAACTCGATGGGAAATGAACTTTTTTTTGGAGGATGAAGCCCACATAGGTCTGAGACCTGTGCATGGGTAATGAATTGGATGATGGATTGATGAATTGGACCTACAGTTTTAGGTGGGTTCCGAACCACCGGGAAGTGATTTTACAGCAGAGAACAGAGTATGTTTTGCTGGCCAATCCAGTCGGTCACCGTTGCAAAGATGGCTCAGGAGTTTCGTAGCTTATCTCTGATTGAATTGCTATGGCAATTGGCTATCACTTTCCTAATCCTATGTTGAAAGATATGAAATTACAGTCTTTACCCATTGTTTTTAATTATGAAACTTAAATCTTTGCATGAATAGTGTTTGGAAACGACAAAATGTATTGAATTTCTTCCCTCGGATATTTCTTCTCTTGTAATGAAGTAATACGATAATGAACAGATTATCAATTATAAACGTGAACGTCTTAATGCTGTCATCTGTGGTCGAAACTCTAGCGCTAAAAAATTATTACGACTTAGGGAGACGGGCTAGAGAAGAAGAATGAGAAGAAAATAAAGAAGATGAAGGAGGAGGAGGAGAAGGTGGTGGAGGAGTAGAAGAAGAATAAGAAGAAGTAGGAGGAATAGAAGAAGAATGAGAAGAAGAGGAAGAAGGGAGAGGATGAGGAAGAGGAAAAGGAAAAGGGTAATGGTGAGGAAGAGAAAGAGGAAAAGGGGAGGTTGAGGAAGAGAAAGATAACATGAAAGAGATGGAAATGGGAAAGGCTATGGAGAATAGAGGTAGAAGAGGAAAAAGAAGAAGAACAGGAAGAGGAAGAGGAAGAAGAAAAAGAAGAGGATAAAGTGTGATAATGAAAAAGACTATTGAACTCGATTTGTAAGTTTTATATATCACATTCTAGATATATCCTAATTTAATTGAATCAGACAACCTGCAGTTTTCAAATATGAATAGAGATTTTCACTTCATATTTAAATAACGTATATTTCCCGTGAAAGTCATTCGAGTTAAAAATTCTCATTCTCTGACAAAGAGCAATGGAAAAAAAGATGCGTTTAAGTATTCAAGCTTTCCAAATCATAATGGAGGGGCTTATTCAGACGGTAAATCCTACTTAAGCCTCGCTTCACGGCTACAAATCAATTTTTCAACTGAAAGGCGTTGTGGACATCATCACTCTTATTGAAATACTTGGAAAAAAGAGCTACAAATTGAACGAATACTATGAAGAACCATCTTGTGCAAGAATATTAATTATCAGAAAGTTCATTTTTATTGTAGATTAAGCGGCATTTTATTTCGGCTTTCTATATAATAATTTATATTAGCTGCGAATACAGTTCGAATGCAATTTTTATTCGTAATTAATTATACTGGTGGAAGATGAAGAATGGGAGCTCTTATTCCATGAATACAATAAGAACTGGAAATATATTCAACAAATGGATTTTTCAAATGTCTGTGGTTTTAATAACAGTACTTTTGATTCCTCTATAAATTACCTATCCAAATGCATGTCAAATCTCGGGTAATTCAAGTGGAAATTTCAAGTAGAGTCCAGTCTAATGAATGAGTGGGGGTTCACCCCCCCCCCCACCCCACAGAAAAGTGATACATTTATTAGAATTGATGATGGTGATATCGTGGTATCCATTACAAAAAATACAAATGTTGTTATAACAACTAAATCAATTTGTATTGCAGATATTATAGTTATGACAGTTACATTGTCAATCTGTATTAAACTAAAACTGAAATACTGGGTAGCTATGGTATTCTGAAAGCTTCTAAAAAGACTCTTTGAAATAGGGTTTGTTTCGAATGCTGTTATCTATCATAGTTACATTAAGGATAGAAATGATACATGGAACAAAAGTAGGGTATATAAAGCGGGGTTTAAAATGCTGGGATTTTCATGCTTGTTATGTAGGTAATAATGTAGAGAGGACATTTAAATGTAGATTCAATTAACATTTTTCAAATTGCAAACTTCGCCAAGCACCCGGTTATTAATAACCAAAAATAAAATTCAATGTCGAGAAGATGTTGAAATTTCAATAAGAAAGACAGACTGATGAGACCCTGATAAAGAAAAATTCTGCTGATAGTTTGAGGATCGATTCTACTCCAACTTATTCAATACTATCAACTCGGTTCTATCATGAAATATGTCAATTGTCAAGACTAGCTTGTTGTAACGGTTGATTTTTCGTTTGCTTGGCTTACATTGACTTATTGACCTTTAATATTTTTCAAGTTTATTTTATTGTTGTTTGTGTTTCGTCCATAGAGCTTTCTACTTGCTTTTCATGGCTGTTCCGTATTGGGAGGCTGTTTCTCGTTAATAATGGGCGGGTCTAGTATTAACCAATGACACGCCCCCATCGTGGAGTGCGACCAATGAAAGGCTCCCAGTCTATAAGCAAATAGTATTCGTCTAAAAAAGGTATGAGCCTCTATTCGTCTATTAAGCTGTGTATTTTAGTTTTTGTTTGAAAAAGATTGACAATGAATGTTAATTAATTTAGTGGTTGTGACAGTATCTGTTTTATTCAAAAGTGATAAAAATTCTAAAATTAAAAATTTAACAAACACATCAGTTGACTAATAGTTATCATTCAGATCAATATAAATCGTAAGGTTTACCTTAATATTATCGTTGGAGTGGCCGTAGCCGAGAGGGTTAAGTGCTGGTTTGCTAACCCAAAGGTCCCTGGTTCCATCTCAGTTTTGACCGAAAGATTTTACCACGGGCCACACGCGTGTTTTGGAAGACACGTTAAGTTGCCTAAAAAACCGGCTGCCTAAAAAATAGTCGTTGTCACGTCAGAGGCCCTGAACTCTGACACCAGACCTGAGCCAGCCAGGTCACTCGATATTTACATTAACATTATGGTTAGAACGTGATACTGAACTTCTGGTTATAAATACATTGTCATTAATTAATTAACTAATTTATTAATTCATTGTCTCAACTCATGAATACATTAGCTTTATAAGCTTTAGGGAATGTTGTATAAAGGATAAAATTGAATAAACTCTACTAGAATACTAATCTAGGAAAATGTATGAACTAATTTTATTCGTCCTAGAAGAGTGTTAGTTGAGCTGCTCTGTGGCTCCGGTAGTTCGGAGTCCACCTAAAACTGTAGATCCTACTCATCGATCAACATTTAATTTATTACTCACGCTCTGATGTTAGACCTATGGGCTCAAAAAAAGTATTGAAGAATAGAAACTTTATTGCATAGTTTCTTAAACCGTTTAACAAAACTGACATAGGTTTACATGGAAATTAGCAAAATAGTTTTATTATTAACTACTCGTGTTGATAGTTACTGCATACTTATATTAGAATTCTTATTTGTAGATTATGATTTGTTAATAATGCTATGCAATAAGCCTCTGATAAGAAAAGCGAGCGAACTTACCCGGTGGTTCGGAACCAACCTAAAATAGTAGGTCCGCCATGTTCCCCGTACCATGGCACAAACGGCGAGGTGGAACTACCCGTAAGGGTCTCCCCACCATTAAAAGCCATACGCTTATTATTATTAAGAAAAGCGAGCGAAAAAAGAATATCAAACGTAAATAAGCACGGTTAATATCAATTTTTCAATTGCTTATTGACAATATTCAATTGAGACTTATTCAATTGAGCTATGGACCGGTTTCGTGGGCTGACTAGTCATATTTTAAACTGTACTTGTGAGGCCACGAAGCCGTTGCAGTGCTAAATAAAATACGTGGATTGAAAGATATTCACCGTTCTCAATTTTATTATGAATTTCCACAATATCAAACTAAAATAAATAAGTTAAATACCAAATGGTTTGCAAAAACCGGCCATTTCAAATATCACTGATTATTTGACTCATTCTATCACATTTAAAAAAAATGTTATACAATTTCTCATCGATCGTATCTTAATAGAAAAAAAAACAAGATGTTATTCATTGTTGAAAGAAGATTGATACTATGGTTTTTATGAGAGCACTTGTTAACAGATTTCTTCGCTGTTGATCTGTAAAAGACTGTTGAGAAAATGTCGTCAAAGTCATAAAGAAATCGATAACATGACGAGAATCTAACTCTAGCAGTTGGAACTAGACAATAATATATCTGAATTGAATCTGGAGTTCAATAATTAAAAATAATGAAACTCAGACCTTAGTTTTTCGAACTCGATAGAAGTTGATGCATTTCAAGATTCTTGGAATACATTTCATACATCGAAAAGTCGATAGATTATCTAATGAATCGATGGATTATTCAATGAATCGATAGATTATCGAACAAATGGATTCATCTTGTCTTCTGGAATCTCATAAGTTTTTACTAATTATTACTGGATGAGTTCTTTATCATGAAATTATCTGGGAAAGTCGATCTTTTTCTTTAACTTTTATTCTCCATTGTTCTGCAGAAGAGAAAAAGAGTGAGTCTTGATTAGAAAAGTTAAGCTTGAATCGGACTGGATTAGATGAATGGATAATATTCCGCTATCATGATGCTTTGCTTTGAAAATTCGACTGCAGAGAGCAGAGCTGAACATCCCTCTCCGAATGAAAGGAAGTCTTTTGTGCCACGAACCAGCTTCCCGCCTAAACTTTTCATACCTAATCTTCGCAATAAGCTCTCTATCTTGATTTCTTGATAAAACTTGACTTTTGTCAGACTCGCCTTTTGAATTCAAAAGAAAATTGAACATAATTTTGCCGTAGTGGGATTGAACGTTTACAAGCTCCACCAAACTCGTTATAATTTGAAATAGTGATCACGTGCGATTGTGAAGCATTCCTTCTTATTCAAATTTATGTCTACTAATCTGGAATGGATCGTTAAAGCATAAAGACATCAAATAAAATGTCAAAAGCTTGAGAATTGTGGGAAATTTTCTTGGAGAGATTTTAGAAGTCTTGAAAGACTCATCAACAAATTCATAATTCCCGAAAGACGAATTATTATTCAAATTATATTCAAGACAGTTTTTTGACATACTCATCATGTTGATGAGGTATAGCATCAAGCAATGCTTCTCGTCATCTCTGTAATCTTCTTTTTCAATTAACCTTCCATATGCAATCCATCATAATTTTAAATTGTTATTTCTGAATATGTATTGTACATTCGAAATGCATCTTATCGCTTAGCAACAGTAAAATTCACTGGCCAAAAAGTCTCTGACACTCCGACGCCTGCCTTTTATTTTCTTGGAAAATGACAAAAATCTAGTCTTCTATTTTTGACATTTATTTTAAGAGATTTATCTGAAATTTTCACGATTCGCTATGAAGATTCACTAATGTGGTATTCGCTTCAAAAGCAAATTCCTCAATCTTGATAGTGAATCGACGCAGGATTTTAAATATAAACTAATAAGTGTTTTTTCTATCAATATAGTACATTGAAAACTAGATTTACAGAGCTGTTTGCTAAAAATTCACAAACTCTTGAGGACTTCTCAACAAACTGTCCACATTAAGGTTCAACAACTCTGAGAAATTCAACATTTTTTCAATAATTCCCGACAAGAAACCCTCATTCACTGGGCTAAGAACAGTGACAAAACATCAGCACAAATCTTACGTATCGGTGCATCCCTTGAATCTAAAATTTAATCAAATTTTCTCAGAGATAGATATCTATTTCCGACCATACAAAAGTTTATATTTGGGAAAGGGGAAGGTCAAGTTTGAAAGGACGAATGTTTGTCCAGACTTCGCCATTATTGAGTAAATGTATCACTTTGATTCTCATTGTGAGTAATTATGCAGTTTATAATGTTGTGAATAATATCATTTTTCATCAGTCATAATGAAAATTTGTTAGTTTACGTGAATATAGTAATCTTATCTTATCCGAGGAAGTTCATTTCCGTTTTTCTTTTAAAATAAAGTAGTTCTGAAAATACAATTTGTAATTACTGGAGTAAGGCACTTCTTGTGCATTTATTTCGTTATACCAAAAAAATTCAATTGTTATTGCGGATGATGCCCACATGAGTCAGAGACTTGTGCGTGGGTAATGAGGTGGATGATTACACTTAAATGCCTGACGGTAGAGCGGGATTCGAACCCTCGACTGCTTAAACGACAGCAAGCTTAAGTTGCGACGCCCCAACCAACTGAAACCAATTCAACCAATTAAACGAAATGTTCTTTTAAAATCCAGCAACTTTGAAAGAACTAATTTCAATTACTTTAATAACATACTTTATTCCGTTGTACCATGTCAATTTATTTTGACGAACTTATTATTTCGATATTATCGATATGTCGATATTGTTTCGTGCTCGGAAATTATTCACAATACACATCAGTTGACACCTCCAATTTGATTTCCGTTCTCTATCAGGTAGCAGGTGGGAGTATCGAACGTGTGACTAAACAAGTAATTATCTAAATCGATAACGTGCCTTGGAAAAGAAGAGCAATAACCTTCATGTTCGATAGGAGGGAACAATTCAAATAATTGGTATTAGTTGGTTGTTTTTTTGAAACGAATAATTGTGTTGTATCTGCTACCAGGTTCTGATAATTTGCGGACGTTAATGGAGCTCAGAATGTCATTAAAAGAGAAACAACAATATTTACGATGCAAATGACATGTGTCTGTCAGTGGCGTCGGTTTTAGACGCAGCCAGTAGTCAGTGATGTCGGCGTTGAATATGGCATTCAGCCCAAACGTTCAGTGATGGCCTCAGCTAGTCATCATGACGACGCGCATCACAAAACGCACAACGTAAGTAATTAATTCAATGCGGTTTACGAATGTCCGTCACAGTATTCCACACAGCACCAAAAATGTGAAGTAGCTTTACATATCGCAATCCTAATAGCTCCAATAATACGAGTACTATCACAAATCGCACAGGAATTGTTTCTTGCAATACACAAACCTCGATTGAATTAGATTTGGACCGTTTAGTAATAAATTACGTTACCAGTCGGATCTCACTAGCCGTCAAATCTGCAAGAAAGTAGAAAGCAATCTGTCAAATCAATTCAAAACAATCTTGGAAGTGCTCCCTCACGAGGGGGTTAACAAATAAGATTGTCTTAATTTTTTGCGAGATTTCCCCTCTTTCCTTCCTCTCCACAAGTAGATTTTCGATTTGGTGAGGGGGGTCATAACCTCCATCCACTCCTGGGACCTCCATTGTCACCACCAACTACTCGTTTTTAGCTTTCAAGCATGGAACAGTTTCACAATTAGTAGCAAATAGCATTTGAATAATCTTCCAAATTACCGAGTTCAACTCAATCCTATATTTATTATTCATATGTATTATCTTGCTGTGCAGAACTGACCTTTTTGAGTCGAGGCGGACGCGTTTCGAACTATGTCGTTCTTCTTCAGAATTGGAGTCTGCAACCAAGCGCCGAAGAAGAACGACATAGTTCGAAACGCGTCCGCCGTACTCCAAGTCTGCAACCAAGCGCCGAAGAAGAACGACATAGTTCGAAACGCGTCCGCCGCGACTCAAAAAGGTCAGTTCTGCACAGCAAGATAATACATATGAATAGTTCTACTGCAGTTCACGAAAAATGGATATCCACAACAATAACCTATATTTATATTAATGGTGGAGATGATCCTTAGTTAATTTATTATTCATTCGGAGTAAAATGATGTGCCAGCATACGCGGTTATACATCGTCCTTCATTTTTTTTAATTGGTATTTTATTCAATATTACAATAATATTTATCTATACTATTGCAAACCCTATTTGATACTTTTGTCATTGTTATGATTCGGTAGTTTTAAGCACAACCAATGGAACTACAATGAGATTTCGAAATTAATCAACATAATCCTATAAAATTATAGGAATTTAAATTTAAAATTAAAATTAAATTTAAGCTGCATGGTCTCCATGGTCTAGTGGTTAAGGCGCCCGACCGGCAATTGGGAGGTCCGTGGTTCGATTCCCGGTGGAGACTGATATTTTTGTACAGTAGCATTCATCGATTTCCATCAGCTATTCAGTACTGTTGTCAATATCCGCCATTGTGGAAGTCTTCAGTATAAACTAATAGCAATTAAAGGAATTCGAAATTAATAAATTCTTTTTATGTATATTTGTCAGTTTATTCAATTGTCAGTCACTTCAAACTAACTTGGCCTATAAAATTATTGAAAGAATAATTTTTTTTTCAAAATCAGGGTGAATGAACAGTGAACATTTTACTAACAAGTTCTTTTCGAATAATTTTTGTAGGTATAGTGATGATAGTAGTAAATAAGTAGACGTGATACAATTAGTAAAAACAAGTAACTTACTAACCTGCATCGATAATGACTTCCTAGTTATCTAAGTGTATTCAAGTTTGAGTTTGAATTTGAATATGAAAGAACTCTCGTTTGATGAACGTGTTCTGCACTATTCAGAAGATTCTCATTCGTCCTAAAACTGTTCCTGTTACACTTGCAACTAAAATGAGGAAGAATCCTGCAATGATTTTTGAGAAAAAATATAATGTGCAAACGAAAAAAAAATAGAGGACATTTTATGAAATCATCCCTTTCCTTGGCCATTCCATCTAATCTTAGACCCTCTCGCTCATGTTTCTACAGTCCTCATTGACCTCATCACTTCTTTTTCCGAGTTGTCTTTTCCAATTTGTTTTATTTCTCAGTATGTTGAAATATTATTTCTCTTATGGTCCTTTTTAATTTTTCAAATTCTTATCGATTTCTCCTCTTTTTATTCCATTTGTTCCATATCTCAGTACTGATTGGAGTATGAATAACATTCTCTCATGATTTGATCATCATCTGTCAAATTTCTTTGGTCCAGAAATGAGTCTTGCCAATAATTTTTTATGATCTCTAAGTGAATAACGCTTGTTTTCCTCGAACTCTCCACTTCTCAAGTCTTTGAACCCCATGTTTTGCGACGGTTTTTGCTTGTTTCTCAGCAAACAATAGAGAGGGAGAGTTTGTCATCGATCTGCGAGCTTCACACTTCAGCATTTCAAGTTACTTTTGTGGTATCCGACATTCCCATCTTGCAAGTACTTCAAAGACCACTCATCCCCTTACTCAATTCAAGACGAACTGAGTCAGCGAACTTTGGTGAAATCCAGTCTGTAGGCTAATCGCTAGTTTCCTCAGAAGACAGTTTATCTGTCAGTATTCACCTCTCAGTCGATAAGAGATGTCGGTACCCTGAATCATCTATCAAGTAATAAAGGTTATTTGAAATGTAGAATGATGAACAATACTTTGGGAAAAAAGCTTCAAATTCTAATTCCAGTTGAAAGTATGTCAATTGCCTTCTCTTTTTTTTGAGGATGAAGCCCACATAGGTCTGAGACTGCTCCTCTGAACACGGAGTTGTTCCATATTAGAGAAGTAATCTTTAGAAGAATTGGTTTATGCACTTTTTTTTCCTAAAAATGAGTATTAGACGTTCCACTTAATCATGTAGCATGTCATGATGATTTTGCTTATTATATAAATGGGAAATGAGTCATAGTTTACACAGAAGATACCTAAACAAAATGCTACCAACATCTACTTTTTGACTCTTTGTTACGACGGTTGCGTGCTGATTGCGTACACCGAGGATTGCGTACATGGGCGTGTCAGCGAGGATTGCGTACATCTTTTACCTGTGAAAGATGACAAGGGTCGGCCATGCATCAAGAACATTTTGACAGGCGAGGATTGCGTACAAATCAATATGGCATTAATTGCTGGTTTTTTTCACTGAATTTTGTTGTCTACAAAAATTTGAGTTTGAGTTGGCCTTTCTATCTCGAGTACCTATCAAATTGTAGCTAGCTAGTAGCATATTTAGGTGAGGTTAGGTTAATACGCTTTAAGTGAGGACTATTAGTGAAAAAACCAGCAATTAATGCCATATCGATTTATACAATAAACGGAAAGGAGCAAACTTATTAAGGACGGACGTTGTGATTGAATCTGTTAGGTGAGAAAAGAACAATTACTGTCATAGCGAAAAGGAGAAAATTCTAATCAAGGACAGACATTAGGAAACAAGAGAAAGCTGTACGCAATCCTCGCCTGTCAAGATGTTCTTGATGCATGGCCGACCCTTGTCATCTTTCACAGGTAAAAGATGTACGCAATCCTCGCTGACACGCCCATGTACGCAATCCTCGGTGTACGCAATCAACACGTAATCGTTACGACAATTTTTCAAGTTTAACCCAAGCTCTACTACAATAAATCATCTACTGAAATATCTCCAGTGAACTTTAAGTATTTATGTTGAATGTAATTACGCTATAGCGTGCATATTCAACAATCAGAATTGAAGAATCTTAGTTCAAGGGCGTTAATAATGGTCTCAGGGGTCTTGTATGATTGTTACTTTTCGAATAACATTTAATTTTACTCAAGAATCACATTAGACGTGAGTTAGACTGAAAGGTTGGCCCTCCTGCTCAACATATTTTTTCATCTCTATGAAAAAACCGATTTCATATTTTACCATATTTATGGTAATAAATATGGTAAGGATAGTTGTTAATTTTGTTTAATAGCACTAATCTAAAATTTTCAAAGTGATGTTTGCTCTTAGGAATAGTTGAAGCTCTATAAATCATACTATTGAAAGCTGCAAGTTTGAGGGGTATAGGGTGACATAAGTGATGAGGTATGATTACATCGGTATGAGTTTCTTTCCTGAGAATAGAGAAATTGTAGGCTCCTGTGCTCCTGTGGGCTTCTTTAAATCTGAAAAGTTTAAAACACTATTCTCTTCTACTCTATGGTAAATTTTATCTTATGTTGTATTTCAATAGCTGAGAAAATTAGCTAATTGTCTATCATGATGTAACTAACCTTCCAGAGACAAATAATGTCATTCACATAATCTGAACCAATAAAGAACCCTATCATTGAAATGATTATTATTTTCAAATATGTTACCTTCAAGTTCAAGTTCATCCATAGGGACTAAATGATTCGGCTAGTAGTGGTGAAAGTGGTTAACCCATCGCTAACCCATCTTTCTTTTCATATAATTTATAGTCAAATTTGAAATAATTTATTGAGTACATAACTTCATCAGTCAGTCAATAAAATAAAAAACATTCCTGTTCATTGGTATTATAATCTTGTTCTTTTTGATGTAACTAATCTTTTCACAAATATACCGGTTGAAGAAAGGGCGATGGGTTCACCACTGCTAGCTGAATCCTTTATGGATAATCTTAAATGTAAAATTTTTGAAAATAATAATCAGTTCGAGGATAGGATAACTAGGTTGGTAAAAAACTATTCTAATACTAGTTTGAATGATCAAATTTATTCCAACTAATTCAACACAGCTTGGTTTCATCATAACTCTGGCCTGAATTTTAATGGCTGTACTCTCCTGTTTTTCTCGGTTGACCATGACTGAATTTCAGTGAGCTTCAATTTGTTAATTTTAAATTTATTTAATTCTTGCCTACTTGTGTATTGTTCTTGTTTGTTGCTTTCTATGTGTTCACGGTTTTATAGTTCTTGATTTTGACTCTTATTTTTGCTTCTTGCTCCTCCCACCAGTGGGCGGGTTTTGTTTTGAACTTCAGTCAATCACTGACCTTCAATGAAGCTAAGCCTATCAGAGGCACTTCCTCCCTCGGCCAATAGTTCCCTATAGTATAGTTCCTATAGTTCCCTGTCAAGTATATATAAAGCTACTCTGTACTTTCGTTTTAGTTTGTTTGAGATTGATAATAGCGTAACAACCGAAGTTGTATTTTATTTGTAACATTATTAGTATTTCACTTTTTCCAATAAATGTAGTTTGAAAGCTTCATGTCTATATTTAGTACATTACTTCATCAACTAGTCAATAAAATCAAAAACATTCTTGTTCATTGGTCTTATGAACTTGTTCCTTTTGATGTAACTAATCTTTCTACGAATATTATTCTTCATGAATAACTTCCACAATATCACCTTCGCCACTACAGAGGAAGTTGATTCAATTTCATTTGAAATGTCAATAAAAGTAGTAGGTACACGTTTTAAGGTAGAAATAAACTCATTGCGATCACATATAAACCTGAAGTAATTGAATGATATTAGTTGGCATACAGAAAAGGCAGGAAAATGACAGTCATCAAAATTAGAGGTAAGCAAAGTGAGTAGTTTCGTTTCGTGTAATAGCAGGCCTGCATTTAGCAGTTGTATTTGACACCCATGGAGCAAAATTACAAAATTTATAACGTTGTTAATTATGTAAATGGGCGTGCGTGACTCTGTTCCCCTGTTGGACGCTGTTTCACAGTACCCGGTCCTGATATGGTGGTTCCACTTCGTGAACCACACACAAAAACCTGCAGCAAATTCATTATTTTTTTACGTAGCCCACTGTTTAATCACTGATACTTGATTTAATAACAGATATTTTATACAATGATTAACACAGACAAAATAGTGACAAAATAGTTTCAATATTCTCTTAGACCCTTATTATAAAGAGCCACTTCAGTCGCGGTCGCGAGCCACAATTAAGGATAAATTACGCCAGCCGGGTGCAATCAGTTGATGGTTATAAACATGTAATTGCTTTCATGTACTTTGATATTGTTATGCTCTGTCAGACCCTCAACCGTTATAATTCAGCTTTAATTGTGTTTTACGACTGCAACTGAAGTAGCACTGTATAATAAGGTCCTTAGTAGAATCAAATAAAATAATTTATTGCCAAATATAAGCATCATGACACAAAAATACAGTCATAACGAATGAACATGAAACATTCCAACTTATATTAGGCCAAAATACTGATTCGTAAAAAAAATTATACAAGGGAAAAATTCAACAGTTTAAATCATAAATGTGGAATAGAAGTACAATAAAATATAATATTGTTTTACACTATAAAAGTTTAAAGCGTTGAAGAGTTACCATCACAAAAGGTATCAAATGAAATTTACCTTTCTCCTATACACTCAAGTTGGAAATGAGAGAGAGACTAATAAAAATTTGCATTAGGAGTAATGCAATCTATGGCTCGGAAACAAGGACTATCAATAAATTTGATAAGGCAATCAATGCATTGAAGTGTGGTTTTGGAGACATATGCTCAAAATAAAATGAGTAGAGTTACAAATCATGAGGTGTTCCAAAGGACAGAGACGACCACTTCCAAATCTTCTCAAGGTCAGACGGCATTCTTGGATTGAATACACAATAAGACAACGCATTTGCGTTAAGTATATCAGAAGGATCAATAAATGAGCAAAGGACAAGGAAGAGCCCGGCTGCAATACCTGGAACCGATTACAAACTATCTTGGGGCTGGGAGATTTGAACTGGAAGAGACTTTTTCCTAGCAATGAAGGACTAGAAGAGACTCTTAGAAAAGACTAGTATAGGTCTGGACAGGTCATGATGGAGAGCTGCCAACCAATCATAGGATAAGCGTTTTAAAGTACAAGAATAAAACCTCAGTAGTTTCACTCAACTGAATTACAAAGAAGCTATAACTGTTGTGAATGCTTCATTAGAAAACTCATGAATTTGAATGATCTTCAATTCATCTTATCTCTCATGAGAATTGAAAAATACTATTCAATACTGATACTCTAATCTGTTCCAAATCAATCTATTTTAATTATCACTTACCCGGTGGCTCGGAGCTCACTTAAAATAGTAGGTCCACCGTGGTTTCCATAATGTGGCTCAAACGGCGAGGTGGAACTATCCGTATTTCCCACCAATAATAGCGATTCGCTTATTACTTTATTATCTATTCCCAAAATCATGTGATTGAAATAATATGTACTATCCTCTGTATTTTGACTGTAAAATCTAAACGAAATCATAAAATTGAGTCAAATTTCATTGTGAAGTTATTTCTCGAAGTGTACTTCTAATTCCAATTTCAATTTCAATTTAGTATTCTTGAATGGGAAAAATTGGTCATTCTTCTTCAAAGTTAAAACACTTGTGTAAAATAGACATAATTTAACATTTGAATTGTTCAGTGTTGAAAATTTGCAAAAATAGCTGTTTGTTATGGGTGAAAGCGTGTTGTATTTTTACTCAGTCTTACTTTTATATGTAAACAATTAATAAACAATTCCCATTTTAGTTCAATTACTATAATAAATTGATCAAGATGATTAATAAATAACCTCTTTCTCAACCTGTATTGGCATGTGATGATCAACCCTAATAATTTCAATGTATGTATGTTTGTAGACGTCTCAAATCTGGATACAGTGTTTCAGTGCTTAGCTCCATCCATTAGGATCAGATGGCTGAGATGTTTAGACTTAGTTCACAGCCTGTATTTCCCCATAATGGAACCCCAGATAGCCCCCATTTGTTACCACAGAAGAAAGCCATAAACCGATAAGCCCTATGACATAAGCATTTTGGCCTTGTTTAATAATATAATAGATCAGATGTGCTTTGCTCGATCTGGTATATCTCCAGGAACTGCCTGTAACATGAAAATAGTGAGTTGATGGATTTTTTACCACCTTTAATTGAATGATTTTATATTTCTTTAAAAATTAGGATCCTCCACTCCCCAAGAATGTATAAGGATTTTCAATTCCCAAGCTATCAGCTGCTCGGTAAGCTAGAATTTTGAATTTTTGGGTTGGTGTCCTCTAAAACTGAAAGAATTCCTCCCCACATGGATGTATGATCACATAATTATTAACATAACAGTTCTCATCCTATGACATATTGCTCTATGTAGGTTATTGTAACCTTACAAAATCAGTGGGAAATTGAATAACTAACATGAGATTCCAATATTACCTCATGAATTAATCATATCTATGCGAGTTTGAAGCTCTTCAGACCTTAACTATTTTGACTTGATATTTTTTTATTAGATGAGCGTATGATGGTGTATGATGACAATCAAAATGGAAGAAATCAAAATATTTTAGGTGAAAGATCTAAAAATATAGAGAAATAAAGATCTTGTTACAGCATACAGCTTTCAACTTTTCATATCCAAACTGTATCAACAAATTTAGTGTTTCAAATTTAATATTATAAAAAAAACCTGTGCAGCATGTTCAAACTTGTAGACTACACAACCATAGGTCTGTTATTTTATGGAAAGATTCAGAGCTCAAGAGTGGAATGAGAAATTATTCCACCTGACATCACCAGTTGCATCTAATTGACGAATTCAAATTCCTCAAAGTCTGTGAATTTGAACAGACCAATCACATGCCACCGGTGAAACTCCCTAGAACTCTTTTATTGTTCCCATTATTTCACCTAATTTACATACTATTCAACAATTCAACTACATTATTGCTTTGCACATATATGCAGTGTCACAAAACACAAATCCATTATTAAAGTTGCACTCTCAATTTCCAGTGAAAAAGTTGCCCAATATTTTTGTATCAATAAAAAACTATGAATTTTTAAAATTGCCCAACATTTTTGTATGACAAGAAATACTTTTTGTGGTTGGGAAAATTTTGATGCAAGAAACGAGGGGGAGGACTTGTGTAAGTGAGAGTGATTGAGTGAAATAGGAGTTGTGTGTGAGAGAGATAGAGCAAGAAGTCCAATTCACAGCATGGTATAGTCAAGGAAGGCTTTGGACACATTGAAAGGCAGACAAAGAGCCATGTTCGGCCTCTGAGCCGACGACATTCATCAAGTGACAGTCTGCTGATGACACCTGCATGCCGATCGATCACTCTGCCACTTTTGCCTGTTGAGCAGCCCACCATACCCCCTCTCCTCACTCACAACCACATAAACAACCTCTCCACCAATCACCTGCCTACCCGCCTTTACTGAAAATCTCCTATCCTTATATTTTCCATCCTAGCCGCGCCGTCTACATAGCCGGCCGCCACTGATGACAAACTCATTAATAATTAAATCATTGCTTTGGATTGAATCCATTCACTTGACACATTATTTCATCTGAAATGAACATTATTTGATGAATAAAAAACACCAGCCCTCACTCAACCATGATGAGAGCCTTTCATTTTTCATGTGAGTCCTTTTTTACGACATCTCTCAACGCAAATAAAAACAAATTGTCAACAATGTCACTCGGATATCTAGGAAGCCATTAATCGCCTTCATGCTGATCATTCAGATGGATGATGAGAATACAACTCAGTTTTTATGTTTTCTAAAGAGAATCGATAAACGAGACTGGATGGAAGTAAATGATCCTGCATTACTGATGTTTAGTGACATTCTTGCTCCTCTTAAAATACTTTATTGGATTGCAGCATCTACCTCGAAGAACTTTATGTTATAACATAGATTTAAACAAGATCAGGGGGTTGAAACTCTTCTAGTTCATTTCTTTAAATGTAAGGTCTAACATTGATGAATCAATATATCATTTTCTTATCAGTTCAATATCATCAATCTCCACTCTTAAAACCCAAATCATAAATTTGATGTATAAGGAGTATCATCCAATATAATAAGCAGTTATTTGCTGTTGTCTATCAACAAAACTAGGCTAACGCTCAATGGAACAAGCAAAAGTGAAATAGGTGCATTGTCCATACGCGAGTCAATGAGTGAATGAATAGAGAAGCCAATGGAAAAATGAGAAAAATAAGATAATAATTTATACTGAACCTACATTAAGCCGCGTCTCCACCAACCGAACATGCTCGGCGAACAGTGTTCGCTGGAATCAGATGAAGTCACCGAACATTTTTTGGAGTTGGTTTGGTGTGGACGCCTTCTCGAACATTATGATCGGTGTGGTGGGGATAGGGTCGGAAACCTGTTGTTGGTCGTCACTGTTCGCTCACAGACCGAACATTTCAATTGAACTCACGAAAATGTTCAGTGACCCATATGTTTAATCTTTGTTTATTTTTTGTGTTCGCCAACAATGTTCGGCAGACATGTTCGGTTGGTGGAGACGCGGCTTTATTAAGGAATAGCCCAAGGTTAATAAAAACAAAGGTCTGTTTTTTGAGAACTGAAAAAATGGTTTGAGAATAAAGGTTTTCAGTTCCATATATTTTTTATCAAAACAAGAATGTTCCGTTTTTTGATAACTGAGAAAATGATTGGGGAAGAAAGGTTTTTTAGTTCAGTAGCATTCCATATCTTTTTCATCATATCGTAATCCTGAATCGATTATTGTAATTATTTTAAGCTGGTTTTATTGTATTCAAAATAATTACGTATAACAAATATTCAATTCCTTTAAATCAGTTGCGACAGGAATGGTTTGTCATTTATAAATGATGATGATGATGATGATGACGATGATGATTACGATGATAATGACGATGACGATGGAAGAGAAGGATAGAAGAAAAATACAATGGAAAAAGAAAATAACGATAGGAAAAAAGAGGATAAGAATAAAAAAGCAGGTGAAAAGAAGAGACGGAGATTATAATTATTCAGATTTATTTGAATCGAGCTACCAGCTAATAAAATTAAAATTGAAGTACTGTATTTCCAATAGCAAACAACTATGAATGTTTTAGTATCAATACTTTTAATATAAGGATAGATGGTTTGTGCAAACTCAAATATCAGCAATGTTCATTAAAGTAGGTTTTTTGTGAATGTGTCAAGCTTTACAATTGCTGACCGCAGTCTAGTGTTTTCGGAAGCATGATTCTTGAAGAAAAAAGGACGTCTTTTGAGCTCTATTTAAAACAGAGGAGAAGCAGACGTGAGAAGCACTCTCGAGCTTGGGAACAAAGAGTTGCAGTACTTTGAAAACAAAAGCCTGTGACCCGAAAAACCCGGCAGGTCACACAGATCCGCAGAGAAATTATGATTGTAGGATATTGCTACACTTTATTCCAAGAAAATAAATCGAAGTCCAGAAAGAGTATATCACATCAATATTTAAATAGGTATTTACATCAAGAAATCTATCACAATTCAGTTCTATTTCGATATCCACATGGAAAAATCTATTACAATATCTGTCTTATTTTGATAGCTACATTGATTGAAAATATTACTATTCATACTCATAACAGTTATAATATAGTTATAGTTATAGGTATAGGTAAATATAGAATAACGTTCAATATTCTTTCTAAAATTATTAATGCATTCTTCATAGAATATTACAAAGCTTGTAAATGGATCGAAGTCCTGAAAAAGTATTTCGATATTTACACCAAGAAATCTATGGCAATTCGGTCTCTTAACAATAGAATGGAATCATTTCTTGTAAAGCTATTCATCAACTTTTCCTAGAGATCTTACAAAACTTGTAGATGTTACTTAGAAAGTGGAACCACTTTCTTGTGAAAATTACGATTCTCTGAGAAATTTGTGAGCGATTTTATTACTCCATTACTGATACTCTGTCGATATTAATGCTTCGAACTAGGAGTTAATAAAATTATTTTACTAAAATCTTGGTAAATTAAATAAAAAAATTATAATTCATGCACAAAATTTGTCTCTCTCACTACACAAATCATGAACTAGTTCGATTAGAATTGATTATCGGAAATAAGTTCAAATTAACATGATATCTCACAGAAATGAATAGTTTTTCCACCTCAAAAATATCTTAGATCAAAAAAAGGACCAAATGTGAATAACCCTTGTTAGATTTTTTTCATTTCTTCTATAATATTTTTTCTTTATAATTTGAATAAATTCAGTTATTTTATAACTCTGAGAGACTGAGCTACTGATTTCTCATGTGATTGTTTTTTATCTCTTGTTTTATGTTATAAATTGTATAGATGTTTGTATTTGGAGCTATTTACAGTCCCACCGTCCGAACCTCAGTAAAGTGCTTCATCTATCTATCCATCTATCTCCTAGGTTCAACAGAAAATGATTAAATTAATTCTTAATAATTAAAAATCTTCTGAATAAAATTATGAAAAAAATTCTACCTTTTTTCAATAGGGCATTGAAAATTTGAATATGAATTTGAAAATTGACTGAGTGGAAAGCTTCTTATGTGGTGCATTCTTGCTTTAATAGTGCTTATAACCATTGTATTGTTTAGGTTAGGAAGCTAATCATATTCAAATAATTGTTAATATTAATTACAATTTTCGAGTGTTCTTCAGCTCATGAAATTAGATACAATTGCAGTAACCATTCAAATAAACATTGATTTTGATTGAAATCTTTCAGTTTTCTTTAGCTCTTTGAAATACACTATTAATTACAGTTCATCTCTGATCAGACAAAAACAGGCCTGACCTGAATCAATCACGTATCCTTTCAATTCGAACAAAGTATCCTCATCGTAAACATTTGGGTACAGCTACACTGACAAACCATTGATTCAAAGAATACACTAGAATTCTGTACAATAACAATCGTGAATAACAATGTGACATCTCGATTGTCCATGGGATGCTGCTAATTAAGTTATGAATGAGAACAATAAAGAGTACCTGAGGACTCATTACAATAGCGACAATGTGAATGTGGAAGTTGAATACTGTTATGTGCATAAAAACGAACACATGGTTTTTCCCATCTCTGAATGCAGACCATTCATTTACATTCCATTTCTCAAGTTTTGTAAAAATGACAATTGATGCAAAAAATTTAATGTGAATTTTTTTTTAAATTGTTAACTAGTGATTGCGTCTAATGTGATATGTGATTACCACTAAATACGATGCAAATAACTTGAACGATGTTTTCATCAACAAATTTTGTTTGGAGGATAAAGACCTGTGCGTGGGTAGATAGTTTGATGATGATGATGATGATGATTGAAGTTGAACCTATTGCTTCCTCAGACTCTTTTCTCTGCTGTAAAATCACTTGTTATCAATAAACTAGTCAACTAAATCAATATCAGTTTTTGGCTTTTTGGCTTTGAAGAAGAATTGTATAGGAGGAGCAATCATCATAGATGAAAAAAATTAACTTCCAAAAAAAACATTTGATGTTGATTAAGTTATTGAGGTGGATTCTGAACCACCAGGAACTGGTTTACAGTGGAGAACAGTATTTTTTGCTGACCAACTCAATCAGTCACCCTTACAAAGAGAGCCCAGGAGTCAAGAGCGGTTCCGGATGGGTGGGTCATGACCCCCTCGAGATATTTACTGGTGGAGAGGTAATCTTGCAAAAAAGAAAACTCATTTGAGCCCCCACCGAAATTCCGGGTCAAGTTAGGACCGCTCTTGCCAAGAGTTTGTAGCTTATCTTATCTGACTGAAAGATTAGATGCTTATCTTAACTGCTACAGCCGTGCTCTCACTGCCCTACATGGAAGGGCTATCACATTCATACAAACCATACTCACCATTTGGTTATCTAGAAATTATTGGCTGTTGATGTTGGAAGAGTGAAAGCAAAATTCAACAGCTGAAATAGTTTTCTAGCTCAAATTATCTAGCTAAGACTACTTTCCCATTGATAATTGACTGAGTGAAATACTCCTCATCCATATGCTTGCTTCAATAGAGCTCACCTACTTCAATAAATGGAGCAATGAATATTACAGCAGCTTTCATCCTTTGAATACCTCCTTGATGGGTTATGAGAAACGTTGTATCAAATGCGCGCTCTCATTCAAATAACCACCTCTAAAAAAGAAGCTGGATCATTTCTCATCAAATCGCTCAGCCGTCTCATCTTTTTTCCGTAATGGCCCTGGGAGTAATTACTTCCAAAGGGCTTCTTCTTTCATTAAAAAAATCATTGTAATCCAACACTTTCTGAGGAAGCATTTTTCTTGGCATCATAATGGAATCCATAGGCTAGTTTTAATTCTTGCATAACAAAGACAATGCTGAGATAATAATTTGAGTAGGCGAGAGAAGATGCGCATTTGAAGTACACAATTTCACAGGAACAATGCACAGGTAATATTTCTCATTAAATTCTATTCCTGCCCTGTCTCAATGACTGATTGAAGCGGAAACAGATTTGATGAGGTAAAGGAAATTTTTTCTCTGAAAACTTAAACTCCAGTTATTAATGTCTCACCGTTTAGACTACCGCGAGATCCTATCTAAAGTTTCAGGAAATATCCACCGATGTTTTTGTAAAAATGGATCATGGAAATAATTATTCCCTTCGTATTTCATTTTCATCATGTTTGTAAACATCAATCGTACTGAGGCTAATGTCTCATTTGATTGGCTAATGTATCTCTAACGTCAACTGGATTAAAGTTCTCAGTGATAATAATAATAACAAAATCAACTCAATCGGTCACCATTACAAAAATGTGCCTGCTACATTTGAAAAAAAAGTGAAAAATTCATTGGCTGTTCATTGGAATCGGCTCCAAACTGATTGGATATTTCATATTGACCATGCGAGCCTTAGCAACACTGTTATTTCTTCATATTCATATGAGACAAATCACATCGAAGAAGATCCAAAATATGAAGGTATTCATGAAGTAATCCTTCTCAGTACAGTGGTAGAAGTAGTAGTTTTGCTGATATTTTTCATTTTTGACGTACTGTTGCTTATTGGTGTCTATACTTCTATGTTTCCTTGGATTTGTCATTTAAGTTATTGCCATTTGTCTTGGAATGGTTTTCTTCATGGAATTTATTGATGGAGGTGCTACGGTCGGGCAAATGATTCAAATCATAATCACTCTCATTATCAGTCTCTGTTTCCTTCTAATTGTGAACAGTCATTATCAGGCCTTGAAATCAAGAAACATAATCATTTTCCAATAATTAGAAAGACATGGGCTGAGGAGCTGAAAACAATTTTCTGTAAAATTCTTAGTGGCTGAGCAAGTTACTATGGAAGATTTTAAATTTTATAAGATACATGATTTTATAAGATACATGATTTTATAAGATAAGGTTCTTGTAATTGGGTTTTCAAAAACTCCAGTTTGTAATTTCTGTGAATAATTGAGATTAAATATCTAAATAGTTGCTTTTGTAAAGGTGGCAGGCAGTCTTGGGATCTTCTCATGTTTTGGGAGTTTAAAGTAGTAGTTAATTCAACAATTGTGATGTGAGTTGAAGAATTTCTTGAAATTTTTCTCTCACTTATTCACTATTAGGTCTATAATACAAGGGACAGACGTTTTCAGTCCTACCAATACCAATTTCCCCGTGTTTTTTCTCATCTGAGTTATGAAACAGTAGTAATAAAAGACTGGTATTGTAATACGGATCAACAAACTCAATAAAATACAAGCAGGAGCCTGTAGCTCTTGGTCTTGTAGAAAACTCCAGGAGAAACAGAGCGAGCCCGCGGCTTTTATATGTGGCATTCCTTTTATATGGCAAGGGTGCTTTGAATGGGACTGCTAGTGTAGGCTACATGTTCCTGTTCCTAACAGCCGAAGCCACAATTGAAGTGGTGGTAAACAAAAGCAAGTTGCATTGCGCTATTGGAACATTTCCTTTCCCTTATTGCAACATTGTTCCACCTGAAAATTGGAATCTTGGTCTGTTGGCTCTGCGTATTTTGCACGGAGGCTGCTGCCCGGGTTGGATTTCCGATTGGATTGGATTCTCTATAGCCACGATACGGTTACTGATGGAAATTGTACATCTCGACCCAACATTATAATGGAATAAATGGTGAATCAATTGAGAGGGAGAGTGAAATTGAGAAACAAAGTTTTTGTGTATGCTATTCTCATTATTTTTGTATCATAATGTAGTAACAAGTAACTAGGAGACGGAAATGAGGAAAGGCAAAGACAAAGAAAAAGGAGAGAGAAATGAGAAAGAATAAGAAGAAGGATAACAAGAGGAAGAAAAAATAAAAAAATGAAGAAGGAGAAGAAGGAGAAGAAGGAAAAGAAGAATTCGAATAGGAAAAAACAAGTACTGTAGAGAGAAAGGGGAAAGAAGAAGGGAAGGAAGGAGGAGGAGGAGGAGGAGGAGGAGGAGGAGGAGGAGGAGGAGGAGGAGGAGGAGGAGGAGGAGGAGGAGGAGGAGGAGGAGGTGGAGGAGGAGGAGGAGGAGGAGGAAGAGGAGGAGGAAGAGGAGGAGGAAGAGGAGGAGGAGGAGGAGGAGGAGAAGGAGGAGGAGGAGGAGGAGGAAGAGGAGGAGGAGGAGGAGGAAGAGGAGGAGGAAGAGGAGGAGGAGGAGGAGGAGGAGGAGGAGGAGGAGGAGAAGGAGAAGGAGGAGGAGGAGGAAGAGGAGGAGGAGGAGGAGGAGGAGGAGGAGGAGGAGGAGAAGAAGAAGAAGAAGAAGAAGAAGAAGAAGAAGAAGAAGAAGAAGAAGAAGAAGAAGAAGAAGAAGAAGAGGTAAAAAAAAGAGAGAGTAAAAGAAAAAAAATAACTGGACGAATATAGTTGCAAGTCACACTCAAAATTGGTTGAATCTTGTAAGTTGATTAGAACAATAATATGTTTGTCAACAGAAATAATCTGTTTGTCAATCAATAATCAGTATGACTCAGCTGGTCCCTCCATCTCGTAGGTAGCCGTCCGTTCCTCTTGGTTTTGTCCCTTGGAGTCCATTCAGTGCAGATCTTGGTCCAGTGGTCCCCTGGCAATCTTGCAAAATGTCCAGTGCACCGAATGTATTAGCGCTTCAAAAAATTCTAACGATATTCATGGCTGGTTATTGAAAAGAACCTCTTCACATAATATGGAAGGCATCATGGCATCATGGCATCAATATGGTAAGCACAATCAGAGATTACTCATATTTTAAAATTATTAGGAGTGAATGTCTGGCCAAATGCATTATATTGGTGCTTCAAGAAATTTCAATGATAACCTTCACTAGATATACTGAAAAAATAGTTTCCTTACAATTTAGAAAGTATTGTCTCAAGAGTGTACACAATCAGTAATTTATTAAGCTTGTCCAGTTACTGTAAAATGAATTATTGTCAATGAAACAATTTATTTCTCATCTAACTGAACTTGAAAAAGTAGAAATTGGGTTTTCTCACCAATAAAAGCCAAATTTCACAATGTCACAATACTTTATTGGACAATTTATTTCTTGCTTTCAAATAAACTGGGAAAAGTTCTATGACTGGAATGATTAGATAAATATCACCCGTGAGAGTCTCCCTACCTATAAACGCCATATGCTCATTATTATTTCATGTTTTATTGAATATATTATAGACACCACTAGTTGATTGAATACTGTATTCCCAACAGTAATCGAGGTCACGAGGAAGAAATTTGCTTAAATATCAAATATTTCCATGCATCCTATTGTATTCAGAGAGTATAGAATAAGAACTTTACTACATTTTACTTCTATTCTCTCTGATTGTATTCCACAATGTGAAGCTCCAAGCAAAATTGCAATTATTATCATTTGAACCTGTCAATCATCTCTACAGCCAATTACTATTCATTTTGCTGAAAATGGCTTGGCAGGTCACTATCTCTCAACACAAGAGAATGAGCGCTAATAATATGCAGTTCCAGTATGCTCGTCTGTGGAAAAGTAGTCGTTAATGGTTTTTTCTTTATTTGGAACAGGTTACAGCCTACTTATAAACCATAGAGAAAAAATCAAAGAGAAAAGTACACTGAAAAAGTACAAAGAACAATGAAATAGCAGTTTTATTTATCAATTAAATTATCAATAAAAGGAAACATTGCATCAATGTGATTTCATCCGTTCTCTATAATCAATGATAATGATGCTCTTGTCTGTGAGTATTGCTAGTGAGTATCCGATGCTCAATCCTTAGCCAGTTCAAGACTGTTACCGATCCTTCACAGGTCAAGGCTATGAAGAACTTGAAGAGCTGTCTGATGTGATTGAAGAAGCCAGAGAACGACTGATAAATTTGTATTTTGATATAAAAACAATGACAGTTTCATTCTCAAATGTAAAGATATTTTGATGATTATACCCACAAAACTCTCAAACTTTTTCCTAGGTAAAGAAAGTGCGGTGGATGAAGAAACAGAGGCGTTGTAGATAATCCATAGATAAAAGTGGGTTCAAAATGAATCATTTGGCTCTGCTGAGTTACAATGAAGTAGATCACGTAATGCTTAAACTACCGGTCACCCATCCAAGTGCCACCTTGACCGTTCGTAACTTAACATCTTTACTACCAATGACTAACATCTTTACTTAACAACGTGCGACTACCAATCGGTAGCTTCTCATTCAATTTCTCATGGGCTTCATGGAATTTGTCACCAAATTATCCCATGTCATCCTGTACAGAAATACTATGTAAAAGTAACTATGTTGGTTTGTGTTGGGTCTTGTTACTTTTTATGTTAGTCTATGACATACTTAGATTGTACAAGGAACCATGACTTGAAGTCTTGAACCATCAATCAAAGTCTACAAAATTCTCCAGAAAGATTTTAATAAGAAATGTAGGTGTTGAAATGATTCACGAAGCTTGAGGATGAGTAACAATGATATTTTTCTGGCTATGCTCAATCGTTAGCTGAGACCTGATCAGTCAACCAACGTCCGCAAAATTCTCCAAAGATACCTGGATTCTTTGAAAATGAGTCTCCATGACTCGAGAACATTTGGCCAAAATGTGAGTAAAAATATTATTTACCCTCAATTAAAATTGACTATTAGTTGTTAAATTTACCCTAAAAAGTTCATATCTCCAAATTTATTGTAAATTGTAATGGGAAGTGTGCTTGTTCAGATCAATGGAGCTGAAAAAATTTGAATGGAACAAGAATAAATTTTGAAAATCTTTTTCGGCTGAGCTGAATCGTTAGCTAAGAGTTAGGCTGAATTTTAAAGTTGAAAGCGATCTGAAATAATACTTGGAACGTAAAGGGTGACAACGTAATATCTCAGCGAGCTTTATGGTCTGTGATATTTTCGGCCCTGGTGTTATTCTGCGCATAATGAACATGCATAAATTGAGCGTTCTGACGCCAGAGAGGTTCTGGAAGGTCGGAGCACACTACAAAAACGGCCGAATAGTAGAATAGTAATAAGATGCGGAGAAGCTCCTCACTTTCCAGCGACTACATCCGCCAATCCTCAACGCTTACAAGTAAGTACCGGATTTAAATAATGAATCGCCGAGATGTTTCCATTGCACTCTTTCCCGCCATCCTAACTCAAACAGCAAAACGAAATGAATACCGGCTCTTTTCGATTTATGTTTGAATTTGAATAAATATAAGAATTTACATCATCTGATAACAACTGATATCCTTGCAAATCTCTTTTCACCTTCCTTTTCTGAACAAGGCTAATGGTCGAGCTATTTGAGCTTTCAACCGGAGATCCCCTGACGATCAAGAGTCATCAATAATGCACAAACTTTTGTTTATTTTTCAAAGTGCTCTAATAATATGCTTCAGACGGTGGTGATTTTAAAGCGACCTCTTTTTGAATCTCACTGTTCCGAATTAATATATCCTCGCCGGTCGGAGAGCGCTAGCTGTAGAACAGCACAAATGAGTATTCCGGTCAGAGAGAGATACAGGTATCGTATATCGTATCGTCATAATATCACCAAAGATGAACAATGGACGTTTTGGGGATGCGTACAGTGGAATAAGGGGATAGTGGGGATCCACACTCCCCTCCCCCCCAAAATGGTCTCAACTGACACTAAAAAATCTTTATTTTTGTATTTTTTATACTGATTCTTTATGTGATAACCACCATATAGTTTTTTACATTTCCTCCACCAAAAATAATTCTGGATTCGCCTCCAATATTTTAAGCTTTCAACTAAGTACTGTACTACTATCTCTGTCAAAACTTCAGAAAACTTATAACTAGGAGACAAGTTAATAAGATGAATGTGGTGTTATAATATCACTTAAGATAATATAAATAGTATAACTGAAATAACTCTGAAATAATGGCAATGAAGTAATATCACTTTTTGTATAATTTTATTATCAAAATAGCACCTAGTTTAAGCTCAAAATTCAGTCTTTCTTATGCAGAAGAAAGTAGTAAGGGTTTTGGAAGTTGTCAACTCATATTTTTCGTACAGGCCTATATTTAGAAAGCATCAACTTCTCACAGTACCAGCTCTATATTTTCTGAAAGTTGTCAGTTTTTTATTAAAAAATGGATAAATTTTCAATGTCAACCTTATCAACCACTCTTATCAAACTAGAGGCAAAAAATCAAAAGTTTTCCAATACCCAGTACACAGGCTGACGCTACAAGTAAAGTACTATTCAGGACTAAAGTTTTTCAATTGTCTTCTTGAACATATTGAGCTCTGTGGTAGTCATACGTTATTTGCATCCTTGATCCAAAACACTAGTGGACGTATTTCCTTATACTATAGAAGAGTGTAGTAATGCTTTTATTTTACTCAAATGACATGTTGTACGTCACCTGAGCTCTGCTCAAACTTGTGGCTCTACGCAACTAAATAAATCTATCTATCTATCTATCTGAACTTAAGAGAGTCACAAGTTCTCTCACTTTTGATGGAATTCAACTCAAGATGTAGATCCATATCTCTTCTCGGATTATAAAAAATCACTGAAAAATCACTGTACAAATTCAATTCACTGAAAAGATTCTTACACGGAGATATAGGAGATATACGTTTTGAAGCTACCTGTGTTTCTAGAAACTCAAAAATATATAGTAAGTTCATTAGTTCATTCTTTTGCAGCAGCCAGGAGAAGAGTAGCTTTCCCATTAGGTAATGAGGTACTTTAACAGTGCTCATGATGTGAACTAACAGCTTTTGAAACGGTTTTGAATGGGACATTCATACTGACATTTTAGATAGTCATTACAATTTATTCCAACTTTAGATAGTGTAATAACTGGAAGGTTGAAACTCGATTCAACACGGAGCTCTCTTTCATGTACGATTGTAATTATTTGAAGATGGCTAGAGTATATCCTAAGGTGAGAGGAACAAGTACTCCGCGAGTGCAGAAACTTATTTTAAGTTCATCAACAGAACTTTCCTTCAAGTTTAACTTTCCCATCGTAGGAAAAACGAATACTCATAATAATAATAATTCTTGTGAATAAATAATTGAATAACTCATGTTAAAGAAGCGCTTGCAATTAAATTATATAAGCTGTAAAGTAAAATGATATTGTTGAAACGAAGATTGTTGAAATTAGTCAAGCATTGCGTGCAAGGGCGTGTTGTCGGAGAGATTTTAGTGATTCCGCAGTTCCGTGACAAGGTTCAACAGTTGATATTGAATCAGAGAAATCGCTGAGTGTAGTGTCTGCTATCAAGCCTACTGACAAGTCTCCGGAAGTAATGACATCCTCAAGACAGCTTGTCAGATCAGAATATTCACGAAAAGTTTGAGTTTTGGTTTTGAATATTAGTGAACTTGAACTAAAACTTACATGGAACCAATAAAATAATTGAAGAAAGCTAATATTTTTCTAATAAGAACTTTTGGACAAAAATTGAAAAACTCTGACACAATAAGAAAAAGAAGGATACGTTTTCACTCCCACATCTTCAGGATGGACAACAGCAGACTAAAAACATAAATACACCAAAACCTCGTTTATCCGGTTTTGATGGGACCAGGGTCATTGCGGATAAGCGAATTACCGGATAAACCATTTTTACCGATTTTTGAGAGAAAGCGCTAAATAAACGCCTTCAGTTTTTTCAATACTGTTACAGTATTGTGATGGCAGGTACCTGACTGACTCACTATGTATGTATGTATATAGTACCACAGCCGATACGACTGTAGGTGACTCTTCAGGCCTTAACGTTATGTTTTAGTCTGAAGAGCGTACTACACAAACGAGGAGTGAGGTAGTTTGTGATTGCTTTCCTCACTAAGCTTACAGAATTGTATCAGTATGCCGCGCTGTTCAGACTGTCGTAAATCGCGCTGTACTTTTACTGCAACATTTTTTATTTTTTCTCTCGGAACCATCGCGGATAGACCGGAAATCGGATAAGCGAGTACCGGATGAACTAGGTTTTAGTGTATTCTATTTCTTTTGCAATAGGAAAACAAAAAGCAATTGGTTTAGAAAAATCAGTACGATTTAAATGAGCTGAATATAACAGATAGAATAATAAAATAATTAAAAATCTCTGACAATATGAAAAAGAAAAATAAGTTTCTACTCATACATCTTCAGGATGCTGGAAAACAACAGACTAACAAACAAATATTCTTTTCCTTTGGTCATATAAAAACAAAAGCAATTGGTTTAGAAAAAATCAGGGCGATTTGAAAAATAGCAAATGAAGTAGTCAAAACCTGTAACAGCCTCAGGAATAATTTTGAAAAACAAAATCAGAGGTTCCAGGAAAAGCCCAAGCGTGAAACAGGTACAGGGATGTCCGAAGATCAGAAAAAGCCACATTTGAAAGAATTGAATCACTGGATGTCCGAAGATCAGTAAAAGCCACATTTGAAAGAATTGCAATACTGTATAACATAATATTTAATTACATTATTTACGATAAATTAAACTCCCAGTGATTCATTTGCATGGAAAGGTGAAGTTAGGACAAAAATTCATTCATTCAAGCACTCAACCGTAATAAAAGAATATAGTAGAAGATAAAAAGAGGCGAATTTATGAAGGACTCGTCAAGATCATAGTTGATTCAACGTATCCCAAAATGGGTGAAATGGAAAAAATTAAAGACAGGGCTCACCAGTGTTTACAATTTTATTTGAAAATAATGATTATCATAATGTATGCGGATATTTTTATAAATGATAGATGAATCGATAAATCATTAAAAAGTGCATTCATGTTAAATAGTGTATAATGAGTGGTTGATTTTATGGATTAGTGGGATATAAGCAGTGAGATGTAAGCGTGTAGCAGTGTGCTATTTATGGATTGAAATCGTATCAACAGTCAGTGCAGAAGCTTTAACTCCATCAGCGACTTTCACCGAACAACGAATCGATTTTGCTTTTTCAGTGAATCCTCATTGAGAATTGTCTTGTGAAGAGTAATCACTTTTCCTTGGTGCTCCTGAACGGTGGCCTCAAAAGACACATTCAGTCGGTCTGAAAACTGGTCACTGCAAGACAATCGTGCTAATTCCGGCCATTGTGTTTCTCCTCTCTGCTCGCTCATTAATCTTCCATTCTCCTGTAACCTGGATGTCATCAGCGAGTAATTGAATTCAATATGGCAGTCCCAAAATTGTAGCCTATTTCAAGAATATAGCTGCTGCTGGTAAGACAGGGCGAAACATCATAGCATAAGTTGCCTACTTCTCTGAAATAGCGTAGTATAGTTTATCTCAATTATTTAAGTGATGATGATAATAATGATTATAATGATAATAATGATTGTAATGATAATAATGATATTAATAGTGATGATGATGAAAACGATGACGATGATGGTGGTGGTGATGGTGATAATGATAGCGCTAAATAGCTATATTTGAAAAACATGATTATTTAATTGTTTAATTATTAAATACAAACAACCAAAATTACATAGAAACAGAACTTAAATAGGTTACTACTACGATAAAGCTGGAGAGGATTGGAGAGATCACGAAATAAAAAACAATAGAATTATCAATAACAATTGAAAATATAACAAAAATCATGCAGGTCAACATAACTAAACAATGCAGGTAACAGTAGCAGATAACAATGGTATGTTTTCTATTCTTTCTACAATTCAATTAATCTTGATCTTAAAACTATTTGTTAGATTGAAATCAAAAATATGTTATTTTACTCCTCGATGTGTCTCGTAGTTGTGGAAAATTTAAGTTTAAAATCACTTATAGGTGAGATCAATTGCCCCCAAAAACCGAAAAACTTCAACTTTGAACCCCCATATTTCACAAAATAATTGATGAAAAAACTTTTTCTCTCAGCAATAGATAACATTTCAAAGCCCTAATGACATCCAATGCAATAAACTTCGGAAACAATTATTAACAAAACCTCTGTGCACAGCCTTAAACATCCTGCAGTCAGAACATTGTGAATCTTGTCATCTTATACCTTAACACCTTAATAGTCCACATTTGAAACCGTAGGCTAATATAACTTTAGATGGACACAAATTTGCACAGCCTCAACCAAATTAGTTCCACGCACCATTGAACAGAAGAATTATAATTATTGACAACTGTAGGCCTACTTATTGAAGTAGTATCAAACATACGAATATCACTAACATGTCCGATTTAATTAAAACCCACCCTGTAAACACTGCTTCCCAGTTTCATGTTTAATAGATTGACATGCAAGGTATTCACGGCAATTAGATGAGAATGCCATTGTAAACCTAGAAGCATTCCATGATGACAGACTTGTCACAGATCACGTTTAATGAGGTGTTAAAAGGTTGAGTTGTATTCGATGAATTCACAAATTTTTTCAGGTTGAGTTGTATTCGATGAATTCACGCATTCTTCGTAGAAGATTTATGGATTGAATTTTTTTCTTCATTGATTGTGTTTAGGAATCAATACCTATAGAGTGCACCGAAAGCTCTGATGTGCTGGGACATTCGTTCAAATGAAACCAATGGTTTTTAATGAACGGTCAACCACCGATTGCGATGCTGTGCTTGGCGGTGTTGAATGAATGGTTTCATTAAAACCAATGATTCTGTTAAAACAGCTGACTTAGCTTTCGTGAACGAGTGCCCTGATGCTTGGTTTCTAATTATAAGAAATCTCAAAAAGGGAATATTCAATATCATCAAAAAGCTTATTTAACAAGCTTAGTATAATCACTTCAGAACAGAGTTCATTCGCTCTCTTAGAAAAGCAATGTAAGATATGTATTGAAAAAGTTGTAGAATAGTCATTTTGAATTTCTCTGGAAAAAATAGAGCAAAGAGCTCATTCAATCAGCTAAGTTCTATCAGTTTTGAAAATTATCTTCCGCAATATACCTTATTCATTGATAGTCTAAAACCGTGATAATACATAATGATAGAATATTCATTTCAAATTTCTCTGGACACTATGAAATGCAATTGTCCTATGGTAAAAAGCAATAATTTCCTTTTAAATAAGTATCATTTTATATACAGCAACTAATTCAGATGATAATTTTTATATTCATTTCATGTGTTTTATTTTAATGTATTTTTACATTCCTTTTTATGTATTTATTTTCATATAGAGCACACAATCCCGATATTAATCTATCGTTCCTTAAAAATGGAGGCCGAATCGCCTAATGTCCAGGCTGTATTCTCGAATGTATGTTGGAATATGAAGTTCAACGCCCACTTAGATATTCATGTCAAATGTGAGCATACTGACTTGATTTAACAACACTTTTATCACACTTCCATGAGAGTTATGCTAACATGAAGTTTAGAGCGTTGCTCAGTACTTTAGACCAAAAGCAGCTCCAGTAGAAGAGTGTGATGGTAATAAATAATAAGACATGAAGTTGTCAGAAATACATTAATTGAAAATAGTGAGATACGAGTTTCGGTTGTTACCACATTATCAATCTCAAAAATACTAAAACTAAAGTACCGAGTAGCTTAATAATTAACAGGGAACCATACTGCTGGCTGAGGGAGGAAGTTTCTCTAATATACTGATCTTCATTGAAGGTATGTGATTGACTGAAGGCCAAAACAACACCCGCTCACTGGTGAGAGAAGTAACAAGCAAAAATAAGAGTCAAAATCAAGAACCACAGAACCGTGAACTCATACATAGGAAGCAACAAACAAGAACAATACGCAAGTAAGCTGGAACTAAATTAATTAAGAATTAACAGATTGAAGCTCACTAGAATGTTGTCAAGGTCAACTGAGAAAAAAGGAAAGTACCGCTAATAAAATTTAGGCCAGAAATATGATGAAATGGATAAATAGCAGTACTTTCCTGTTTTCTCGGTTGACCTTGACTTCATTTTGTTAATTTTAATATTTATTTAATTCTAGCCTACTTGTGAATTGTTCTTGTTTGTTGCTTCCTATGTGTTCACATTTTTCTTGTTCTTGTTTTTGACTCTTATTTTTGCTTGTTGCTCCTTCCACCAGTGGGCGGGTCTTGCTTTTGCCTTCACCCAATAACACACCTTCAATGAAGATCAGTCTATTAGAGGAATTTTCTCCCTCAGCCAATATTATAGTTTCCTGTTAAGTATATATTAAGCTACTATGTACTTTAGTTTTAGTTCGAGATTGATAATGGTGTAACAACCAAAACTAGTATCTCACTAGTTTCAATAAATGTGGTTTGACTACTTCATGTCTTATTATCAATTATGGATAACTTCCACAATATCACCTTCGCCACTACAAAGAAAGTTTGAGTGGGAAATCACAAATAGAAAATGCTCATTTTTGCAAGATTGCCCTTTTTCCACCCCTTTTCCAGTGAATTTCCGATTTTGAGGGATCATGACTTTTCCATGACCCCCACCCCTGGGACCGCAGACGGTGCTATAAAGCAAAGATTCCTCAGTTACTGCCCTTAAAGTTCTCTACCAACACAAGGTGGATATTCATTTCTAGCGAATGGTAGACCCACATTTAGGCTACTAATCTCGACTGAACAGTGGCAAAGGGACCCGATGTGTTGGACATTATCCGTAAATACCTCACATGCCGAGATACCAATAGGCTACTGCCCCCTCACACAGTTCTCCACATTCCCAAAGCCCTTTGATGCATTTCTATCGAATCTCCATCATCAGCAAGACGATGAGATGTTACGAAAAGATGTTTGAGCATGCGAATCGATTAATCAAATTAGTATATTTTACAATATAATCTAATCAGTGATCTTATCACACTGCCATGAAATTATTATTAGCGTATGGCTTTTTATGGTGGGGAAACCCCTTCACGAGTAGTTTCACCTCGCTGTTCAGCCATGTCACGATGGTGATCCATTTTTAATGAACAGTGATGATATTTTTTCAAATTGAATTGTTATGGAATCGTCAAAAACTAAGCATTTGTCTATTGATGAATATCGAAATAACCATTTTCTTTCAAATTTGCACAACTTAGGAACCAAACACAAAACTGTCATGATATGAGATGAAATGAACAGACTCTTTGTTTGGCATAGTTGAGATTGTCAAATCTCTCCTACCACTCAATATATTCATTGAGCACCCATCATCATTTCTAAGGAAAAATGAAGTTTCTACTGATAATCATATAAGTTTCAACAAATATCATTAATCTGTAGCTAAAAACAATCAAGTTTTAGCTTGCATCGACTATGAAAGCTACAATAAATATTAGCTTGATAAAACATGGTGCATGATTATACGAACTTCCTTGGAAAGAATTCAAGTTATTTCATTATCAAGCTACCTTCTCTTATCCAATCTAATTTTTACCTAAACTAATCAGTCCGTCTTGCAATACATCTGATCACTAATCTTAAACTATTTAGTTTTAGTTTGTTTGAGATTGATATTTGCGTACTTTAGTTTTAGTTTGTTTGAGATTGATAATGGTGTAACAACTGAAACTAGTATCTAAAGTTTTTCAATAAATGTGGTTGTGACAACTTTAAGTCTTATTATTATCATCAATTTTTATCAATCTGTAGCTGACCATCATCATGGTTCTGATTGAATTAGCTAGCATTATTGTATTTGCGTTATTTATGGAAGCTTTGATTATATTAGCGTGATACAACATGATGTATCATGATTATAGCGTATTTTATTATTTAAAATTTTAATTACTTTGTTATGAAACTACCTAATACATCTAATATCTCTACCAGTAGAGATTCAAGAATGTAGTGTAGTGTAATGTGTAGTGATTCAAGAATGTACTAATTTTGTCTAAACGTTAACATTTTATGTGAATGAGTTACTTGGAGTTCACTTCATAATATATTATAATATCATCGTTCGATTCATAGATGAAATTTAAATGCGATGTTGATCATGCTGTTCTTGAAATCAATGAGACAAATTTGTAGATTTACATGGATGAAGTACCAGTAATCTAATTGAACCATACATTCATTATACTTAAACAGAATTTATTAATTTCGAATTCCTTTAATTGCTATTACTTTATACTGAAGACTTCCGCAATGGCGGATATTGACAACAGCATTGAAAAGCTGATGGGAATCGATGAATGCTACTGTACAAAAATATCAGTCACCACCGGGAATCGAACCACGGACCTCTCAATTGCCGGTTGAGCGCCTTAACCAGTAGACCATGGAGACCTTTCTGCACAGGAGCATTCATTTTCAACTTGTCCATATCGGCTCGTATCTCACAAGTTAGTTTGAAGTGACTGACAATTGAATAAACTGACAAAAATACATAAACAGAATGTGTTGATACGAGATACGAGCCGATATGGCCAAGTTGAAAATGAATGCTCCTGTGCAGAAAGGTCTCCATGGTCTAGTGGTTAAGGCGCTCAACCGGCAATTGAGAGGTCCGTGGTTCGATTCCCGGTGGTGACTGATATTTTTGTACAGTAGCATTCATCGATTCCCATCAGCTTTTCAATGCTGTTGTCAATATCCGCCATTGCGGAAGTCTTCAGTATAAAGTAATAGCAATTGAAGGAATTCGAAATTAATAAATTCTGTTTATGTATATTTGTCAGTTTATTCAATTGTCAGTCACTTCAAACTAACTTGTCATTATACTTTACTCTATGGCTCTGCACTTTATCAATGTACATCTTGTCTTTTGTCACTATGTATCTTGTCTTTTGTAGGCGCTACTCATGACATCAATAAGCACATCAAAAATAATATTGAAGTGATGAAAGGATTGAACAAAATTCGTTAAATTTACCATAAAAAGGTTATAAACAAGAAAATAGTAGCTCGTCTTTATAGGTATATAGTCAAATATATACTAATATCTGCTATCATATTGCTTGTTCAATAGGTACACATCTAAATAGCTCTGTATAATTAATTAACTAAGTAGAACTATATTAGCTACATGAACTATAAAATTGAAACTGGATCGCAGTCCGGGAGCTTATAGTTGTTCGCAAGTTAGCTCATTTCAATACTTTCAATGAAATTGAATATTGAACTTAATCAGTGGAGTAGATTCCAATTTATTTCATCCGCTCTAGTTGAGTCTTTGGAGTGAATCATCTGAATTCAGAATAAATTTGTGATGTGTTTGGCTGTGGTGTAATAACTGAATACTAGTTCACTATATGGTGGTGATTGGTCACGCGGTGAGCGTGGTGTTTATGCGATCATGATGTTCAGTCACGAGCGCTCAAGACTGCGCTTGGATGGGTCACCATGCTTCAATGACTGGATTTTATAAGCTTTATTAACACTTAACCGGTGGTTCGGAACCCACCTAAAATAGTAGTTCCACCATGTTTCCTATAACATGGTTCAATCGGCGAGGTGGAACTAACCGTAAGGATCTCCCCACCAATAAAAGCCATACGCTTATTATAATTTATTATTATTATTAGTTTAATATTGACAATGGCAGACTATTATATACCATCGGATACATTGATTATGTGGAGAAATACAATTACTGTACTTTTGAAAATAATAGCATCTCTTCAGTAAGAATTGGGTAAAATCTAAATTCAAATAAAAATAAAGTGTCAGATTTAATATAAGATTATTTATTGACGTTTCATTAATTGATATTCCATTAAACTAACTGCATCGTCTCTGTAAATTTTTATACTGTATTGGACAAATAATAAACACTCACTCAAATGATAAAATTCACAAAATCTCTCAATGAAACTGGAGAAGTGTTGATATTAAAACATCTAGGGGTTGAAAACTGGGTACGTCACTGGTCAACCACTCAAAAATAATGCTTTCCATTTTCCATAATAGGATTTCCCACTAAATTCCAATAATCAATCTGATGAGTAGAGACTGACTACTGTATCACTGTAATTGCACAGGAGCTTAGAAATAAAGAGAGTTTTTCTTAATGGGTAAGTAGTGAGGAAGTAGGTAGGGGGAGAAGTAGGTAGTATGGACCAACTTCTATTCCAAGATTGAGAGTGTGCAGCAGTTAATGTTAGTGAAAGTGGAATCCTCCAGAAATTTTATATAAGTAGACATTTTTTGGATTTCATGAATCTATAATATTCTGCAAGAATTTGGCCTGCCGTCAAAACATTGATTCACAGAAACGCATTTACTTTGAAAATTTACATACTGTACTAGAAAGCAATAAAATGATATATTCGTACACCATGATTTTAATAGCCCACTACTATCATATCTATATAAATAAAATTAGAGTTTTGTCTGTACATTTATCAGAATTGTATATTTTTTGGTTATTTTTACGTTTTATACATTAAATAAGCCGAAAATAGTCTTATCTCACTTTCTGTCTGTCTGTCTGTCTGTCACGGCCGCAAAGGTATTTTTCGCGGCCTTCTCCTCAAAAACGAGAGCATCGATCGGGATTTTAGTTATTGAACAGTATTGAAAACATTATTGACAATGTCTTTAGCTATAAAAAACTAAATTAACTTTTTTTTTAACAGAGTAATAAACGTTTAAAAACCAAGTACTGTGCGATTTTGGATACATTTTACGCGGCCTTCTCCTCAAAAACGAGAGCATCGATCGGGATTTTAGTTATTGAACAGTATTGAAAACATTATTGACAATGTCTTTAGCTATAAAAAACTAAATTAACTTTTTTTTCAACAGAATAATAAACGTTTAAAAACCGAGTAGTATTGTGCGATTTTGGATACATTTCTTCCAAGTTTTATTACCACATAAGAATAAGAACAAATCACGTAATTTATCATGATATATCAATCAGCTGTTCTAAAATATAAATGGTGGGCCCTTCGCGGCGTTATTTACGCTGTCTGCAGACTTGTGTAGTCGGAGCATTGCAGTCTTTTAGGAAACATATGTCTGGTGAATTAAAGCTCATCTTATGTTTTATCAATTATTTCTTTGTTGAAAAAAAAAACAAAATTTTCTAATTTCAACTTATCAAAGGAAAAATTAACATTTTAGGAAGGTGCGGTTTGTGCTACGCTCTTGGGAATTCGCCAGGTAGCACTATTATTACCACATAAGAACAAATCACGTAATTTATCATGATATATTAATCAGCTGTTCTCAAAAAATATTCTCTCTGATACCTGTCACTGAATTGCTGACGTTCCAAGTTCTTTACTAAGGGCCCGTTCACACGATACAGTTTTTGTGCGGTACAGTAAATTTGCTGTATCAGTTATTTTGCAGTGCTTTCGTTTGCATGTACATTTCATATTGTATGTTCACACAATACTGTTTCGACTGGATCCAGTAAAAAAGCTGTTCTAGCCGATTTCTACATTCGGTTTTGTCTTCGAAAACTGTATCACTAAAATCAGCTGTACCGCAAAATAACTATCCGTATTTGGTGGCACATGTATTGTACAGGTAATGGATAATTATGTTCAAACGATACGCTTATTACGCTGGAAGCAGTCTTCAGATCGTCAGCATTGATCTTCTTCATTGATATTCTTCTTCATTGATATTCTTCAGCATTGATCTTCTTATTAGTGAATTCCAGTGTCCAGAAATGGAAGATATTAATTGTGAAAATTTAATTTCTCTAATATATGAGAGACCCGCCTTGTGGGACAAGACTTAAGATTAATATAAAAATAATGAGAGAAAAATGTGTAGAATATTGAAACCAGAATTTGCGTACTTTGATCAAAATTTAAGAGAAACCTTCAGTAAGAAACTTATTTAAAAAAATCTTACACAAATAAAAAAAAACTCCTGGACTGGAATAAATAAAACTGAACTGGAAGCGCAATGGTGGGAGTTGCTGGTCTCCTATCGGGAGCCTCCCCAGGTGGTGGATTGGGGAATGCCTCCTAGATATAGGTGGTACCGGGGAAATGAAATACCCGGGGTGGACCAAAACCAGCATAGAAACTGCTGCCTTGCAGATGGAGGTCAATGGAAATCCAAAGGCTAGGGGAAGAAAACCCCAATAGAAAATTGACTGCTGCCTTGTAGTTCAGCATTGGTTTGTTAAAGGCTAAGGAAGGAAACCTGAAAAAATTCCCTGGTCCTCCAGGTTGGGGGTTGGATGTGGGGCTAACTCCCCCACTCCATAAAAAAAAACATTTGTTATGGAAGCACAAAATGATAGGAACGGACGGCCGTCAAGGAATTTAGTAAAGGAACAGACATTTAAACGATCGCTGGATAGGGACCGTTGGCGACAATTACTAGTGCAGGCCAAGACCCGTCCTGGGTTGTAGGGCCACTGAAGAAGAAGAAGAAGGAAGCGCAATGGAAGAAGGAGGAGAGCACAGCAATAAGCAGTAAAGCCGGACCGTGTGAACATCACAGTACAGTTGACGCCGTACAGTAAAAAAACCGTACCGCAAAAAAACTGTATCGTCTGAACGGGGCTGCTAACAACTTCATGATCGTTGCTATCAAAAAAGCCGAAACATATTAATTTAGTCTTATTTCTAAACATAATCCGTACGAAGGACGGGCAAAATAGCTAGTTTAGCAATAAAATGATATATTCGTACACCATGATTTTAATAGCCTACTACTATCATATTTAGCTACTACCTGATAAGCCTACCTCATAAGATGAATGAGAACTGTAATGCCTTTTCTCCTGATATTCAAGGTACGAATGATATCAAATTGTATTGAACTTTGTTTATCAAAATACAATATGAGTCATTTACTCATTAGATGTCTTATTTTCCTTCCATTTCTATCCATCATTTTATATTTATTCTTATCCCTGTTGAACAATTTCAACTTGGTTTTTCTATCTAGATTCAAAATGAGTAATTTTTCTTCTGAGGATGAAGCTCACAAAGGTCTGACACCTGTGCGTGAGTAATGAGGTTGATGATGGTGATTGATGAGTCGGACCCATAGTTTTAGGTGGGTTCCGAACCACCAGGAAGTGGTTTTACAACATTTACTCATTTGCCGTCTTATTTTTCTTCCACTCCTGTTCATCATTCAATATTTTTCCTTATCTTTGTTGAACAATATTCTGGGGAACAACAATTTCAATTTCACTCTCCAACAATCTGTCTCCTTCTCCGCACTTGTTTAAAATTCACCACCTGATGTCTCTCCAGCCACCATCTTTATGGTAACGCAGCTGCGACCGAGCTTCACATCTTCGCGTTTCTGAGAAAACATGATTTCCTATCAGCCATAAGCCTTTTTCATTCTTTTGAAGAGGAGTGATGACAAACCGATACCATCTTCATCGAGAATTCAATTTCCCGTACTACCGTGTTCACCCAAACAACTGCAACGCTGCTCCGATAGAAAAAAAATGTATTGTATTTCAAAATCTCCATCTATGTACAACACAAAGTTACGATAATTTAAACAATAAAAGTATTCTTCAACAAACAAATTAGAGCTTGATAGATTATTCAAGCGATATTATCATTTTAAACAATAAAAAATACTACTCAAGAAAGAAATAAAGCTTGATGGACTCAATTTTAAACAATAAAAGCATTTAAGACTGGCGAACAGAGGTAGTTTATACAGTTAGCACTTTTTTCACTTTACTGGTCGTCAGAGTTTCCATGAAACATAAAATCGCTTATACTGTCGCATTAAAGGTGTTTCTATTACTCCTTTTCAATAAAATGAGCTTTAGAGAACGAGCTGTATACATTCCGATCAAAAGATGCAAAGAACTACTTGAAAAGTGATAAAATAATAATGGAAATTACGAATGATAATGAGAACTGATTGAAGCCTGTGATGTTTTTCATGACGAAATTCTGGATGAACAGTCTAATATCTGAAATGATTTCTATTTAAATTGGGAAGTTAGTAGAATCATAATAATTCAATGAGAAATACAGTTTAAGTGAGTGGAATCATAGTTTAAATTGGAATACAGTATGTTTTGATTGATCGATTAATTGCCTTTATTAAGAGTGGAGTTGGGACTCTTGGTCATTTTCACCACTCAGACCTATTAATAAATGAAGTCTTAATAAATTTTGTTTTGAATTCTTTTTTGCTTCAGCTACTACTAGAAAGTGTGTCAAGTCTCACCCGTCGGCCAATCATAGAGTTCTAATTTGTGTTGCGTAGCCTATCACAGCCTCCCATTCTATTAGACAATAGTATAAGTCCGTACAAATCAAGCTGCTTTAAATTTCAGTTTTTGTGGATAGAGACCAAGAATTTTGTGTGTTTCGTTTCCCGATTATTCTCTATAATGCGCAAAAGCATATATGATGGTTTATGCTGGTGTGTAGTATAGAGATCTATAAAGTAGGTTATTTGATTTATTTCTATAATATGAAGGTAATAATTTATGAAACAGTTTAAAATTTTAAAATATACGTCTGTTGCTATTGTAATAATTTGATGCTGTAGGAAGAAGTAGGTTTGTTTTTGTCTGTTTTAATTAATTGTGATGATGATTATGATGATAAATGCGGTTCAGACTACAACTTTTAATCATTGATCATATCAATTTCAAAAATAAATAAATAATACGTTGAGAAATCTCTCCAAGAGTCTGTATTCAAGCCCGATATCCTGTTTGACATTTTTTGCGACCAGGATAACATGAAGTCTCGGATTACTGAGACTCGGATTATTGGATCTACTGTACTATATAGGCACTCCTCCCACATCTGAAACCCTAGGCCAAAAACCTTCGTCTTTCAGGACGAAATCCTTAGCATACGTCAGAGAATTATATGAGTTGAAAATTGTTTGCTAGCATGAACTAATGTACCCTGCCATGAAGTTGCTCGGAGCGCTCAAACATTTTCATCAGAAGTGCCAGATCAACCTGAGCTTCATCATAGCACAAACATCCTGTTTCCTTCTGCTGGCGATATCAACTTACGCCATGGGCGATCAATCTTCAACCAAGTCACTGCAGAAACTCACCAAGTTCTAATCACTGTACTGAATCAGTAGCCTATTGGAAGAGCTGTCAAAACAGAGAACGTTCAACTGCTCTGTTCAACTGGCCAGCTAGGTTTTTCTTCTCTTAATCGATCTCCTTAGTTTAGAAACAAATTGTGAGCTCTTTTACTCCATAAACATGTAATCCATAATCCAAACTCTGCAAACATATTACTGTATGTATTAGACTCCACTGAATTTGACTATGAACCAGATAGAATGAATAAAGCCGCAAGGCCTGTACTTCAAAGTGTAATTTCTTGATAAACTTGGTCTTAACCTGAAATTTGAATTTTTCAATTGAAAATTTGTAAAGAATACAGTAGTGGGCTGTGCCTTTTGTATCTTTACTTTATTGTGTTTTTTGATAAATAGATACATAAATATTGATTTTATAGTGGACCATCTTCCAATGGACAAATAATATCACGTTTTTTGATAGGTTATAAAAAGTAGGCCCAGTTATATTGTTAATGATGGAAATAATCTGAGGTCATCACAATAATTATTAACAATATTGAATCAACGTACATGGCGATGGGTTACGAATTCTTAATTTATCTCTTTCAAATGCACTGACTTTCCATTGAAACTTTCTTTCATGGTAGATTTTTCATTAAAAGCACTGTTATCGAATTATCACGGTATTTCATCACAAAACTAGTTCCTTAAAAAAAAAATCACTTTCCATCAAGAAAGGAAAACAACTCATTTCACGGACTAGACCCTTCTACATAGCAATGAAATTGAATTATGTCAGTACCACTTAAAACCCCTCTCAATAGATCATCTTCAGAATGTAATTAAACTTTTAATTCGATAAATTTGTTCGCCTGAACAATTATGTTGCATTGGATACTTAATTGAACTAGAATGTTCAACACAGCAATAAGATCAAATAATGATATTTCTACCCAAAAATAACTCTTATTCGATACTCTTTAGTGAGTATTTCAATTTTCAAGTTGATAAAATAATTGATTATTTCTTCACTTGAACGATTATATTCACCATTTTTCTTCACCAATATATTGCATTGAAACATTGTTTCATGGTAGATTTCTTATTGAAAGTATGAAAATAATGCTATCAAAGTACATTATTTCATTATAAAACTAGTTCCTCTTAAAAAGAATCGCTTTCTCTTGATAAGTAAAATTACTCGTTTTATAGACTAGACCCTTGAACACATAAAAAAAATCGAATAATCGTAGCTCTACTGAGAAAAAGCTCTTTTGATCCTTCCAGAACGCAATTCAACTATTAGGTCCACAAAATAATTGAATATTTGCTCGCCTGAACAATCATATTCCATTGATACATTTTTTCTCATGGTAGATGCTTTTTTCAAAGCTGAAACTTATTGACTTACGAGTGGCGTACGCACTGCTGTATCAAAAGTGAAATTCGTATGCAAAGTGATACCTCCATACAAGTGAAGGACTCTACATAACAGTCGAAGAGCTGATTAGCTGCACAGTTAGCTTGTTGCTGTAGCGTATGAGAGGATGAAATATGAGTTCTATGCAAATTCGAGTTTGAAAGAAGGCTTGTTTTTGCTGTGAGATCTTTCGGACGGAAGGACGGTCAAGTGTGTTGGGGCGAGTGTTTGTATTGAATTAGCTAGCCGCCTAGTGCAGTGCTCAGGGCATGCGAGGGCTGGTCCGGAAATGCTAATTTTGGCCAGAGACCAGTCGGTAACGCTGAATAAAACATCTCTTGTCAAGGACGACGTGTGTCAGACCATCACTAATGGAATATCTCTGTCACCAGGAGCCGCTGCTCTGCCCGCGTTCTGCCCGTGCTCTATCCATACCCGTTGTCAGTCACACAATTAATAAATATCGACCGAGTCAGACGCTGTGCGTCCCGATGGACAAATGTTAAGTACTCGCTTCGCCCGTTTTTTGTCGGCTTTTTGTCATTTCGATTACCTTTTCACTTATGCCACTTTGCAATGATTGTTCTGAAAACGATCTCCTCATTTACTCACTGATTGGCCACTTTTTTACTTCAAATCGAGATTGGTTTTACCAGTTGCTAATTGGAGTTCCATGGAGAGAAATAATTGCAATCTATTGATGCTATCTTGTTATCTTGAAAGATCTGTCCAACTAATGCAATGGATTTAGTTTATTGAATTTGATTTTTTCAATCTTATGGTAAATTTCAATACATATCCGAGCTAAAGTTATAATGTACATAAAAGACTGTAAATTTCAAGGCTTTGTGAAGTGTTTTTGTCATAATTGCCATTCAAAACTTTTTGTATTGAATGCTATTAAGGTAATATAAGGTCCTATAAGGCTATCTAATGCTGTGAGAGATCTTTTTTCGCCAACTATTCTGTGAAATATGAAGGGTTTAAAGATGAAATATTTTGGCAATTGATGTCACCTACGAGTTATTTTGAGCTTTTGGTCATTTTTTTATAACTAAAAGACACTTGAGAAATGAAATTATATATTGTCTGTCTCAAACAATTAGTTTCTCTGGCATAATTTTTTTTTAATCTTGAAAATGTTCTGGTTTTTTTTTCAAATTTATGCAAAAAACTAATTGTTTGATTGCTATATAAAATATGTAATTTTATTCTCCAATGTGTCTTAGTTATAAAAAATTATTGAAAGTTTAATTTAATTCGTAGGTGAGAATTATGATATTATGAATGTATAATGTGTTTGGCGTTTTATCTAGGAGTTGAAAATTCTATTTATCATTGAAGATTTTATTTGCTTTTTCAGTTTTTAATGAGAACTTACTTTTCAGAGCATGCTTTGCGCGTAATTATGGAGCTATCAAATATATTTTTCAAGTGGCTCAACTAATTACTGTATGAGGAAATAACAATTTCACCGCACGTACAGTGAGTGACAATACTCATTATCGTCTGCTTTTTTCTCATAGTATATTCCAGATTTCAAAGAACAATGGACGTTATTGTTAGCAAGATATTCATTATTCATAGCCCAAGTCATTATTGTAGCTCATTCATAGCTTCTGTAAGTTACATTGAAGTTTTGGAGACAACTTTTTCCGAGAGGCGAAAGCTTCGCAATGCATCAGAGAATTGAGACGTAGAGATCATCAATCTTTATGAACTGCTAATGACCCATGATTGAATTACAAAAGTTTGAATGAAATTTCAACTTTTTTACTGTTCTAGAGTTCAACGGATTGTCTAGGGTCAGGCGCCTCTGAGCTTTTCCGGTGTCTAACCGCCTTCAACTTTTCAGTCAGTAGTCTGCGTTTAGTTTTAAAAGCATTTTGAAACTTTGAAGTTACTTTTCAAAGTGGTTTGAGGAAATAAAAATAATGCCAAACGTATTCTATGCCCGATTAATATTTCTAAGCTCTGAGCATTGAAATCCTAGAATATCATAAGGTATATTTGTGAGGTTATCAGTAGCAAGATAGAGAAACAGTATTTTTGCCACGCCTTTGCAACATAACTTCAACTGCAGCATTCGTAATGCAGGAAAACCAAACAACTAAGTTTATTGTTAAGCCCAAATATTATTTCAAGCTACGAGCATTGACAGCTTGAAAAATCATGTTATTATTGTGTTGGGTTATGAATACCAAAATAGAAAAGCAGTACTTTTTCACGTCTTTTGTAACATTTTTTTGTGGATTACGTCTTGAAGACTCCAGTTACGGAATATAAGACAAGTCAGATCAACAATGATTATTATAGAATCTTGTACACTAGTTACCATTATTACTATACCAATTAGTTGAGGTGAGTCTCAATTTTTATGCGAAAGGAACTCTTGTACACTATAAAAAGCTTTATCAGCTAAATATTTACATATACTAATATTTAGAATATTACTAATATAAGACTACATGTTCTGCAATCTGCGACTGCAGCATAAGAGGTGTTTGATTGGAAGATAGAAATATTTCAGAAGTTACTTCAATCACCATCATCCAACTCATTACCCACGTACAGGTCTCAGACCTATGTGAGCTTCATCCTCAAAAAAAGTGACTTGTATGATGATCATCAGTGATAGCAATGCTAGACACAACCTTGAAAATAAAAAAGACAATACCGAGAAAAAACCATAATTGAGATAGCAAAATGTGTATTGTGCATGAAGAAAAACCTCTTTCGAGATTTTCTCGCCTATTTTTTTCGCACGGAATGTAAATCAATAACATTACAAGTATAAGAATTCAAGACTTTTTATTTATGGACAATGCAGACATTCTATTAACAACTCCAAGAAGTTTTCCTGTCTAACAGGTCTATAAAGAGTCTTAGTGGACTAGTTGTATTTCTTGACAAAAGTTTTGAATTCATGTTTAAAGAAGTATTTTACGATCTAGTTGTTGAAAATATTCCAATCATTCTAAAATAACCAGCCGATGATGTTCACTAGCATTAAATAACTAAGTGACATTAGACTCACATAAACGTGTATTATTTCGTTTCCCAGCTCTTCTAATCCAATTATTTCGTAACCCAATAATTGATTTTCAAGAACTACAATAACTATTCGGCGCATATGAATTGATGAACACGTATCAATACACACCAGCTGATCGGATCATCAGAGTTGAGCCGCAGAACACTAACAGAGTAATCTGGATAAGGTGTGATTGTTCTTGCAGGTCAATCGATTCCAGGAGCAAGGCTCAATTTATGCCGCATGTAGGATCTCTATCCTCTTCTATATTATGTGTGTGATCCAATACGTTCAGTCATAGCAAAACCCAACGGTAACAATTGATTTTGAGCTTATCGTATTTCCAGCCGCTGCAATATTATCGTAAACAGACCAGCATCAGTCTGGCAGGGCTGGCTGTTGTCTGCATGGCGGGAGCAAAGCTGATTTGTGTAGTCGGTACACCAGATCGTGTAAATTGCTTCAGCAAATGCGCTTACCGAACCACAGTTATTGTCTTTGCTATGAACAGGACTTTATTGATGCTCAAGAGGTCCTTTTGTTCCTTTGTCAATAAGTGGCCTGTTCCTGCAGGCCGTAATCATTTATGATACTCATGAGAAACTATCGGATGCAGCTGTGATGAGAGGAAGGAAACTTGGAGTGTGCTGCTCAAACATCAAAGCATCGCTATCAGCGTATCATCTGCAGGAAATGTGATTGACAGGTTAACAATCATAGGAGAATCAATAAATTAGATTCTGCAGTGCGAAGCACTTTATGGTTCCTGCTAATGCGTGACGTTTTGAGGAGAGACTGCAGTAGAAAAAAGCACAAAACACAATGACAATAATTTATTGCTGGAAACATACTTGAAGGAATAAATAATAATAAGCGTATAGTTTTTAATGGTGGGGAAACTCTTAAAGGTAGTTCCACCTCTCTGTTTGAGCCTTGTTATGGGGAACATGGTGAACCATTTATTGTAGGTGCGTTTCGTAACACCGGGTAAGTGGTTCTGCAGTGGAAACCACATCATTGCCAATTGTTTCTGCTAACGCGTGATGAAGTTTTGCGGTAAGACTGAAGTAGAGAGAAGCTGTTTAGAACATTGCTTGCAATGTTGATATAAATTCCTTGCTAAAAACCTTTTTAAAGAAAGTAATGAATGACAAGATCAATATAGGTTTGAGAAGGTTCAAGATGTTCTATGTTATTGAAATCGGGAAATAAATAGGTAGATTAATAGCACTTCCAAAGGAAGTAGCACTTCCTGGAGGAATTCCAAATAAATAAATTCTGTTTTTATAAATAGATTGATGTCTTGGATTTTTTTCACTTAGAGAGTGCACAAATTAGTGCTGTGAGTGAAGTTGAGTCAAACAATCTACCCTTAACAAACAGGAAAAGGGGAAAAAACAGTTTTTTACAACAATAATCGATAAAAAATAAATCAATATTAGAAATAGGTTGGTATGAAGAGGCTGGCGTGTGATAGCAAACAATAAAAATATTAGAATAATAAATTAAGTCGGCTTTTAAACATAATTATTGGGATGATGATTTGCCAATGCCCATTCAGTATTCCCACTTCAAATTTTCTGCTTTTTCTGACAGCCTTTTTATTTTATGATATTAGGCTCATTTCTCCTGTGTATTGTTCATTATTGAAACTCTTAAACTGCTGAATTAATTGTCTCCAGGCGAATTGTCTTCCCTATCATGGTCTCTCACTCAACAATAAAACTCTTAAACATCAGATGCATCATGGAATTCATCATTGTTTATTTGTTTCTTTCTATAAGAAAGCTCCAACGTTTCCTTTATGTCGTAGTTTCTTGGAGTTTTATCCAGCTTAAAAAATGGAAAACTGGTATTTTCAATCCTGTTGATAAGACAATCATTGTAGAGTAACTAATATTGGGATGAAAACGTTTACATTCCAATGGCGATTTATTCCATGATCATTCATATTATTTACTTTTAAGAGTCGAATCGGAACTCACGAAAAGCAAAGGTGGAACACCCCTGCTGAGTCTCAGATTTAGAATTCGTCCAGGAACCACTGAAAAAACTTGAAATCTCGCTGTTGAAGCAATAACGCTCGGCGTAACAGTTATTCCTCATCTGCTGAGACCTTTCCTGTAGCGCACATTTTTTAATCAAGCCTGCAAGAACGAATAAGGCTGCAGAAAAGCTCATTTTAAATTTCAATCCTACTCTCAAGAAGAAGTGCTCCTAAAACAGATTAAGCTCCAAGCCTATTATTATTCCAGACATGCTTCGAAGCGTGATAAAGACAAATGAAGAGTTTATAAGCCTATTGCACCTCTAAAAAAAGATTCCGCAACATAGAAGTCGAATGTTGCAGAGATTCAATTATTGAGGATTGTGATTCAGCTAACTATTATTGCTATAATAAATTTCGCTTATACAACGTATCATTGAAATAATTCGCCTTCTTATTCAATTATTCTCAACATTCTAGTTTTCAAATTATGAAGCATCACACTGATTGAAAACCCCCAATAGCTATTATCCGTTTTAAATGTTTTATAGTTATTGAGAAGGCGGAGATTGTTACTAATTTGTAAATATTTCATCTAATATGAAATTATATTGATCAATAAATGAAGTATGTATCAACCTTACTAATTATCTGGACATTTAAATCTAAGGAGATGTGTTGAATTTTAAGAATACTCTTGATTGGGCTGAGTTTGAAATTTTACAAGGGATGATGAGGTTTGGAAGATAACAACATCCAATCTTATACGTCACATAATCAATGATCAATCATCGTTTCTAAAATTTGGGAAGTTTTCTTCTTACTATAGTTCTAAATATTGCAGCCTTTTTTTCCTGAACTCAAAAGATCTTCTCATCTCAGATTCTTATGAAAAATGAAATGAAAATGAGATTGTGGGACAGGTAACTGAAAAATAAAGCCAACAGTATAACTAACTACTTTGTTATACTTTATTATATGTACATTTATACATTACTTCATATACTCATACATTTTATTTCACTTATTCACAGCCTCGGACTACAAACGCACAGTCTTTGTGGGACAGTCTCTAATAATTAATTCAAAGTATTTTAAATGGATAAAATTATTATTTTTAGAATTATTAAAAAAAAATAATTGACATTCTATTATCCTATGTGTTTCTCTTCTAATTTTTTCTCATTCAGAGCGTCACATACTCTGCTAGCGCATAACACTCGGTTTAGCTGGCAATGCCAACAAATAATCTGAGTTTATTTATATTATTACTTCTTAAGTTCTAAGTTATTGTTAGTATGTGATGTATTATAATATGAAGTGGCAAATGCAGATATTTCATTCTGATTTTTGATTGCTTGTTACTCGCTGTTAGAGTAGTCTTCCAACAAATTAATGAATAATGAGACTTGAAGTTGTCACAACCACATTTCTTGAAAACCGTGAGTTTGGTTATAACACAATTATCATTCTCAAACAAACTAAATCTAAAGTACAGAGTAACTTGATATACAGTATACTTCGTTCAGAATGATGCTATTGGCTGAGGGAGAAAGTGCCACTGATAGGCTGACCTTCATTGTAAGTGTGTGATTGGCTGAAGGGTATAACAAGTCACGCCCACTGGTGGGCGGAGCAACAAGCAAAATAAATTGTCAAAATCCAGAACCAAAAACCGTGAACACATGAAAAGCAACAGACAAAAACAATACATAAGTAGGCTAGAATTGAAAAATATTATATTTAAAAATTGAAGCTTACTGAAATGCAGTCAAGGTCAACCGAAAAGACACGAAAGTGCTGTTATTGAAATGTAGATCAGAATTATGATGAAACCAAGTTAGTTACATGGACCTGCTTGAAATAAATGTGGTTGTCACAACTAAAAGTCTCATTATCCATCATGGATATCTTTCATTATATCACCTTCACCACTTAAAAAATCGAACAAATTAGTTATCCGCGTTTCTCTCCACTTCAAATGTACATTTCCAATATCATCCTAATGTCTAAATATTTTTAATTGCTTTATCTCTAAAATAATATTATTTTGTAAACAAGTGTTATTTTTTCGTTTTTTCTAGCTCATAACTGAGATTAATAGCCAGGTGGCTTTATTCAGGGATCTGCTGATTCACATTGGCACCTCAAGAGACTGTCCAGAGCTACGGGAGAAAATACGTAAGCTACGGCGAACTTGTGTCGATGCCTGCAAACACACCAGTCAACTCCTACTGCCACAAATACGCAGGTTAGCTTCACATTATAATTCAACAACTTAATTTTGCGTATTTTGGACTGCGATGGATGAGATTAATTATTATTATTCTGGAAAACTTTCTATGACAATGCAAGCGTCACAGCCGTATTATTAGTCCCATCCATATCATATAAGCGATATGCTATCGAGATTTATCACATACAAGATATGGTATGTGATTTTAAACAATTATAAATAAATTGTCCTTATTATTGCTATTTCATTAATTTGATCTACAATTTATAACTCTTTTAAGCATAGCACATGGCTGATGATCCATACGGGAACCGGGGGACCTGTATAGCAATAAACGTGTTAATTCCAATTGGTATCATAGAGAATTGAATCCTGTTTATCCAGTGGAACGGTCGTTCCACCACCCGTCCCCCCCCCCCCCCCCCCCCGACACGAATGAAAGACCGACGCCACTGTATATTCTGTAACCAACTTCCCTTTGATGTGCGCATGCCGCCATCTCAATTTACGCGGAAGGTAGTGAAAATTTTCAAATGTTGTAATAACATTATTTTTTTAGATTTTTGAGCGCTTTCATTTAAGACCAGAACGAAATTTCTACGATATAAATTCGCGAAGATACCATATGCGGGTATTTTGTCATTTTATTAATTTTGGGACTTTTTATTTCCACACAGCTAATGACAAAACTATCCAACAGATTTCGATGAAACTTGGGATATAGGTTCTGTTCATCGAGTAGATGCCCGCAATTGAATGAAATTTTGAAAATTTTGAAAATTGCCCCTTCACCCCTCCATTTGGGGCCCCAAAATTTTGAAGTTTAGAAATTTTTTCCCAAAAATGAAATCGATGGACTTGATAGTATAGGTATAGAAAATTTGAAAAAAATCGGATAATTAGGGGAGACTAGGGAAATTTTAAAATTTTCGTGAATTTTCAAATTTTGGTCAACTTTGAGCACTTGATGTGAAAAATCTGTAATGAGTTGAGATTTCGGACTACCAAAAGCGATTGAAGACATGTTTAAACTATTTACATTTAAAATTTCAAATCATTTAATGTCCGATTAAGCTCTGTAGCTCTGTCTGAATAATAACTGAAAGTTGAAAGTTGCAATATTTTGAATTTAACATTTTATCGAATGTAAATGTCGCGATCCTAGCGGTTAAAAATTGAAAGTGATTCACACTGCTGCCACCGCCAAATTCGACATTTTCAATAAGCAGCGTAACCAGTGTGCTCACTCGTAGTCGGTTATTTAGCAACGTTCTACAGAAGTCTAATACTTAACACAGTTTGATAAATGTTCGTTTTGTGAAAAATTAGACTGTTTCACCTCGCTGTCAGAGTGCTCTCAATGCAACGTCATAATTTTGTTCTTTGGTATGTATTTAAACTTAGCAATTTATTGCAATTTTTGAAATCTTGTGAAAAATTCTCAAATTAGGTATCTATCTAATTTCTTTATCCTCTTCAGTCCCAAATTGTTAATATGATTGATTTCACGTTTTCTCTTGTTTTATCCTGCTATACTGATTGATTATTCAAAGTCAATGATATTGGAATAAATTTCAATAATCTAAATAACTCAAATTGAAAATAACAGATTAGGTTATGTTTACATTTATCTGGGCCCAGGCCGTGTGTCCAGCATACTGGACTCAATATTTATGTCATCACAAAGTCTCTTCTCAATCTCAATCTAATTTAACAAACTTTGTTGTTAACTGCTTATACATAAATTAATGTTGCTACAGTGATATGACGTGAAAGTCTGGATAGTAAATGTTAAGGTGTGGTGCAACAGACACAGTCACAACGTCATGTTTGTTCATTCAGTATTAACCATAACTGGCTCACTTATAGCTGGAATAATTTTGTAGCAACCAGTGAGGATAAATATCTTTTATCAAATAACATAGCATTTCACTGTTTTAAAAACAATTGGCTCTCTCCCCATCCATTGTGTTTGCAGTGTTTTACCTCTATAACAAGTAGGTAATTAAAAAAAAACTGATATCCTCTCCAAAAAATTCTCCAAAAAAGAATTCGTCACCCGTCCTCTACCCCGACCCTATTGAAAACTCTGGTGTGGAAACTAAAATTTGTGTACCAAAAAAAAGTCAAACAAAATTTTATATAAGCTTTCTGTAAGAAAATGTTTTGATATAAATAAGAAACCCGTCTCCTTTTGCAATATACATATGTAAAAATTTGGAAGAAATTTTGGGGGAGGGCGAGGGCGCTCAATAATTTCAAAAATTCATAAACACTTGTTAGCTTAAACACTGAAAGTTTGATTTCTGAAAGTTCACCATCTTTCCAATTCGTGATTTTTAAGTGGGTGAGATTGAGCGCCCTCGCCCTCCCCCAAAATTTCTTCCAAATTTTTACATATGTATATTGCAAAAGGAGACGGGTTTCTTATTTATATCAAAACATTTTCTTACAGAAAGCTTATATAAAATTTTGTTTGACTTTTTTTTGGTACACAAATTTTAGTTTCCACACCAGAGTTTTCAATAGGGTCGGGGTAGAGGACGGGTGACGAATTCTTTTTTGGAGAATTTTTTGGAGAGGATCAATCATTTTGAAACAAATTTTACTGTGAACAACTGCAACACTTGAATATTGAATATCAGCAGACTAGTAATTCAAAAGGTGAAGCGTTCTTCAATCTCCAATATAATCAACTGTTATTTTTTATCGATGAATAAGACACAACGGAGCTAAAGCTAAAACGCACTGATGCAGTCAATCCCCAAAATGGAGAAGCTATTATATACTATAATAAAGGTTTGTGATAGATAAGGTCTATAATAGTCTAAGTTTTATAGACAGCATTTATATACTGCAATTACAATTATACACTCGCTATTTTATTCCCGTCATTAGATAGCTCGTATATTTATGGCTTTAAGGCTGGGCGCAGGGTTTTTGGTCATTTTTGTTTTGTAAGTTTCTTTTATTGAATATTATTAGGGCTTTGAAATGATATCAATTGCTGTGAAGAAAATATTTTTTTTCAATTTTATTATTTTGTAAAATAATATGGGTGTTCAAATTTGAAATTTCTCAGTTTTTTGGGGCAATTGATCTCACCTATGAGTGATTTTAAACTTTAGATGAATTTTCCATAATTAAGACACCTTGATTGCTATGATAAAAGAGTTAGAGTGAAATAAAATGAAATATTTTTTATTTCAATCTGAGAAATAGTTTTTTCAAAATATTTCTCTGAAAATTGTAATTTCTTACATAATTTTGAAATTTATTTTGAAAAAAAAAACGAATTGTTTGATTGGAGTAAAGAATATGTCATTTTATTCCTCAAGGTGTCTCTCAGTTACAGAGAAATTTATCAAAAGCTTAAAATCACTCGTAGAATCAATTGCCCTCCAAGAACTGAAAAATTTCAACTAAAAACTCCGATATTTCACATTATAATTAAGAAAACTTTTTCTCACAGCAATAGATAACATTACAAAGCCCTAATAGCATCCAATGTAATACAAAATCCAATACTTCGAAAAAAATTATAAACAAAAACCCTGTGCAAACCCTATATTTATAGTGGTGTAACTATGGAGGGGGTAATAAAGATGATAGATCCTCTCCCCAATTAGACAATTATTATTGACAAAAGAAGTGACCTGAATTGCTAGAAATATGACTTTAGAAGGACTATTTTCCAAAAATATTCCCAAAAATTCTCTTTAATTGAAATTTACAAGTACACTACTCTTTATTCACCCAAGCAAGGAAAGGGAAATCGAAAATAGCAGAAAGAAAATATTTTCAAGAAAGCCTTTTTCTAAGTTTCTCTACTTAAACATTAAATTTTGAGCACAAGAGCCTCCATCTCCCATTGACAATGATGCAAAAATCACTTAGGTAAACAATGTGGGTTGAAATAATCTTGGAATCAATGGATTCATGTATTTCATTCCTAATGCAAAACAATTTCCATAACCAACTTATATTTTTAAATAAACAAATATTTATTTGTGTTAAACAGGTACTTACCCGAGAATATCAATAATTGGTACATTTTAGTGTTCATCAATAATTGATTCATAGATCTCTCATCCAGATAATGATTTCAGCTTGTTTTTTCATTACTGTAACACCTAGCTGGCATGCAACAAACTTGCGCCATTGCATAACTCAATACTATGACTATATCCATTATATAAAAATACACCTACATTCTACTACTACAACTATAACCATTAATTCACCACAAAAGTAGAAGAGCAGAAATTCCAAGTTCATCTCCATTGAGAATCTTATCAAGTTTGTCATCAAGTGAGCATTTCACCATATAAACATGAAAAATATTGAAATCATGATTCAACCCATACCAAAGTCAATTACTAAGATTTAAATCATAATTTTTATATTTTTCATGATGGGGAAATGGTTCTTATTCTCATTACATTGAAAATTACGAATTTCAAATAACATCCATGCTTTTCCTATAAAACACAATATTTTATATTGACTCCGCCATTATACGACGGGATTCAAACGATAAGAACAATACAAACAGGAACTAGAATATTATTTTTACATTCTTATTTTTTCAATGAGGGAATGGATCCCTTCCCCCCTCCGTATAAAACAAATTTTGGAACTTAAATAAGTCTTGCTAGACAATTATTGACAAAAAATTGACTATCTAAAAATCTGGAATCTCAGAAATATGGCTTTAAAAGGATCTACATTTTTTGTGATATAAATTTTAAATAGCTGGAGAATCTCTTTTGTTGTACAAGTGATTATTTTTGTAATAACCTGGCGAAGCGTACTGTTAAGCGTGGCCGTTTAATTTCCAAGTTTTCTAACAAATGTTTTGTGCTATATTTTTTGAAAGGAAAGGTGAAAAAATCATTAGTAATGAGAAACACAACACACTGTAAAATGAACTTGATTTGATTTTCTGAAATAAGATTTCAGAGCTATGAATTTGATACAAAATAAGGAATAGCACTTTCAACTAAAGAAGCACCACCGACCCATTATCACCAGCACACAGAAATGCAATGCAATTTTCATATCATGACGAGAGTAGCTCTTAGCCCTCTCACGTCATACTACCAAAACTGTACACTGCTAAAATTTATAATGCACTCATGAGAAGATTCTAGATGTATTATGTACGCATATTTTCGACCCAGTTGTCTGATATGAATTAGTATTTGAAACTTGAGCTGAGTTTGGGGAACTTGTTGTTATTCAGGTGGAAGATGAACATTGACAAGGTTGTGAGAGGGAATTGGGGATGATGTCACGAACTAGATGCTAGACAAGGATGGGAGATGTAGTCATGACATATTTGTGAACTCGCGAAACGACGGAATTCATTTGGCATTCGCCTGGCACCTGCGTAACTCTGGCAACTCTCCAAACTACGTTGGTACATATCCGAAATCCTCCATATTAAATTTGTATGCCGGAGTACAACACATGCTCATAATCTCAAGGGTAGTATTTTCGATTGCACTGAGTATCAAGTGTCATCAAAGTTTAACAAGCGCGCTTCATGGAAACCAATAAAGCATCGCAAATATTACAAACCTCTCTCAAACTTGACAACAATTACTCTTCAGAACTTTACAAGACTGAGTTTTCAGTTTCAAAGATGCTGATTCTTGAATTGAAAACTTATAATCAGAGAAGGACCATAGGGTTCTTTTTTCCGAATGTTCATTTGAAATATTAATTTTTGTCTGTTAAAATATTCTTCTCATTTCTTAATGCTAAAAAAATATTATATAAATACTAGGTGGCCCGACGCGCGTTTCTGCGATCTCATTAAAATTTTATTATTTGCCACCTCCCACTGAGGTTATATAATTCAAATTTCAACCTTCTAGGACTATTAGGAAAGAGGTTAGTCCTAGGGCTCTTCCAGCTGATCAGAGTGGCCTCCTTCGTTGTTTTCTTACTCACCTTCAACCTTTCAACCTTAAAAGCATATTAGGAGAAAAATTAGTCCTAGGGCGCTTCCAGCTGATCAGAGAGACCTCCTTAGTTGTTTTCTCACTCACAACCTCTGAATGAAGGAACATTTCAAATGTAGACCTCCTACGACTATTAAGGGAGAAGCTAGGTTTTTGATTTTATCATTCGCCAGCTCCCACTGAGGCTACATTTCAAATTTTAAATTTCTAGCTGCATTGGGTAACAGATATTTTCAACCCGGCATAATTACATTTCATCATACCCAGTCATATGTTTCCTACATGACTGCAAGGCTCCAACTACATGGTACATGCAAAGGCTTTGCCTTCCAGACAGCGTGGATAACGCTGCTAAGGCAACTGTCATATGATTCAAAATTGTTTACTTCTATCAGCTATTCTTTTAGTTATAGATTTCTCCTTTTTTGTGTCGTTCAGCAAGGACTTTTGAACTTCCAAGCTTCACTTGAACCATCTCAGGACTATTCTACATTGTGCCTGAAAATATCATAAAAATCGGTTCAACGGTTTTGGAGTTTACTGGGAACATTGTACATACACTCATTGACTTTCATATAATTATGAAAGAGATTCTTATGTGCGTGTGCATGTCACTGAACTCCTAAACGGCTGGACAGATTTTGATGAAATTTTTTGTGTGTTTTCAAGTGGATTCAAGAATGCTTTGATTTGCAAATCAGGACACAAAAAAGACAAATGTATCCTTAAAGGAAAAGCTGACAGAAGTCAACAGTTTTCAATCATATGTTAGGCCCCTTAATGGCGTTATTTATGCTGTCTGGAATGCAAAGACTTCGCATGCACCATGTAGTCGGAGCCTTGCAGTCATGTAGAATCATGTGACTGGGTATGATGAAATGTAGCTAATGCAGCTAGAAATTTGAAATTTAAAAATGTAGCCTCAGTGGAAGGTGGCGAATGATAAAATCAAAAATCTAGCTTTTACCCTAATAGTTGTAGGAGGTCTAAATTTGAAATGTTCTTTCATTCAGAGGTGGTGAGTAAGAAAACAACTAAGAAGGTCTCTCTGATCAGCTGGAAGCGCCCTAGGACTAATTTCTCCCCTAATAGGCTTGGAAGGTTGAAATTTGAAATGTAAACTCAGTGGGAGATGGCGAATAATAAAATCAAGGAGAATTTTTATGAGATCGTAGCAACTTGAGTCGGGCCAGCTGGTTTTATATATATATATATATATATTGTGAGGGAACATTTTGAATCAACCTCTATGCCTTAAGATTTGAAAACGCCGCGCTCCAGTCGGCAGATAAGACACGGATCTAAATAGTGAAAAAGCTCTACTCTGATTAAAAATATCAAACATATTGCTATCCTACAATTTCTTATATAATTTCAAGTTCTACATAAACCAACAAATATCCCAAATTTATGTCAAATATTAGATCATCATTTCAAGCCGTGACAATGTAGGCTGAACTTGTTATCACAAGCAAAGTACTGCATGAATGTTTGGATATTTGTTTTGTGATTTATTTCTACTAAAATTATTTAAAATGTTAAAAGGAAAGCTCACATATTCCCTGAGACCCATTTTGAGTATTCCTTTGCAAATATTAATTTTAGTGCTACATTTAAGTTTTATATTAACTCATGCTTTGGCTGACCGATTTATAGGCCACATTGCCGAAAATTTGTCAGCTGTTCTAGGACTTTTTCCGGTTCCCGAAAAAAGTTCTAGAGGACTTACTACTAAAAGATTCGCGTATCCCTTAACTTGCTTTAATTTAATAAATGTAGCACAAGTGTTTAAAGTTCCTAGTAAATGTTAAATGTCCTCTTATGTTGAATGTTTTTGATCGTACATTCTTTTATTGTAAAAAAAGTCAAACTGTGATAAACCTGGCGATTAAAACTACCACCACCAACTCCAAGAAATACTGATGTCCACGAGGCTGAAAAAACCAAGTGCATCGAAAAAGGGGGCTGAGTACAAGGAAAGTGCGTGAGTTAAATCCTGATCAGGTATAATTATCATTATAAAAGTTTTTTGAGTGCGGATTCCATGGCCAATAATTCAAATCTCGCCGCATATCAGTGTAACATACCAAGTTGAATTCATGTAATATCTGGTAAAGACGTTCAACATATAATAGTGGCCCTTAGGTCTAATTCCTCACACAGGAAAATTATTCCTAATTAAGTTAAAAACTCAAATTTAATTCAAGACTTTAAAGAACGTTTTGGAAATTAAATATCTCAAGTGGAGATTATTTTATTCCTGTCATACAATTACTGAGTCACATGATTTATTTGATTGGCATTAATAAATTACACTGTTAATTGACTTTTGTGTATTTTTCTCTTGGAGTTTCTTGCTTGGTATTAGACTAAGTACACGTTCTCGCACACATAGCCTAGGGTCCATTTGCCTGTGGTACTTCATGAGAAAGTCCACTTGTGGTTTCAAGGATACCTTGACCGACCTTAGCATGAAAGGTTCAGTTGCTTCAGTGAGATCGTCTACAGTCTACCAGAGAAATCTTCCTTACACCAGTCATACAACAGAACACCTAGTGGTAATATTATTGCTTTCAGATATTTGATTGTACTGAGCTCGAAAACGCCCTCTATCTCTTTCATTAGTGGTAATTAATAATTATCATTTGTTTGAGAGGTAGAGGACGTTTATTCGTTATGGAGTATTTTCAGGAGGCGAAATTTCAATACAGCTAAGCCTTGCTTGAGTTTGTATGTTAGAGTCTATTACCCGGACACAGCTGATGGAACATTACATTTTATTTCCATTTCAGCTTTCAAATAGAGGAATTGGAGCCCGACCTGAGAATATTGTCTAACAATATATAACGATATTTATCCTCATATTATTTCTTGTAGCCAAGTGCATTCATTCATTTGTATTCAAGTGCGGACCAGAATTCCTTTTTTTGCGCCTGTATTTTTGCCTAGAATTTTTATATTACTTGAAAGATCCATCTATTGTTTTTGTTTTATTTCATTCTTATTATTGTTAACCATAAAATATATTTATTCGCTTATTTCTTCTGTCAATAATTAACGTTTATCCATCAATCCATCTTGGGACTCTGTATATCTCACTTATATTACTGGTGTCTTTTTGAACTACTCTTCATATTAAACTCTTAAAGTATCTGTAGACAGCCGTAAAATTTTCATCATGCAAAAAAGGATATTGAGAGTCATTTGTAGTTTGAGATCAAGAGACTCATGTAAAGCATATTTATTTCAAAGACCTCAACATCCTTACACTTTATTCTATTTACATTTATCAGCTAGTAGCTTCTGTTAAAGTAAAATCAATAAATTCCAATTTTGTACAGACAATCATCAATATAATACTCGAAATAGAAACATCATTGCATTTCCAATACATAGAAATGTAGCATTGGAAAAAACTCCATTTTACTCTGGAATGAGACTTTTTAATAGGCTGCCAACAGCCATCCGAAATATAGAATCAGTCATTTCATTCAAACAGGCAGTCAAAAAAATGTTGATAGAGAAAAGCCTATACACAATCACAGAATTTTATTAACAAGAAAATAACATTATAACTTTATCAACAATTTAAAGTATTTTGATTTTATGATCTGAGCTTCTAATGTCGATTTTTAGTTTAAAACAAATCTATACTATAATAGTTAGTATTAATCTAGAAGTAACTAGTTATAGCAATTGACAAGTCACCAATAAAATGAGTATAACTCAGAATATTATGTATTGTGACAATGAATAAATAAATAAAAAAAATATCGTAGAAAATATAAAAATATGAACCCAAATAGAACGTTAAATTTTCTCGAGTGAGTCATTATCCAATTTACACACTCAGTATTCAGTGTTCTCCGCCGTTTTATGTAAGAACTTGTTCATTGTATAATAGCAGAAAAATTTAATTTTTGCATTTTGCCAGTTGCTTTAACCTGGTGTAATATAACCTAGTGCGACCTCCCATTCAGGAGCGGTCCCAGCTCATGAGTTTCGGGGGATTACAAATGAGATTTTGCTGACCTTTTTTGAGAGATTGCCCCTCCTTCCTACCCTTTCTTCAGTGAATTTCCAATTTTGTTGGGGGATTATGTCCACCCATTACCCCTTCCCACTTGGAACTGATCTTGCTCCCATTAATTCCCTAAACGCGACTACTGTAGAGTATTTTTTTTTCTTGAACATTTAGAAACATTGAAGTGGATTTTTTATAACGTCCAATAAAAATACAAATATGATATATATTTTAAATAGAAATATACTAAAATAACAGTGTAATCATACATCAAGATGGGAATACCTGAAGATTAATAATGGCAGCCTCAAAGAAAATGAAGATAAATTTCTGTCGTATCAAGGTGTATCTAGATGGTATGAAGCCCATTCTCATCAAATAAAGGACAGCAAGAGGTATTTCAAAACTGGGTTACATCAGAGCTACTTGTAACTCGGCTCAGCGTTTTCCCACAAGGAGATTAGCTCCTGCAACTGTACAGAGTAGGGACGTGGAACGGTCACACATTGCCTGCAAAGTCACAAAAGTAATTTTCGACTCATGTTTTATTTCCACAGGAAGCATGGAGGCTCTAAGCTTCCTCCCTTTGTCATTCTTAAACTACACCATGCAACCTATATCTCTTGCAACCTATCCCCACACACACGCTCTCTCTCTCTTGCACCCACTTCACTCTACACTTCACATTATCACCCTCTTTTTCTCCTGTTCTGCATTCACTTCTCCGTTTCCTGTGTACCATGTACCGGTACCTACCTTTCTATGTAAATGTATTATTCCCACGTTGCATACTCATCCCTCATGCTTTCATGATTGCTGAGAATATCATATGTATGTAGCTCACAGTAAAATAATATGACATCCCAAACGAGGGAACAACTAATGTGAATATATGTAGATTACACTTTCTAAATTTGTGAGGAATTTTCAGCAATTTTAATCTTGTATAATGGAGAATGCGGTTGTGTAAATTTGTACTTAAATCCACGAGGAATTTTCTGCTATTTGAATCATTTAAAATTGAGAGTGCAATTTAATATGTGTATTTACATGTGAAAAATGTTGTTCCAATTCCCAGTCTCATACTCTACAAAGTGAAACGCTTTTTTATTTACCTTTTTACAATAAAATGTATTTCTCATATAATGAATTATATATTTTCTCAATTAACTGGAGCATGCTTTTGAATTAATTTAAATAAATATTACTTCTCTCTAAGGCTGAAGCTCACATACGTCTGAGACCCGTGAATCAGTTGGATGATGGTTATTGATCAGTTGAATCTACAGTTTTAGATGGGCTCCGACACACAAGATGATTCATTTTTAACACTCTAGACTATCTATATACGACTATCCATGACACAAAATTACTTACTATAACACAATATGAAGTAACGTAAGAGACAGTGGGATGGAAGAACAAGAAAATGTAAGATGAACATGTAATAAGATAATAGTTTCTTCTCAACTTACCAACATTCAAGTTTATTCTGTTAAGATCACTCAAAAAATTTCAAGTATTCCAGAAGCATGCTTTGGTCAAATGAGTAAATTATATTTTATAAAAAATAATTACGGCAAATCATCTATTTTAGAATAGAAAGTTACATTAATATGCAGTATGGTGATATTAATTTAAGAAGTGATACCCGCAAGCCGTGGCTGGTGTCTGTTCAGTCTCATAAAAATCTTATAACTCCTATACCCTTGTAGGGTGACCGATTTGATTGGTCAGCAAATAAGAATGTTCACGGCTGTAGAATCACTCACTGGTGGTTCCGAACCCACCTGAAACTGATCAATCTTTATCGTCCAACTAATTACTCACGCACATGTTTCAGACCGATTAGGGCTTCATCCTCTGAAAAATAGAATTCATGATGAGTATTCATCCAAAAAGCAAACCTATCATTCACCAACAATATAAATGATTGAGATTGAAAAATAAATTGTTAGTTGAAAATCATTTCATCTATTATTCATTCTAAAGTTAATGTTATCTGCTACTTCTTAAAAATAAATTGTTAGTTGAAAATCATTTCATCTATGTATATTCATTCTAGAGTTAATGTTATCTGCTACTTCTGTAGCAGAAAGTCTTATAAAGTGGCATTTTTTTAACAGAAAGTCTGATTTTTTCACAGAGATTCCATTATTACAGATGGTACTCTCACCTATTATCGAAAGAATCAAGCTTGGAAGCTCAGATGTTGAAATTTTTGAGACTGAGATCTGTTTCTGTTCTTTCTTACCGATATTCTGAAAAAATATGTATCTAAAAGACGCTAGACTCACAGAAATGACGACTGTTTTGAGCATCCGTTAATTTCACGCATGGCCGAAACCAATTTCTTTAGAACAAACAGTCTACAAGCTTTGATTCCAAGATCATAAGACTTTCTCGCTCATTTTTCAAGCGAGTGGGCCACGAACGAGGCGGAATATCTTGTGAATGAGATCTGTATTCGTTTGAAGAATTTGTAAGTGGAGATGGAATATCATTCATGATATTCTCAGACATGAAGGACCTACAACTCTATCACTCACAACGCTCTTGATGATGCAGCTCACTCAACAAATTAAAATTTCTTGGAGCTGTTCTAGAACCTCAAAGATGCACGAGTAAGTATGAATCACATGAGGATTCATCACATTCCAACAAGAAATTCGTTAAATTCTGACGCGAAACGCCATTTTCAAATAAGACTGGTTGAAATAGAGTACTGCAGATGTTGAGACTTTACCAGAGTGGTTAATTTCAGTGGGAACGCAAGGGAACGACGTTCCGTTACCTCCCAAGAGTACTGGAACGCAAGGGAATTTTATTTTTCTGCCTGTTGTCATTAAATATTTACTTTCTTTCTCAAGAAGTGGGTTTATTTTTAAGGTATAAAAATTTATCTGCACTTTTTAAGATAGGCGAAATGTTTTTGTAAAATATAAAAAATTACAGTTCAAGCTGTGACATTAAAAATAGATTATAAGCACTAGTTTTTCAGAAAATATTCAAAAACATCTGTTTACGTATTGATATTACTACTGTACTGTATATAAATGAAAATGTAGAGAAGGCTTTATTTGTTTCTATTTTACCATTCATTATAAAAAAGTATATTGGTTTTGGTTATTGTAAGCTTCATACAAAATGGTTGGTGCAAATCGAAAAAGTTTATAGGAAATTTAGAGTAGGCACCGAAATGTGCATACATGAATATCATGAAAATAAATAAATTAATACATATTATTATTTTTTAACTCAATATCACTTCAATATTGACTAGACATAATTAATTATCATAACGAAGATTCCCTACTTTAGTAATAAACAGGTGAGTGCAGACAATAGCATAGCATCAAGAGTACGGTACTTTACTTTGAAACCGGTTTCAGTTTCAACTTGATTCAAGACTGCTTTGACTTAATTACTTCTCAAACAACAATGAACGCTGAAGTTACAGGAGGAATGATATTGTATTACAATACTGATTTGAAAGCTTTCAGCAACCTCAATCAATCGAGAATGGTACGAGCCATAGATGAATGTGATGGTAAACGTCGGTATGAACATCGGCAGAGAATATAGAGAACGTTTATACATAAAAAGTTAATATTAAAAACGCGGTTCGTCATGGACAAAAAATCCAGGAATAAAAAGAAAATGTTCTCAATGATCATAATAAATTGGCATTGAGAATATGAAATAACATATTGAATTAAAATTGTAATCCAGCATTCCCTTTGAAACCTATTTTCAGTTATCTCAAACGCAGAAGTGATGTTGATGCTTAACAATGCATTTATGTATCTGAGTGGTATTCTTCTAGTTTAATTATTCCTTTTTTCATTTTTCTCAATACTTTTATTGATTTAAATTTCCAGACCTTGATTAAAAGACAATATACCTTTGTGCAGTCAAAATACTGCAGCCGTTATAAATATTACAACCGGGTTCAAGAGTTATAAATTTCAAGATACCGGTACTATGAGTTTTTAATTTGCTTTTCATATTCAAATATTTGTTATAAGTTATTCATGAGTAGCTCCCGAAAAATTTAAACTACTGAAAATTGAAGTATTCTCACAAACTAATGTGTTCCTACAATTTTATGAAAATTGAATGTTTATTATATATTATTTAATTATATTATATACATTACCAGTTAAATCACAAATGCCCATTGACAATATTATAGGCCTGTAATTGGCTATATTTCAATTTCATTAATCATATTCTAACTCATCCCAAATATACTCAAATTTGGCCACATTCTTCACTAATCATGCGATGGAATGAGTATTTTATTATTTATTAGAGACGTTGCGCATATCTACGCTAAAAATATAATAATCAGTTACAAGCCACTTGTACCCATGCTCGGCTACAAAAAATAAACATTCTGCATCCCATATTTCAGTGATATATGTTTTGACAGTTATTATAAGTTTTTCTTTGCCGTAATAAATTAGCTGTTAGCCAAAATATAGCCTACAAGTGAATATCGATATCTAATCAGCCGTATTTGCATTAAATACGTCTCAAAGCTACCCCACTCTTCCCCTCATTCACTCTCTCTCTCTCTCTCTCTCTCTCTCTCTCTCTCTCTCAAACATTCTCTCTCACACAAAAATACACTTACCAATTCATTTTTTCTCTCGCTTCGCTCCCTCCCTCACTCTCACTCACACCCTTTTTCTGCCTGTCTCTCATTCTCTCCCTAACTCTCTGTTTAAACTAAGATTAGGGGCAAGAAGACCAACTTTAATTTCAAACTTCGAAAATTCAAGTTGCATTCTGCTGTTTCGATGTCAATCGCAGAGTTTGGAATGCTGCAGTAGCATTCAAAGAAGTTGAAAGATATCGCTCAGAAATATAAATCTCTAGTTATTGTAAAATACCCTATTTTTTCATTGATATTTCATTCATTAATTGGACTGAATTCATCATTTCTCAACAGTTGTTGAAACGTCAGAGGCCCTGAACTTATTCAGGTGCGGCTTGATAATAATATTTCTATATTATTATTATTACCATTATTATTATTCTTCTTATTATTATTATTATTATTATTGTTATTGTTATTGTTATTGTTATTGTTATTGTTATTGTTATTGTTATTGTTATTGTTATTGTTATTATTATTATTATTATTATTATTATTATTATTATTATTATTATGTTATATTTATATTTTTATAATTTTTATTATTATTTCTAAACCTCTTTTTATTGTATTACATATCCCTCTGAATTTACGATGAAACAAATCAATTCAATCATTCTAACCTCTTTGTTGTACGATTGCACCACATTCTCGCACATTGTTATGTTCAATTGGCTTGAAACTGATTATCGTACTTTAAGTGTTAACGAATTTTAAGCGAAGATTTGCGCAACCTCTCTTATTCGTGAAAAAAGTATTTCTCTCACGTCTATGCCTGACTTAGAGTATTTTCTCTAAATGGTTGGCACTGATAATGACATTACGACTACTTTTGTCAACAAGAAAGAGAGACAGTTGTAATCTCTTTTCATTAAAACACTAGAGGTATTTTCTTTCCCAGTTATTTTATCGGCTAAGTTCACCAACACTCTGCCACCACTCAACCTCTCACTCACCACAAAAAAAAAAAACGTTTGGAGGGATTCGAATGTTTCCCCTCAAAAAGCCGTCAGTTGTCAAAAAGTTATTCCAGAGAGGTTCATATCGATCGTCTCTTCCACCGGAAGGCCAAACTCTTCTCAGCACTAATTTAGAATAGTTTTTTATGCCTTTATTGACCTTGAATTAAGGTAGCCTTATAACAGTCATAAGTTGAAACCTGTCAATATTGAAGAAATATTAAGGCTGCCTTATATCAGCGATACGTTGGAACTTAGCAACTTGCATTTTGCATCTTTGAAATCATGATGTCAATCGAGAAGCTGAGAAGTTGGAATTTGAATAATTGAAACTGTTTTCAAGCACGATACTTTGAGTAAGAAACTCCTAATTGGAGATTAATATTTAATAACCCTACAATTTCCGTCATTAACTTATATACTATGACACCGTGAACTGCAGTTGTTACTATTTTATGAGCTTGAAAACTTTAAAAAATGAGTCGTTTCATCTTATTTTGTTAAACCAGTCCTTGAAATTCACCACAATTATGAAAATTAAGCTAGCTTGAAAACTTTCAAAAGTATCTCTAGTTTCAATTTATTTTGTTTAAACAGTCCTTCAAATCAAAACGTTGGCTCGCTTGAAAGCTTTCGAAAATGTTTCTAGTTTCATCTTATTTTGTCAAATCTGTTTTAAAATTCACTACAAACAACCAAGAAGAAACATTATGGAAAGTAAGCTAGTGTGAGCGAAATGTCAATATGGAACAAGATAGATGAGAACGAGAGAGGAATGAATTGAATTTTCATATGCGGTCTACAAACAAAACTCGATCAGAATTATGGGCATTGTACAGAATTGTGATATTTTTGGAGTAATTCATCTTCATCACATCTAACGATGAAATCTGTCAAATTAGAGGCCGTTTCTATTACGATACGAATTAGTGACAAGCCGAGTTCAGAATCTCATTCGAGAATAGGATGATGGATATCATGGACGAGATTGCAATATTCCCTATCCACTAGAAGTCTGATTAAAACTTGTAAGCTGAAATGGAAATAATATAATCAATTCAAAATCAATCTCAAAAAAAAATTAATACATATAACAATTTATAAAATCTGAGAATATCTGCCAAATTCATGGTAGACTTTCAAAGTTCAAATTTAACCTAATTATTGTCATTTATTTCCCTCTAATGAGATATTTATTATTTTCTCCTTTTTCCCATATCTTTCATAATTTTTGCTCTTTTTCTATTATTGATTTATTAAAAATTTGTATTCTTCATCATTTTAGTTATTATTAATCTTCTTCTTTTTGACAGTTTTAAAGTTGTTTTTTTGTTGTATGACATTGATTATTTGTTGATATTAATTAGTTTTTGACATCAATTTGTAGTCCTGTGAGCTTTTATATGCAACTAAATGGATAATTAGGGCTTGGTTGTCTTGAAAGCTTTTCTAAGTACTGTAAATGAATAAATAGAACATTTTCTTGCTGTTGGCGATTGTTATATTGTGTTCGTAATTCATAATGAATAATACTGACATTATCCAAACCACTTTTATTATCAAAACACAGGAGACTACAGTTACGACTGTTGCATCACAATAAACTAAAATTAGAATACAGAGTAGCCGAATATATACCCTTTTTTGACAAATAGTATTGGTTAATAGGCTAGAAGCCACTTGTAAGTCGAACTCGACGTTGAAGACCTGTCATTGGCTGATACTAGACATGCCCCCTAGTAACAAGAATGATCTACCAATACGAAACAAGTTTGCTAAACACGTAGTAAATAAGTGACTAGCTGACCAGTCACACGTCAAGAATGGATGAGCTCGAAAAATATTAAAGGCCAATAGTAGCTCAATCAAGGTCAAATAACTGCAAGAATAATAGAAAAGTGCCTAGTGAGCCTATTAAGGAACAAAATAAATAACTCTACAAAACCCTGTTTTATAAGAAATACAAGGTTGAGAAAAAATGTTAATTTCTGAATTTCAATGGAGTAGTTAGATAATTGAACATTATTTCAGAAGCTTTGGAAATAACTAGGGTGAAACAGAACGGGTCTGCTGCTAGTTTAAATAATCGAATCGATTTCAACTGGATCAACACCAATAATCTTGTTTTATCATGAAATAGGTCAAGGTTAATTGTTGGATTTTAGAAGAAAAGTGCTTATTGCAATATGGAAAATTTGAACTTGAAAAATGTTAGATTAGCTCAGTGAGCACTCATACTCTTTATTCATACTCTTCACGAAGGCTTTCAAAACAGAGACAATAATGGAAGGCATGACCAAGCTATAATGACATTGACAAACATTCATTATTTATTCATTTATTGTGACAAATTTACAACGAATGTGAAGGAGCAACAGAATCAAGTCCAAAACTGTTCTCTTCACAAATTTTGAATATTTTACATTGTCCAAAACATTTAGGTAACACAGACTAAAAATTTAAGATTTGCTAAAAACTTTCACTCAAAAAAGAACAAAATGAATTATCTTAATTAACCACTATTAATTTGAAAGTTCACTTCAAACCTAACACTAAAAAAAGTTGAAAATAGTTAATAATATATATTTTGGGCCAAAAAATATTATCTTGTTGCTATGGTAAACAACAACAACAACATTGGGAATAGAAATAGAATGACTTCTTTATTTGTTGACGCGGCGAAGTTTGGACAGAAATGTCCACTCTACAACTTAACACGAAGTCTTCTAGCAGTGGCGTAGGCTAACCAGGTAAAATTACCAGATAAAGTGTTGGTTGAAGGGGGTGGGGTGTAATTGGGATTTTTCAGACCTCATTTTACAATATTGCTGCCCGATATAAAATTATTTATTGTCGATGGGAGGGAGGAGGTTCATTACTTGACTTTTTAAAGGGTATCAGCTATTGGTAAACAAAATGATACCATCATGTCCATCATGTGTCTTTTTAAAGAGAGTGTTTCAAAAGTTTAAGATGATTTTGCCAGACTACAAAAGCAGAAACGCTTTGTTTCAGAGAAAAGATTATAACTATTACTACAATTTATTCAGAAATATCTAAGGCCTTCATGTAGGTGGTGTGAATTTAATTGAATCAACAAAAAATTAGCTGAAACGTGCTACAAGATTTACTACCCTAAATTTTTATGATGGTCACATCATTCTGAGTCTTGTACGTAGGTAATGAAGTCAGCGAAAACAGCTAGTCTGAACGCGAATCAAGATTACCTAATCTTTGAATTAATGGGATATTTTATAAAAATTCACAAAATGATCATGAAAAAACGGTTTTTAATTGTAGGCCTAGTGAATTATTCAAAATCATTGCTAATGAATAAGAAAACTTAATTCCTCTTCAAAACGTGTGACTTCATTTTTAAAAATTAAATATGAATATACTCATGCTTGACACTTCAATAATTTACTAATTATCTCCTCACGCTTCTTCCACTATCCTTTAAAAGCCTCGTAGTGGTGTTGATTGAAGCGATTGTTATTTTTTGTCCGTTCAATGGCGAGAAACTTCAGTTGTTGCAGGACGACTCTAAGATGAGAGTCGAAAGAGATGTGGCTGGAGGAGAAAAGGACAAATTGTAAGAAAAATGAGGCAGCTACCTTGCGCTTGACATAAGCCAATAGCTTATCACCTCCCTTTTCTCAGTAGGAACGTTCATCTCACACTAGCTTCCAAACTGTCGTATTTTTCAATTGTGCCCTTCTTCCCAGCAGAGCCTTCTAGCTCCTCCGCGCCCCTCCAAACTTTGTTTTCATCTCCGGTAAATTAAAGTCGTTTCGCAACAGAGTAAATTTAGAGTTCAGTAGCTTATTTCGGCCTTATAAATACGTAATTCGTCCGCCATTGCGGTATCTCGGAGTGTATTCACTAAAATTGATCTGGAGAACTAGTGGATGCACACTGTTTGAATATTAGACTACTACCAGTGCGAGAATCAAAAAAGACTCCCGTTTATCGAATTTAATATCATGATCCACTTATTTAAAATACTAGTTTAAATGACTGAAATTAATTTTTTTTAAATACTGATATCAATTTACTCATTCCAATCTATGCATATCATCGACTTATATATTCATACAAAGAGAGTAGTTGCGGTATGCAGGATTTCTACATGCAATGTAACAATAACAACTAGAAAATATACAATGGTATATCTTCTGAAAATGTTCACTTATTTATTGTAATATTGACATAGACACAATTCTATTTTTGTTGAAAATTTCGTGGATATAATTATGATTCATCAACTTCGGCTGGCCTTTGGTTATCATATAAGAGTTTTTTTGGTTTAAATGGACGTTTTTTCCTTTAGCAAGTATTAAATTGGAAGAGCACAAGTTAGAAGATTAATTAATTAATCGGCCAGAACTTACTTCACTACGGGTGTGTGGGGAGAAACCCCATTCAAGTTTATGTTCTTCTCGCAAGATGACTCAAGGGAAGAAAAGCGATTACCTCGTCCTAGGTCTCCCAAAATAGAGTTGTAATCATCATTTAATCCTGAAATAGCTCACATCTTCACCAATTATTTACTTTTGTAAGGCAGTTTCTCTCTGTTGAGGGATCACGCTTTTTCACAACACGAGAGAAGAGGTCAACATGTACCGTGAATTTTTCACGACTCAATCCCAAGTAATCTTGGGAGTAGCTAACCTGGGTTTCCATCTGCAAAATTGATTGCCCTAATAAAGAAAGGAGACATGCTACATGGTAGTAAGTTGGAGAGATGTTCAATTATCCGTTTACCTCTAGTTAGGCCTTGAGACGACAAAAACCCGTTTTGATATTGGATGAGAGGTTATTTTATTGTGTTGGTGCTGTAGATGCCGAACAACGGTCAGAGTTCGAGCTTTCAGATATAGCAAGCAGGGCGGACAAACGGGGTTTTCAACTAATTCGATAAAGTCGCTCCCCCCATCCATAACCTTCTATTTTGCTACTACCCCCCCTCCCCCACCCACCATGTTTCCTCAAAACCGCCCCCCCTACCACCTTCCACTCAAAACCCCTCCTGGACCAAAGACCGCCAGTTACAGTCTCTTGTTCTCTCATGACAGAGGTTCGTACTCCCAACATGTTCAGAAGCAGAGAAAGGGGTCCAGTCGAGAATACCGACGTTCCCCATGTGCCACCTCTATTCTGCACGGCACAGCCACAGCGTCATCAAGTGACCAACTGAAATGAAACGAGCAATCCAATTTCTAATTCCCATTATATGAGTTACGACTGCGGCCCATATATTCAGCATTATTCATTTACTAATAAATTCGATGCAGCGAGCGCAATGATGAGAATTGTCAGAATAATATTAATTGCTTCAAAATGAATAATTAATAATTGTGCATGGCTTCAAAATGATGAAGATCTTGATGGTAGAGGAATGTTTTCTAGCTGATTTGATGGTTTACTGTAAATTAATATGAGCTGGACTCAATGTTTTAATAGATTAGATTAAATTGATCAGCAGAATCCTGTGAATTATTACAATAGAGTTGAATTATTAATTTTATCAGTATTTTATTTATGCTTTTGTGCATGACTTTGAAATGATTTTGATGCTGGACGAATGGTTCCCAGATCCAGAGAATGATGTATTTGTTAATGTGAATAATATGCGCTGGATTCAATGTTTCAATAGGGAAGATTAGATTGATCAACAAAATCATGTGAGTTATTACAATAGAGTTATTTATCAGTAGATTATTTATGCTCTCGAGTACGGCTTCAAAATGATCTTGAGAAATAATTTTCACCTCCAGAATGATATGTTCGTCTACCATTAAATTAAATAGCCAGATTCAATGTTCTATAGTAGATAAGATAGATCAGAAAAACTCTGTGAATTATTACAATAGAGTAGGATTGTTTAACAGTAGATTATTGATTACTCCTGTACATGGCTTAAAATGATCTTGTTGATTGAGGAATGGTTTCCAGCTCCAGAACGATGTGATTGTTTAGTCCGGCTCCCATTAATTCACGGAAACGCATCGTTCAGGATCTCGAAAAAAATTCCCCAAAATATTTTTAGTCATGCACAAGAGCGATCAATAATTTACTGATCTTATAAATAATCTCACTCAATTACAATAATTCACAGGGTTTTGCTGATCAATCTAATCTATTGAAACAATGAGTCCAGCTAATAATCTATTCACAGTAGCCTAAGCACAATCAAAATAATTCACATTTACTGTGAATTAATATGGGCTGAATTCATGTTTTAATAGATTAGATTAGTTGATTGGCCAAATCTTGTGAATTATTGTAATAGAATAGGATTATTTGTCAGAAGATTATTGACTGTCATTAAGATCATAACTTGAAAATGATCTTGGAGAATTGCTTTCTGAATGATGTGTTTTCTGTGAATTGATATGAGCTGAACTCATTGTTTCAATAGAGTAGATTAGTTGGTTAGCAAAGTCACATGAATTATTGTAATAGAGTAGGATTATTTGTCAATAGATTATTGACTGCCATTAAGATCATTACATGAAAATGATCTTGGAGAATTGTTTTCTAGCTCATGAGTGATGTGTTTTCTGTGGAATAATATGAGCTGAACTCATTGTTTTGATAGAGTAGATTAGTTGATTAGCAAAATCCTGTGAACTATTGTAATAGAGAAGAATTATTTGTCAGTAGATTATTAACTGCTCTTATTGACTGACATTATGACATTAAGATCATGACTTGAAAATGACCATTGAGAATTGATTTCTAGCTCCTGAATGATGTGTTTTCTGTGAATTAATATAAGCCCACAATTTAATGCTCACAATTTTAGAAGTTTTACTTCAAGTTCTACTACAATCAAGCTCTTCAAATATAACTAGCTCATAAGTACCATACTTCGTGCTCTTGAATCTATAAAAACTTTCATTGCAATAACAAATAGCTCACTAAAGCATTGAGTTTGTTGTCGTTTCTATATTGTGAGATGCAATAAATGTTCAACTATTCACAAAATTAACAGTGCGGAAATACTTAACTTCAATACCTGAGAGACAACTTCCGGTGTTCAGGAGCAGCGACTAGTGGTATAATCAGATTTAAGCTGTTTGTAAAGCTTAGTCGACTGTATTTTATTATTTAGATAAAAACTCGTCAATCTTTTATTGTGCTCAGACATGTCTTGCTCTCAACATCGTAAAACTGAAACTGATATTTCACTATGCATCCAGCTAAGTTCTTTAGTAACCTACATAAAGCAGCCATGAATATCAAATACCAGCTTTACTACAAACAAACCCATGAACTATTAGTATTAGTTTCTCTACTTATTACGAATAGTTGTGATGGTTAGTATATGTAGTCTGTAGTATTATACTAATAATTATAATTTGAGCTTGTTTTAACATGTTTATTCGCAAACCAAACCATAAACTAAAGTCGAATTAAAAGTAAAAGAGTATTGGAGACTGGTGGTGCTTCGGCAGTGTTCGGTATCGTTCGGGACTGGTCGGCTACATCCAGCACACTGTTGCCAAGTTGTTCAGTCACAGTCAGTCGGCGACTTGCTCTTGCCTCTGCCGGGTGACCACTACCAGAGAAGGCGACTGACTTCACAATAACACAATAATTTAGAGTACAGTACCACTTAATTAATTTAATGAACCAAATTATGCAAGGAAAAGATTATTCAGTACAAAAAATATATCTGAAGAAACAACTGTATCAAAAACATTCAAATAGACAAAGTCTTTTTAACCTTCGAGCCAACACACAATAAGCTTCGGTTGACGTGTGAGGATCTTTGAATCTTCTGGATCTTTGAATCCGTCCCTTCATAACATAACCTTCGAGCCAAGATTAGGCTACCCAATTAATTCCGCAATTCGACAGAACATCACATAAAATCATAATTAATTAATGAACAATGAAAATTAATAAGAACGTACGTTACTTTAGCTGCACAGGCCATCAACTTAAATAAATAAAAAATAACTACACAAATAAATTCAAATAAAACAAAAAATTCCACAAATCATACAAAACTCAATATTCAATCCATTAATTAAATCGTAATAATTAATTCGAGATGCACATAAAATTCCTCAATGTTACAACAATAATAATATGGCAATATTTATTAGGTATTCTAGATAAAACTCAACAGCAATTATTATTATGATATTATAATTATTATTATGATTATTTTTTATTATTAGATTATTATTATTGTTACTATTATTATAAGTATTTTCTACTATTATTATTATTACTACTTTAATTGCTGTTATTATTTATATTTTTATTACTATTATTATTATCATCACTATTATTATTATTGCTATTGTTATTGTTGTTGTTGCTGTTTTTGTTATTGGTGTTGTTGTTGTTATTATTATTATTATATTGATTGAGTTAAGGGGACAAAAGTCTGAGTGACAAGAGGGGACACGTTTTAGAACTGAAGTGATAAGGCCAGGCCGATGCAGGTATCAGTAGCACTGAAACTTGGCAACGCTTTAGCTACTCGGCCGTATAGTGCTTGGCTGTGATTGGACGGGCTGTTGGAGATTCACCCGAACCGACCCGAATCACATCGGCTGATTTCGCCACAGCCCCGTGCCAGTACTCTTTTACTTTCAATTCGACTTTAATAGTATTAGTACCTGTACGTATTACAAATAGTTGTAACGGTTAGTAATTGTAGTTTGTATTATTAGACTATACTAAAAGCTTTATCATTGCGAGAGGTGAATGAAGATTCAAAAAGACTTCATCAATCGTGCTGTTTTCCAAACATTTCTGTTGCATGATGGATTGGTCGCAGAAAGTAGTTTAAAGGTGTGCTAGATAGTATACATACTCGCCTATGCAACCAGACCCCGTTTAAAGGTGGGAGTGGGCTGTTAAGCATAGCGCTTCAGCAATTTGTTTCGGTGGGCTTATCATAACATAAAAGTAACATACAAGTATGTTAGCTCAGTGAGGAAAGTAAACGTAACCTACCTCACTCCTCGTTTGCGTAATACGCTCCTTGGACCATAATGTTGTGGTCTGAGGAGTCACCTATATTTGAAATCGGCTATGGTGCTGTACATGCAGTATCATACTAATAATCATTATTACGTAGTTTGATATGAAATTTAAAAAAAAAAACCGAATTATTACTACCATCAATGGGTGATAATTCGATTTTTATTTCTTGATAGATATCACAGTTTACCCTCGTACACTTCTTGAATACTAAGCAAGCTGCCCGATTCAATTGAATTTGGATCCCTGAAATGTGTAATAACCTATCTCAAAAATCAATTTCAAAGTTTATTTTATCTCATCTCTCTTCTTTTTCTTACTCTTTTCATTTTATTCTTCTTTTCTTTAGCTTATTCTCTCTTTCTTCTTCTTTTTACCTTATTCTCCGACAGATAACAGCAAGCAGCTGTTTATTGTATCACAATATAAATACCGCATGTTTATAAAAAATATCAGAGTTTTAACGTTTTTTAGTTTTTATTGTGTTATACAACTTACAATCAAAACTTTTATTTCAAATGAATGAGCTATTCAAAAAGATTTAGCTCCTGTGAGAACGCAATTGTTCCTCAGCCTCCAATGTAACGTGAATGTTTTCTGTGTCATATCTCGGCGATAAGTTTATGTGTCTTTCGTTCTTTCTTTAAGAAACGACTGTAACTGGTACTTCCTATCGTGATGGTCTAGAACTTAAAAAATGTTCTCAATTGGAAGGAGATGAACCGCAGAACTCCATTTGGAAGCAAGATGGTGCACAATTTATGGTTGAACGTCACTGCACCCTGCCGCTGAATTGGCCGCAAATAGCACGATGACATAGCTTTTTTCACATGGCCTCCACGTTCATCCGATCTGACCATCAGACGGTGACGCCATGTGATTTCTACCTTTGGGGGTCTATAAAGGATCGAGTTTATGTGCCTCCGCTATCAGCTCAACCAAATTAAGGAACAGGTTCAAGCTGCCTTCGCTCCAGACACACTAATTGTCAAAGTTGAGAAGAACTGCCCTATCGACTTTATGTGTCACGTGTGACGATTGGAGCTCACATTGGACACTTGTGAGCTTGTACGTAGAACTGTTTTAGTTGCGTTTTTATTTGATGTATTAATTTGAATTTAAAGTTGTATGTAATAAATACAATGAAGTACTAAAATCCTGATATTCTTTTATAAACATCCAGTATTATATTGTTACAGCTACTTGCTGTTATCTGTCGACGAAATTCTAACGCTGGAGAATAAGGGGGGAAAGCAGAAGAAGGAGAAGAAAAGAGAGCAGAAAAAGGAGAAGAAAAGAGAGCAGAAAAAGGAGAAGAAAAGAGAGCAGAAAAAGGAGAAGGAGAATCTTATAAACACCTGGTACAATATAATATGTAACAATTTTCTTATCGATGTTAGTCTTATCAAAGTTAGACTCAACAACTTCCCACTTACGCACGAAAATTTGCAGTCAACTATTGTATGGCGAGCTCCTTTATCAGATGACGAGGACTACTGTAACAGTCTCAAAGTTTTGCAGCCGCTGGAAACTTGTTGTTGCATTATTTGAACCGCTGAGTGCAAACCCAAAGTTATTCCATCAATTCAGAACACTACACTGACCACATTATAATGCTGGAAACGCTTTACTGTTTATTGCACGATTACAGTCGAAAAGCATATCAAGATGGTAGATTTATGCAGAAACAATGAGTCGATCATAAATTATGTTGCAATAAATTTGAATTATAAGTACTGAAATGTCAGGAGAGAATGGGGAAAGGTGTATGAGATTGATTGGTTTTTGATTTCCAACCCTCAGATATCGCAGACTATGAATTCTTCAAACTCAGATAAAGTGAATGTGTGTACTGTGTAGTACTTTCACGCGCGTTTCATATTCAATTCAATCCTAAACTATTATATTAGAGCTATTATGAAATTGTATTAATAGAACTATCATATGGATTTTAGAGTGAGATAGGGTTTCACAAACCAACTTAACTAAGTTATTATGTAGATAACTATTATATAGAACTATAGCACAATACAGAACTATCCTCATGACTTGTTATCGCAATACAGTTTCAATAACTAAATAATATACTAATACCTCGATAAATCAACTATATTTTCTATTATTGGATCTAAATGTATTGATGGAATGTCTGTATTTTATTTTGTTAGATCACAGATAAATTAGGTTAATTAAATTGAGAATATGGGGGAAAAACAGAAAGAGGAGAAGAAAAGAGAGCAGAAAAAAGAGAAGGAGAATCTTATAAACACCCGGTACAAAATAATATGTAACAATTTTCTTATCGATCTTAGTCTTATCAAAGTTAGACTCAACAACTAGGTAATAAGTTAGACTAAGAAGTGCATATTTATGATTTTTTAATATTCTATTTTCCAGCGTGTGATCTTATTTATTTCCTAGTAATCTTGTATACTACATATTGCTATAGGTCTTCTTATAAGACCTTGTAACGTATACTGAATGCAAATCGATCAATAATTAGGCGATTAATCTATTTATTGGGACAAAATTACAATGAATGCAAAGATGCAACAGACTGAAGTCCAAAACTGATATATTCACTAATTTAGAATATGCTTTATTGTCCAAACATTGAGGTTAGTTCACGCTAAAAATTTGGATTAACTAAAAAACTTCACTCAAAAACAAAAAATGTTCTTTTTCAATTGAAGGCAATTAATTTAAAGTTCACTCAAAATGGAACACTTAATAGCCATTAAAAAAGTTTATATTATCAAATGATTTTGTGTAAAAATTTGTGAGCAGAAGATACTAGCTCGATGCTAAGAATTAATATTGATCAATACATCGGTATCGTTAAATTGATATTACTGTAATGATTTATTAGAAATTGTTTCGACAGTAACTGGTTAGCAATATTAATAAACCAATATTACCATTTGCTGGAATTCAGTCTCATCCTCCAGATTCCTATACAAATATCCTTGTGTTATTGAAAATGGAGTGATAAGACGGGATTGAAGCTTATTGGTTGCCGAGTTGAGTGCGACCTTGGAAGTTGACCGACGATGCAATCAAAGGTCGGGAGGAGATCTTTGAAGACCCTGCTACTAGGATCAGTATAACGGAGTAGCCTTATTGGAAACTAAAGAGACTGGCATTCAAACATAGCTGAAACTCCAATATCAATGGACCTTGGTGAGTTTCAGGACATCCTAATTGAAATACTTGAGGATTGCTCCACTTTGTCAGATGAATTTATCAACTATTATCAGTTCTATTAAAAATGAACGTCATTCAAGTTCATGAAGGACTAAATAGATGTTTTTTCGGAGGATGAAGCCCACGTAGGTCTGAGACCTGTGCGTGGGTAATGCATTGAATGATGGTGATTGATGAGTTGGATCTACTGTTTTAGGTGGGTTCCGAACCACTGGGAAGTGATTTTACTGCAGAGAACAGAGTCTTTTTGCTGGCCAATCCAATCGGTCACCCTTACAAAGAGCGCCCAGGAGTTTCGTAGCTTATCTCTGTTTGAACAGATACCTGCTACGGCACTCGCCTATCACTTCTCAGCTATTTCAGCTATTCAGCTATTTTACTGAATATATAATAATTATGATAATAATAATATTCACAATAAGAAAAATGCATGTCCACACACATAAATCAGACATTATATCACAGTAATAAAACAAGAAGTACTATATGCCAGTGAAACACTTACATTTCATACAAAACGTGACATTGAAAATATTCTAAAAGAACAAAAAATAATAAGAAAAATACCTGGTCCAGAATCCACTAAAGAATGACATACATCACACTTCAGGAATGAAGGATGTCCAACCTAGCCAGCAGCAGACATGAGAAAAAGGAGGTGAACATTTTATGGCATATCAGTAGGCTTCCAGCAACAAGACTTACCCCAACAGGATTCTTACAAACATAAACAGAGTCAAATCAACCACATCATAGATTAAACAAGTGCACATCGACCTACTAGTACAACAGGCACAAAAGACCTTGCATCAAAAAATAATCAATCAATCAATCTGTTTTCACATTCCATTATTATTATTATTAATAATAATAATAATAGTAATTATCATTATTGCAAAAATCTGCTCTCTTGGACACAGCATGTACAATAATTCAAAATAGTAGGTGAAACCAAAACTTAGTTAGCATAAATAAGCCCCTCCTTTCATATATTTCCGCTATTGTGAGTTCTTCCAAATGATAATATTAATAATAATTATTACGTTGAAGATAGTGACAACATCTTATTCCGGTTATTAATATCACTTTACAGCTTGTATTACATATCATTCAATAGAATGTATTATAGAACTGAAACTGCCCTTTTTCCATTCATTGTAACTTTAATGAAAAAAGGGCCATGTTGACCAGGTGAATGGAATAAGGGCGGTTACAAGTATATTATAATCATTCAATTTTAAATTAACTGTTGATGTATGCTTGAATCTTGCAATTACACTCCAATCATGAAATCCCAAATTTAAATCTGCCAAATTTAAAAGTATTTGCAAAAAACACTATATTTTGAAGCCAATTGAAAACTTCAAGGCCTGTTTTCTCATAATTCCGATTTCTGGGTTACGCCCCTATTCCATTCAGCTCCTCAATTGAGCAATATAAAATAGTTTCAGTTTTATATTGTTCGTGTCTTTTTTTCAATAAGAATATTCCAGAATAGCACTAATACAATTTTAAAATCACCCTGTTCCCATCTTATTTCATCTCATTCAAAATAACAGTAAACAGTAAAATAATTTAGTTTGAAGTGACTGACAATTGAATAAACTGACAAATATACATAAACAGAATTTAATAGCAATTAAAGGAATTCGAAATTAATAAATTCTGTTTAAGTAAAATAATCTTTTACTTTCAGTTGCAGAAATTGGAGATGTATAGCTATAGATGTATGGAGTGTTATTAACAAAATCCTAGGTGAAAATATAACTGAAATAGAGTGGAAATTAAGGATTATAAGGAATATGATTATAAGGAATGTGAGTATAAGAAATATGTGAAATGAAAGGGTAATAAGGATTTTAAGGAATATATGGATTATAAGGAGTATAAGATTATAAGTTATATATTATAATGAATATAAGTTGGAAGGATAAAGAAGAAAGTTGTACACATGAGATGAAAGGAACATGTTGTAAGTTTTGAAGTTACACGAGATAATAAAGTATGAAAAAAGAATGGAGAAAACATCAAGAGTATAATTTGTTTCTCATTACATGAATACTGCGACGAAGAAGCAATGAAGGACTTCCAGGACTGCTATTTGATAAATAATCTAACCTTCAACATGTTGCGTTTCGTTTTATTAAAAAAGCTACATTCAGATATTATAAATATGAAAGAAAATAAATTATGTTGTACTTGTTGTTGTTTGGATTGTTGATAAAGTTCATGGAAAATTTATTGCTTTCCGACACGCAAAGCAACACTTTATGTAGGAGTGGCGACGGAAAAAATTGTGATAGACGGGAAGATGACTGAACCTGCAACTTGTAATCAATAGGAAAAATGAAAACACAGTCTTTTATGAAATAAAAATTTGGCTTTCATGTGGTAGATGAAGTTTGAGATGGCCCTTAGCAATGGTTTTTTCCGGGGTTGTACACTGTACACAGACAATATTATGAAGAATTTCGGATATTAAAAAGAATAATAATTATTGAAACTGATGTAGCTTTTTAGCATGTAACATGTAGCTTTCTACAGATTTGTTTTAAATTTTGAAACTTGAATATTTTCATGTCACGTTTTGGCTAAGGCACGATAAGGTCTTTATAGTACCTTAGTTTTGGCCAATCAGATGAACTACAAAATATTTATTTATTTAAACACATGTAAAAGCTCACAAAATACTCCATGAAGAGCCTTATTGACAAAATAATTGAATTGTAACAATATTAAAGAGGCCAGAAAAAGGGAAAAAATACAATACTTTCAAGATATTTATTCATTTAAACACATGTAAAATATCACATAATATTCCATGAAGAGCCTTATTGACATGAAATAATTGAAAAGTAACAATTTTTAAGAAACCAGAAAAAGAGAAAAAAATACAATACTTTCAAATAACGGTATTAGAGGAGACGACATTGAGCCATAAAGTATAATTATATAAAAAGCTACTTCAGGTAGATAATGAGCTTCATGAAAATATTAAGTGGAAAAAAAATATTTTTTAAGAGAAAAACATTTAAGGAAGAAAAAAGAAAATAACTTTTCCACCTGACAGAGATGCCACGGATGATTAAGGATTTATTATTATCATTTTTATAACAATATAAAACGAAATTAAAAATAAAATGATACTTTTTCATAGTAACAAACATTGTAAAAGAGTTTAGTTTTCATTATGCAGTCTGAGAGTGCATACCGTATACACATGAGAGTCCATTCAAAGATATCTATCATCCAATCATGAAGTTGTAGGTTTAGAAGTTATAGTTAGAATCATTAAGTGGTTGTACGAAGTTGTATTAGAGTATAAAGTTTATGTTGGAAGGATAAATGAAGATATTATACTATTAAAAATAATCCTATTAATTAATTATTTATCGCATCATTTTGAAAACCTAAATATCAATAGAAAAGTCAGTATTGTTGGGTGAGACCTAACTACCACTCAAAACCAAAGTTCAACTACAAAACTACTTTATATTATGAACGGCTGGAATAATACCTGTAATAACGATTGATAAAAGAAACCACATAAAAGTTTCAAATTTTTTTAAATAAATTGATATCTAATAATAGAAGAAACGACATGTAAGTTTTATGTTCTGAAATATAATGAATTTATTGATATCCATTAATCGAAGAAACAACAGGGAAGTTCGACGTTAATTTAATGAACTGATATCTTTCTTTGTAGTGGCGAAGGTGAAATAAAACTAACTTGGTTTCATCATAATTCTGATCTACATTTAAATAGCGGTTTCCTGTTTTACAGGGTTGACCTAGACTGCATTTCAGTGAGCTTCAATTCGTTATTTAAAATCAATTTAATTCTAACCTACTCGTGTATTGTTCTTGTTTATTGCTTTCTATGTGGTCACGGTTTTTTGGTTCTTGATTTTACTATTATTTTTGCTTGCTACTCCTCCCACCAGTGGGCGGGTCTTGTTTTGGCCTTCAGCCAAACCTTGAAGATGGGTTTTAACAACTCGAAAACGTTCGGCCTACAGAGTAATTAAAATACTACTTATTCTTAATAAAAATTTGACTGCAAGTAGTTAAATTCACTTGAAAAGCTAATCTTTTGTTCATTAAAAATGTATATCTAGTGATGATTATATGGGTTATCTATAATGAATAAATTATCAGTTATGAACTCATTATTATGATTTATATTTTAATGATTATTAATGAATAATTATTTATTCGATGATTCTGAAGGTTTCAAATTTTGATTCAGAGATTATGAGCCAAGCTTGCATAAAATTTGTTGAAAATAAAACAAATTTGAACAATGGGCATTGAAGGTTACGATAGACTCACCAAAATGACGGGAGTCTTCAACATTATATAAGTTATTGAAATAACTCCTGTCAATTGAGACATTTTCTTCTATAGTGTTGGATTTATGAAATTTATTTTGGTATTTGAGCGGATTCTGAGAAAATCTATATTCGAATGCTCCCGCGGCCTTGGACAGCAGATGGTTGCGGCCCCCTGCCACCCACCCTACAATCTGCATTCAAAAGCAAAATATAAGCTTGGAAAATTTGGTTGAAGAACTGAGCTATTGGGCTATATTTTTACACTGACAAAAAATATAAGGAAAGACATTTGGTTCTTTCGAGAATAAAATTAGAACTTGAATAATGCGAATCCTGATTATCCTGGAATGCAATCGAGAATGCAGAACATATACAGGAACATATGCTCTCTAGTTATTATATTTTACATGACAATACATCAGGGTTAAACTACAATAAAATCTTCATTTCTCGTCCAGCGTACTTATCCACGTGTATAACCATTGGATACTTGAACTATAAAATATTTTTCCTCGGCTTGCGGTCCCCATAGAAGCTTCGGCCCTAGACTAGGCTTCGGCTAGTGGCTAATCCAACACTGTTGAAGTTCACCTCTCTGCTGACCGGACACATTATATCTCCCGGTTTAATTGGCCAAACTAGCCGAATTGAATAAGGAATTGCAATTAACCTGAATTATAAATGCTATAAGATATTTAATTATTGTAATGGTAACAAAAGCATTGGCATACATACATGAACAAAGGAGTAGAAGAGCTTTTTGTTGCTTAAAAAAAATAACTTATTTGAAAAATACGTCGATCGACACAAATAAAGTATGCATGCAAGCTTGTAATTTATTGTCAAGCATCAGTTCCTAGATGCTGCGAAATGATTTATTTTAGCCTTAGTTTACAACAAGGGTGATGCAGCTCTGCAGAGATGTTGAACTATAAAACTGCATCAGCAAAATAAGTTGGTAGTAAAGCTGTAACTGCTGCTGCTTGCTAGTGAGTTAGTGATTCATGAACACCGCCAACATCTCAATCATATCTAATATATTGGAAAACTTATTTCAACCTTGGGCTGAATAAGTTACTCACAAAGCACGAAGGACTACCGCTACCGCGATTGACAGCACTTAGGCCTATTTAATCATACATACCTTATATATACTTATTTAATTATACATAACTTTCAATTTGTGGTTTTGACAGTGCTTGAGGATCTCAAAATACAGTAGACCTTGAACAAACGAATTAATGTTGACTGAGACTCGGATAATCAAACGACACAAAATACGTACTCTGCCGCGGTAAAATTGATAAAAAGGTGTGAAATGCTTCAAGTGACTATTAGCATAGACGAACCATCTATGCTATTAGTCACTTATGCCCGGTTATCTACTGAAATCATCCAGTAGTTATTGATTCAATAGCGGCCCTAAGGCCTGTTTCACACATACCAGGCTGTCGGGTAACCCAGGAGCGCTTCATACCTACCCGATTTTTTAAATAATATTCGATTTAATTTAATTATGCTGGGTAAAAGACACCGGTTACCCGACTGTCGAGTATGTGTGGAACAAGCCTTAGGGCCGCTATCTAATGAATAGTTACTAAATGATTCACTGAGCGACTAAGCGACTAAGAAACTGAGCATTGGACTGGTGACTTAGTCCCACTGTACTGTGTGTAAGACAATCTCAAAAATGTTATTTTTATACCAATACTTTATTGCACTGCGCTGTGTGTAAAACAACCTCAATAGTTATTTATGTATTAAGAGCGTGAAGCGCGACTTTATCGCTCGAGCCAAAACATTTACTGCGCGACGCGTAGCGGAGCGCAGTAATTTTGCGAGAGCGATAAAGAAGCTTCACGCGCGAATTGCATACAATATTTTTCCTAAAACTGCAGTTCTGGATTCCAACACAATAAAAGCTTGTAGTTTGTAACATCACAGACCACGTGCGGATTTGGTTAGCGTTCGCCATTTTTGAGGTTATGTTAATTTCACGGATTCCGTGATCCACCAATGAGAAGGCATCAAAATCAAAACAGAAGCGTAAAGAAAACAGCTGGCGAGCGTAAAGTACTTTACCGCTTGCTGAGCAGTAAAGAGGTATTTTACAATTAGTTTTCAGTACGTAAAGAACTACTTTACGAGCAGTTGTAGGAAAAAATGTTTTCATTCGAATTATTTAAATATTTTCCTACAACTGCTCGTAAAGTAGTTCTTTACGTACTGAAAACTAATTGTAAAATACCTTTTTACTGCTCAGCAAGCGGTAAAGTACTTTACGCTCGCCAGCTGTTTTCTTTACGCTTCTGTTTTGATTTTGATGCCTTCTCATTGGTGGATCACGGAATCCGTGAAATTCACATAACCTCAAAAATGGCGTACGCTAACCAAATCCGCTCATGGTCTGTGATGTTACAAACTACAAGCTTTTATTGTGTTGGAATCCAGAACTGCAGTTTTAGGAAAAATATTGTATGCAATTCGCGCGTGAAGCTTCTTTATCGCTCTCGCAAAATGTTTTGGCTCGGTAAATGTTTTGGCTCGAGCGATAAAGTCGCGCTTCACGCTCTTAATACATAAATAACTATTTTGAGTTCAAAAAGCCTTGTAATTAGTGCTCTGTTGTCTACGTTAGCGAATACACAATTTCGCCGTGTCAACTGCACTACGCTTGCACGCCAGTAGCTCGGTTAATCCGAAACTCGGTGAATGGGGTCTCTACCCTACTGTATGTCTAAATTTAACTAAATCAAATGTGATATTGACATTATAAAACAATTATTTAATTGTTCTTTCTCTTTTTTCCAGCCAGATGGAAATAAGGTAGATTGTCTATTGTTTAATGTATTATCTTTTTGTTGACATTGAACTTTGATCAACTCGAAGCTAGCGCACTAGTTCACTTTACTAACTCAAAACTCGTGAAGCACAATATGTAAAATAAATCAGAGTAGCCTACTGTTTGGTGATTGCATAACCCAAATATTGGTCATCAAAAAAGACTCTGCTCTCTGCTGTAAAATCACTTCCCGATGGTTCAGAGCCCACCTAATACCGTGAGCCCTGCTGTACAGGCTAAACTACACATCGAAATAAAGACTAAATATCAAAATAAGACTAAATATCGAGGGCTCGAAAACAAGAATACGCACATAACTTCAGTAAAATATCAAACACTTCCCGGTGATTTGGAACCCACCTAAAACTAGGTCGAACTCATCAATAACCAATGTATAACACACGCACAGGTTTGGAAATTCAACTCATCAATCACCATATTTATAAGGTATTGAAGATTTTTTTCGACAGAGCCAGTACAGAACGAAGGTGTGAAAGACCTGGACTACATTATGTTTTAAGAAATAGATTGGATGTGAATATTCCAAGACCAAATTTAACGTTGTTTAAAAACTTTTATACTTTTTTGGCACCAAAATTTTATAATTTATTACCGGTTTATATTAGATCTATATCTAAGAAATATATTTTCCTCAAAACAGTGAAGGAGTACCTTATCGAGCTAGTCGATGTAAATACTTTTTTTGCATCCTTAATTTAATTTAAAAAAAAGAAACTGATAGAGAAGCTTCACCAAAGTTGAAAAACTTCTACTCCATTATGGCTTTTTTACGTAGAGGATCAATGTATTATGTGAACCTTATTCATTGTATATTATTAATTCATTCAATACCTTATTGCATATACCCTATATTCATTCATTTACCTTATTAATTGTTTGAAGTCCAATTCGATTTGGACGTTGTCTAGTAATCCTATAATTATGTATTAATAACATTATTGTATACCTTCTTAAATGTTTGAAGTCTTATTTGATTCCTTGTATGTCTAGCAACCCTATAATTATGTATTAATAAATGACCGGTCGGTCGCACCATCTATACCTAGTTCTCTACTATAAGTAAGAATTTGCATACCATCCCACACAGGCTAGGCCTCGGGATATTTTTTTCTTTTATTCATCTAAGGAAAAGAATCTTGTCCTTATTACGATTTTTATTGTTTTTTTTTTTATGTATTACGTAGATTGTTTTTTTTTATATAGCAGAGTTTTATGTGTTATCTATATGGTATATAGATCTTTTTCATTGTGATAAGAGACTGTTTTTCTGTTTATTGTAAATTGTTGTGGATGAATAAAATTTATTTCCTTTCATTTCATCCTAAATAGCCACGCACAGGTTTCAGACCTATGAGGCTTCATTCTCAGAAAAAAACAATAATGGAGTGAAAAAGTTAAATAAAATTCAAGTAATTACCGCGATAAAAACAAATACATCAATATTATTATTGATAAATAATTATTGTGAAGATGTCAAATCTCATATTTATGAGAATTCTTTGTTGATGCCGGCAAAAAATCATTAGCTCAATGATTAATACGAATAAAACACGTACATCAATATTAGTGTTGGTGATTTATTATTGTAGAGTTGACAAGACCATATTAGTGAGAATTTTTCATTGATACCTGTGAAAAAAAATCAACATCTCAATGAATGATATGTAACTTGATCAGGATAAATTTATTTTACTTTCTAATCTACAATCAGTGACAACGATAAATGCCAGCTTTTCAAATCAGAGAGTGTTCTGAAAATAAGAACAATACTAATCAGATTACATTGATTGTACAGTGTACACGAATTATACCATTGTGATTACCAGCAACGAAATAAACCGGGGCCGACCCTTCCTGTGTGTACAGTACGGTATATGCAGTTTCAATGCTTTGATTCACACGCTTTAGAGGTCGTCAGCCGCTTCAAATGTAAATCAAACTTGGCATTTTTGCAGTGCACAGGTCGAACGTGTTCATTAAGCTTGCCTTCCACTCGATGGAAATTGGAAAAGCCTCGATTCCAGCCGGAATAAACAAATCGCAGTTCCGACGTTATTAACAGAGCGATTGATTGATCGAACCATGCTCTGACTTCAGCCAGCCACACCACCACCTCACCCTGCAACTCCACTCAAAACTGTACTCAGCAAAATTCAGGCTGCAAGCTAGCAAAAATCAGCAATTCCACCAAAAAGTCTAGAACATCAATTAAGCAATGATTTGAGCATCATTTTCCCTACATTTGAATTTGCTGTTTTGCCAAACCGAGTTATTTCAATATTATAGAGTATAATGGGAGGTATTTTCTTATACTGCACATAAAAAATACATCACATCATACAGGCTACAATGAAATTGAGAACTAGAGTTATGAACCATCCATCCTTAGCATTTCCATCCTTTGATTATTATGAGCGTATATTGAGGCTAGCGAAAATTCTCTTCTGCTCTTACGTTATAAGTAAGTTACTCTACCGAACTAGAAATTCAGCGATGTTCATTTTCAAAGACATTCTGTGAATGAATGACCTTCTCTCTCAAATTAAATAACTGACTGCTACTCCTGCTGTCACGGGTTCGTTTACCTTTAGCATGCATATTTTGTGTATCATCCACTGTATAACCCTCGCACAAGTCTCCAATTCCTGAGGACATCATAATCAAAAATTGATTCTATACAGTTTCAAGGTTTCTAAATAATTTTTAAAAATACAAGAAACATATCACAAGCAGCCAACTGTCATGATCTGAAAGTATTTTTCTTAGAATCTATCATGCAAAAACATCTGCAATTAAACAATAAGGAAATACAATGAGAAAATAATAATCAAATAAATATATTTATATAAAAGATATTTACTTATTTACTTGTTCATTCATTTATTTATTCACTGACAAAAATTCAATAATGCACTCTTTCACATCCATGCTTTTCTATTTCTATCCTACACACTCTTTTCTGCTTTCATTTTTTTGCAGCTTCCAGCCTTTTTGATTAATAACACTAGCCCATTCTATTTCCTCCTCCATTGCATTTTCCTTGCGTTTTCTCCTACACTCCAAATTAATCAAACTAGTCCTACATCCTCTTGTTGTCACTCACTCACTCTCTCACTCATTCTCTCTCTCTCTCTCTCCACTCTTATAATATTACCTCTATTCCCATTCGTCCCTGAATTTTCTCCAAGACGTTTACATTAATATTTTTTAATTTTCCTTTGCGAACACTCATTTTTTATTCCAATCCATTTGTATTGCTTTGACAAGCACTTAAAATATATATGTTTTAAAATAATCACATTTCGGAACGTGTCCTTCCAATTAATAAATGTTATTTTATTAACTATCAATCTCATTTTCTCTCTTTCTGCACACTCTGAAGGGTTGAGTGTAAGAGAGGACCAGGAGTCCTAACTTCGCCCTTGATAAAGGCAATTAATCAATCAATCAATCAATCTCTTTCCTTCACTCTCCAATCTTATTTCATTACTATTTTATAGTTATTACTATTTTTATTAATATTTTTCACATAAATTTCACAAAAAATCCATTTTAGTAAAGAAATGTAGCCGATATGATGAAAACTGTTAATCAAAAGTCTGTGATCCTACATGAAGAGCCAAATTAGATTTGTGAGATCAGAGGTTGAATGATAGCATGACGATACTATGAAATTACATTTTTCTCCACATTGGTATCTCTCTCACTCTAAGCCTGTGTGGTGTCCAATAACTCTTCATAGCACTCACTAAATAGTACTTTTTCTTGCACCTTCAAAGCTGACACCCTTCAATGTTCTCGTTGCTTTTCTCTCATACTCTCACTCTCTCTCTCTCTCTCTCATACTCTCTTCCTCTCATACTCTCACTCACTTTCTCTCTCTTTCTCCTAAAATTGTCGAAGAAAGAAAGACGAAAAGATGAGAATGAGATGGTACGGCTCAGATTGGATGAGCTTAAAAGCACGGAGCTGATATCACACAAGGACATCATAACCCTTCAAAGTCCTCATCTGACATTTCGACCTCACGCATAGCGAGATGAATTCATCAAAAATGCTTTTTCCTCTTCACAGGCCTTTTATGGATAAAGGTCCGCATCATTGATTGCACTTTAGCTTCTCAAAGCTATGATTGTATATAATATTGTCCATATGGGCCTATCAAGATGCTAGGATATTTTGTAATACAAACCTACACATTGATTCCTCAAATATGAATAAATTATATGGAAATATTTTAATGTAGAGACATAATGGCATGATAATATAATTCTTCACTAATATAATAATATAACTTAATTTATGGTAAGTTATGAACTCGAACAATGCATTTTAAAGACAAACACAGAGACAGATGCGGAATTATCAAATACTAACTCAGTTCAGTCGAAAATAATGATCCTGTTCAAAAAATTCTCTTGCTTATTTCTATAGGAAGCTTTAGAAATAGAAGTCTCTTAAGAGTCTTTTTACAAATTTAAAAATTAACTATCCCGACCTTCAAATGCTACACAAATGATTCGGAAATTCATGAAGTTCGATAACTATTGTCAGCTTTCAAAAATTCCTGGATTTCTTGTTCCATGACGAACTGCGTTGTTAATATTAACTTTTCAAGTGAATTAAACGACTTGCAGTCAAATTTTTATTAAAATAAGTAGTATTTCATTTACTTCTGTAGGCCGAACGTTTTCGAGTTGTTAAAACCCATCTTCAAGGCATCCTAAATATCGATGTTGGTTTGTTGGTTAAAAGAACTGTGGTTTCTGTATAATGTTGTCAAAAAGTTTGTGTTATTTAAAATTTAACTGTTCGTTGAGGATGTTTTGTTTATTGTGTGTGGTGTGTTTGTAAATTTCAAATTGTTCCAAGGTTTTGAGTTCGTGTCCTTTAGATTTTATATATAGAATGTGTAAGTTGGTAGTGATGTCAGTAAAAGTGTGTCCAGTTTGAATGATATGGTCTGCAAAAGTCGATTCTGTTTTTGTATGTAAAGCTTGTAAATGTTCCTTGTAGCGTTGTTTGAATGTGCGGCCTGTTTGTCCTATGTAAAATTTGTTACAGTCAGAGCAGTTCAGTTTGTAGATCCCTGGGAGATCGTATTTGTTCGTGTTCATTGTGGTTTTTGGTGCAAGTCATTTTTTATTTTGTTTTTTTGTTCTGAATGCGATGGTGTGGCCAGCTTTTTTGAAGATTTTGGCTAGTCTGTTTGATTGTGGGTTGATGTATGTCATTGTAATGTATTTTTTGTTAGGGTTGTTGGTGTTTTGTTTTTTTTGTTATTATTTTATGGTTGAGTTTGTCAATTAGGTCGTGTTTGTAGCCGTTTTCTTGTGCTAGGTATTCTATTGTGTTTAGTTCAGTGTTGTAATTTTCAGTGGATAGTGGTGTGTTGTTCAGTCTGTGTAGCATTGATCTGAATGCTGAGTGTTTGTGTTGTGTTGGATGATTGGATGTGCTGTGTATTAGGGTATCTGTCATTGTCGGTTTTCTGTAAATGTTGAAGCTGTGTTTTTGGTTTGTGTTCTTTGTGATCGAGAGGTCTAGGAAATTTATTAATTTGTTGTGTTCATATTCTGCTGTGTATTGAATGTTTTTGTGTATTTTGTTTATGTGTGATCGGAGCTGTTCACATTGTCTTTTGTTCCCTCTGTATAGTAGTAGAATGTCATCTACATATCTGTGCCAGTATATTATGTTCTGTGAGAATCTGTTGTTGAAGAGTATGTGGGTGTTTTCGCAGTGTTGGAGATAGATCTCAGCAAATATGCTGGATATTGGTGAGCCCATTGGCGATCCATCAGGTTGTGAGTAAAATTTATTGTTGAATGTGAAGTAATTTTGTTGAGTGATGATGTTTAGGATGTCTATTATTTCATTTATATGTTCGGTAGCTGTGTTGTTGTGAAGAAGCATGTTTTTTATTATTTCTATTGTTTCATTGATAGGTATGTTGGTGTATAAATTTGTTATATAAAAAGATGCAAGAGTGGAGTTGTGAGGAATGTGTGAGTCTTTTATTTTTGAGATGAGGTCACTACTGTTTTTTATGTATGTGTTGTTGTTAATGTTAATTAGTTTTCTGAGCATTTGGTCCATGTGTTTTGCTAGTTTGTATGCTGGGGCTTCTCGGTAGATTACAATTGGTATTATAGGTATGTTAGGTTTGTGAATTTTGGGGAGGGTTTGAAGTGATGGTGCAGAAGGGTGTATTTGTTTCAGTCTTCTTTTTTGTGAATCATTAATTATATGATTTGTAGGACAAAAACCACAATGAACACGAACAAATACGATCTCCCAGTGATCTACAAACTGAACTGCTCTGACTGTAACAAATTTTACATATAGGACAAACAGGCCGCACATTCAAACAACGCTACAAGGAACATTTACAAGCTTTACATACAAAAACAGAATCGACTTTTGCAGACCATATCATTCAAACTGGACACACTTTTACTGACATCACTACCAACTTACACATTCTATATATAAAATCTAAAGGACACGAACTCAAAACCTTGGAACAATTTGAAATTTACAAACACACCACACACAATAAACAAAACATCCTCAACGAACAGTTCAATTTTAAATCACACAAACTTCTTGACCACATTATACATAAACCACAGTTCTTCTAACCAACAAACTAACATCGATATTTAGGATGCCTTGAAGATGGGTTTTAACAACTCGAAAACGTTCGGCCTACAGAAGTAAGTGAAATACTACTTATTTTAATAAAAATTTGACTGCAAGTCGTTTAATTCACTTGAAAAGTTAATTTCAAAAATTATTGTGATTTATCATAGTTTGGTAATCGGATTCATAGCAATGTTAAATAAATAATGAAATCTGTGAACATCAAGGCTATAACTACTGCTGGAAATGATATTTTCTGAATCCGTAAAAGTTGGTTAGAAAATACTTTACTTATTTGAATTAAAGATTTAATTCCATTCAATTTCCATTTTTTTGAACAATTGTTTCAGAGGAGTTTATTCATTTTATATACAAGAAAAATACAATCAGTAAAATGGAAGAAAATTCTCTGAAACAATTTTTTTAAAAACCCACTATAAAAATTTATGTGTTGGGTTGGGAATGAGAGTAAGATAAGAGATTAAAAGATTAAGTCTAAGATCAAAATTAGGACGAGTGTTCGTATTTATGAATAATTCTTCAATGTCTCCAGACTCGAGGGATGCTTGGAATGCTTATACAAATTACATTTCAAGAATCTCTCGAGTGAAGAGAAAGTGAAGGAACGTCCATGAATACGGCTCCAAGTCTAGCACTACACTAGCTGAAATTTTTATGTACTTATATACATAAACTAGCAGCTACCCGTCCTTCGTACGGATTATGTTTAGAAATACGACTAAATATGTTTCGGCTTTTTTGATAGCAACGATCATGAAGTTGTTAGCAGCTTAGTTAACAACTTAGGACGTAAACAATTCAGTGACAGTTATCAGAGAGAATATTTGAGAACAGCTGATTGATAAATCATCATAAATTACGTTGTTGTTGTTGTTCTCATGTGGTAATAATAGTGCTACCTGGCGAATTCCCAAGAGCCTAGCACAAACCGCACCTTCCTAAAATGTTAATTTTTGGTTTGATAAATTGAAATTAGAAAATTTTGTTTTTTTTTCAACAAAGAAATAATTGATAAAACATAAGATGAGCTTTAATTCACCAGACATATGTTTCCTAAAAGACTGCAATGCTCCGACTACACAAGTCTGCAGACAGCGTAAATAACGCCGCGAAGGGCCCACCATTTATATTTGAGAACAGCTGATTGATATATCATGATAAATTACGTGATTTGTTCTTATTCTTATGTGGTAATAAAACTTGGAAGAAATGTATCCAAAATCGCACAATACTACTTGGTTTTTAAACGTTTATTATTCTGTTGAAAAAAAAGTTAATTTAGTTTTTTATAGCTAAAGACATTGTCAATAATGTTTTCAATACTGTTCAATAACTAAAATCCCGATCGATGCTCTCGTTTTTGAGGAGAAGGCCGCGTAAAATGTATCCAAAATCGCACAGTACTTGGTTTTTAAACGTTTATTACTCTGTTAAAAAAAAAGTTAATTTAGTTTTTTATAGCTAAAGACATTGTCAATAATGTTTTCAATACTCTTCAATAACTAAAATCCCGATCGATGCTCTCGTTTTTGAGGAGAAGGCCGCGAAAAATACCTTTGCGGCCGTGACAGACAGACAGACAGACAGAAAGTGAGATAAGACTATTTTCGGCTTATTTAATGTATAAAACGTAAAAATAACCAAAAAATATACAATTCTGATAAATGTACAGACAAAACTCTAATTTTATTTATATAGATAATGAATTTCTATAGAATATAAATTCCTCTCCATCCTCGAAAGTGAACATAAGAAACAAAGGAAAATGCCACTTGTGTAAGTTATTAATATAATGTTGTAGAGAATCATCCATTTCAAGGCTAAAACCTAAATTTTTCGATTTAAGATCTCGGTTTTTTGTTTGTTATTTTCATGGATTAAAAAATTATAAATATATATTATAATATTCTGAGAAATTTTCTATACACAGCCAAATTTGTGCGAACACGTACTATATCACTTGTTTTATTTATCATACAATTTTTCATTAAGAAAATAAACCTGTTAGAGATTAAATTGTTCAGAAAATTGTGAACGGATGAATTATCAGTCTAATATCAAAATCGAAACTGAGGGGATTAATGATGAATCTAAAATCAAAACTGGAAAACATCACAGAGGATTAATCACCGTAAAAGTTTTGAGAGAAAAACGTAGAATTTCAACTAATTCACAATGCGGCTCCCAGTGCAATGTAATTTGAAATTTGATTTGAATATTGATTTAGAATATCATTTGCCATGTTTTCATGTGTCTTAAGTGTGTGGATGATAAAGTTCGTGGTCCCATAAATTATTAATCTCAGGCCTATCTGCACAAAATTTCAATCTCATCTTTGCTTGGTCTATCCGAAGTGAACGTTGGTCTATATAGTCCATAAAATGCGGGTCGCCGGGCAAGCCTTCCAGCTTTGGCTCAGAATTTACTACCAAATTGTACGAAAACTCGCTTCATCATAACCTGATCTGGAAAATTGTGTCCCAGCTGTGATGAGATTGGCATTGGGACATTGAGCGTTGATGTGTGATGAATGTGATAGACCCACCTGCCTTGCTCATGATCTAGAATGTGATGACAGACAGTTTTTCTTTTGATGTGTAAAAGCGAATCATAGGAATTTGTCATGAATTTCGTGATGGATTCTTTTTTATATATATCTATATGGAACAGCAAGAAATAGGAGAACAGTAGCGTGACATTCATCCATTGGCTAGATAAGTTCATATTACAGAAAATTCGAGAAAACAAAAATAAAAAACGAAGCTCAAACCATATTTCTTTAGATTAAGCACAAGTCTCATAACATAAAAGAATTACATGACTACTGATATAGTGTGTTTGATTCAAGTAGAACACTTCATGTTAGGGTATTTAAGATAAAAAAGAAAGCTGTTGGGTGTATAGAAAGAGTAAATAGATTAGATTCATGTAGGCCATTGTTCGAGAGACTTAGTCTCTTAACTGTACCCTGCTTATATTTATGAGTATGAAGCTACTTTATATGTAAACAAGAGTGATATTAACCAAAATCTTGACGTAAACGATTATACAGTAATACAAGAAGCCGAAGAGATTATCACTTGGTGAGTCACAATAGTAGCTTTTTTAAACAAAAACCTAGTTATATTGGTAGGAAACTCTACACCAAGCTACCGTAGTTTTTAAAATCTAAAAATTATGTAAATATTTGAAAAACAATATTTAGTTGATAAAGCTTTTCATAGTGTATAAGAGCTCATTTCACATCAAAATTTAGCCTCACCTCAACTAATTGATATAGTAATTATGGTTACTAGTGTATAAGAGTATATAATTGTTGATCTGACTTGTTTTATATTCCTAAATTAGAGTCTTCAAGACATAATCTACAAAAAAAACCTTTCTATCATAATTTACCTCATTACCAACGCAAACGTTTCAGACTCATGTGATCTTAATCAACAAAATAAATAACACTGAAATCTCTTTTTGTTGCTGTCAATTATGTGATCGCTTTAATTTTTCTTCAAATACACAATACATTATATAAAATTATTCATATTACAGTTCAGTTAAGAGAATATACTGTATAAATATTTTCTCCATCTGGGCATAAACCTGTGTACAATTAATAAAAAACTATAAGTATTACTAGTATTACTACCATCATTACAAGTGACAGTGTGTGTGATCCATCAAATGGCTTTCTTGGTGGCGGCCTCATGAAGCAAATATTTGTAGCCTAATAACAATATGAAATTGTAATAATAATAGTAATTAATTGTGATAATCGGAAAATCACACTTACCTGCAAAAATCTTATTTCATTTACTCGTTGGATTTGAAGGAACTATCAATTTTGCAAACTGCCAAATATTCAGAACTCAATTTATCAAGTTCGTATTTATCAAAGTGATATCAATTTTACTGGAGTCGTCACCGATTTCCATCAGCTATTCAATACTTTTGTCAATATCCGCCATTGCGAAAGTCTTCAGTATAGTTGATAATAGCACTTTGTTGAATTCAACATTAATAAATAAAATATTATTAACATATTTGTTTATTTAGACAAAATCACAATCAAATGCGAAGATACAAAAGGCTTCAAGTTCAAAACTGCTTCATAACACTAACTTCGACTAGGCTACAGTATCCAAAACTTTTCATGTTAGCTCATTAGAAAAACTTATGTTCGTTGGAAATTTCATTCCAAAAAATAGCTTGTTTCTTGTTTTTGTAACACATTAGGTATTTCACTGTAAGTTGTAAGCGTGTTTCTGATTTTCAGCACAGTGGCTCACTTTAAGCGAAGAATATTCAGTTTAGACTGGAAAGCAGAAAGCTCATGGGGAAGTCCACCCAAACTAGAAGGCGGCTGTAGCTTGTTGGAGCATCAAACAGGAAGAAGTTCAATTCATGAATTAATCAGAAAGAGCCTTGTTGCGAACACACACGTTTGATTGATTAGGGGTGGCTTATCACTTGATTATTCACATTGAATAGGAGATTATACAAGCACAAACTTCACCTCTTAAGCTTGTAAACAAACAGAAATTTAGCAATCAGTTCGCCTGGCTGTTGGTTAAAGCTTGCATAATATTGTAGTTTCAAACCTCTGAAACAGGATATCTTGGATTAGGCTATGAGTAGAATTCGCCTCCGAGAAAGTAAGATGTATGACTTTCAATTACTATCAAAACGAGAAGTTCCAGTACCGTTGAACTCTTCATGAATTAGGCTTTTCAAGCATTCCAAGAAGGAATCGATGATGCAAGGTCTCAGCAACATCAGCAAGTACAGGTCTTCCCGAAAGTGAGGTGCAGCGATTTAATTATTCAAAAAACAAAATTGCAAACAATCCAGAAAATTTTCCAAAATTTAATTTGAGACGCATTTATGGTGCAGGTGTGTACCTGGTATCAAATTCTTTAAATTCAGTTTCCTTGAAAAAAAGACAAAAGTAAAATTTTCTGTCCGACACTTAGCTTGGTATCGAATATTAAAAAAAAAAAATTGAGTAGGACAGCTTCACAGTTTTTCCAGGAAGCATTGCTATAATTCTTGGGAACTTTTATGTAATCCAGCAGGTCATATATCCGCATTTTCAGCCAGTTTGGAGTTTTTTCTTCACTTTTTGCTATATTGACGACTAATTGACGTATTTCCAATTTCCATAGACTATTAAATTGATCGAATAGCTACGGACTAAAGCTATATTCGGTAAAAGCTACCGAAGAGCTGTGGTACCTGATTTAATAAAAATTATTGCCTTTGAGAAAAATACTGTATAAGATAAACATTGAATAAGAAAGATCTCTGAAATGATAAAATCATTTCCCGCTTCAATGTACTCAAACAACAATGGGACAATCTGATATTAAAGTAGACGTTAAAATTGTCTCAGTAATCACATTTTTGTTGATTGGCTATACATTGATAATATGTAATATTAGTTTATGCAACGATTTTCACAACTCCCTTGAGGCAACGAGTGAGATGTAAGTTAGAGCACGAGCGAAACGATTGTTTGAAATATCTCACGAGTTGATTTAAGGCAAAACACAATCGTTTCATTATTTTTATCTCTCACTACCAATGAATCACGTTTAATTTAATTTATCAATGAATCCGATATCTTGCACAAACTATATAACCTATAATGCCTATTTGTTGTCGGCTGTTCCGATTTGAAATCCAGTTTAATTTCGACATGTTCAAACCAGATGGTGTGACTATTGGAATAATTTAGCGGCTCTGGTAGCGCAGTTGGTTGGAGCGCTTGTCAGAGATAAGATAAGGCTCTAGCTGGCTTCGTTTCCTGCAGCCTTGGGTTCGAATCTCATTTAGCCATAGATTTTTCTCATCATTCACCTCCAGACTCATGTGGGCATCATCAGCAATAAAAAAGCAGGCTGTATTGACATCACTTTTTAACCTCTTATATCTACTCCATAACGTATAGGTGGATCACCATGAGAATGGCTTCAGCTAGCATGTATTCTTATGGGGGTCAATGTCATTCTGGTGGTGATCGGAGTCGGCGTAGCCGAGTTGGCTTATCGCTGGTCTGATAAGCCAAAGGTCCTGGGTTCGATCCCAGTTGAGTACAAGATATTTTTCTCGAGCCACTCCCGTGTTTCGGAGGACACGTTAAGCCGTCGGTCCCGGTTGCATATAAAAAAAGCAGTCGTTAAAAAAACGGCGAGGTGGAACTACCCGTAAGGGTCTCCCCACCACGAAAAGCCATATGAATTTACTTTTATTTAGTAGATAAAATCAATTTTCAGGCGAGTCTAGCCTTTGAGGGGGACCTTCCAAATAATTCAAATCGAAACTTATTCAAAAACATATTTTTTCAGAAAACCAACCAAGTAGAACCGATTTTCATCTCATATCTGATAATACTTCAAGTAAAAAGGTCTCATTCAGTGGAGATAGGCTTAGCCAGGCTTAGTGGCTCGATGTTAGCCTATAGACTGTATCAATGCCGCCTGTCCGTCAAAGCCAGACTGCATGGATAAGCTCTATACAATCCACTGTAGGAGCCAGTTTCAGATTGAATATCTCTGCAATTGGTTATAGACGGTAGACTCTTCACAATGAATCTCAGAGTGCGATAGTCTGAGAAAACAGAAATGAATACTTTATTCAAATATGTCCCCCAGTGGTATCTGATCATTTTCTTCAAATCATTCAGTTTAAATGTGGATTGATTGGCATTGAATTTACTCATATGCAGCTTTCCAAGATAAAAATTATATTTTCTATATCTTAGAAATATGTTGAAATTACTGTAGCAGAAAATTTCCAATTGCATATCTCTGCAATTGTGTAAAGACTCTTCACAATGAATCTCAGAGTGAGACAGGCTGAGAAAATAAGAACGAAGAATACTGTATTCAAATGTCCTTTTTAGGTATTATTAATCTGATCATGGCTCTAATTCATCCAGTTTCGGTTGAATGAATGTTTATAAATTGAAATTGAATTTTCTCGTGAGTAACTTCTCGGGGGAAATTAATATTTTCGATATTTTGAGTATATCAAAATATATATCTTTCAGATAGGTCTACATTTGGCAATCAAATAGAGGGGATATATTATATTCTATAATATAAATAATTTTATAAGAACAGGAATATATAAATACTGCTTTTACTTGATGATTGATAGATGAGTTCACGAAAAAAATATTGAAAACTATCATGGGGAGAAAGTAATGAATATTACCCATTACTGAGTAAACTCTGCCATATGTGAAAGTATAAGATATATAAATTATTATATAGATATATATATATAATTTAAAGTATAAATTATAGATCATCCGATTTCCTCCTGTAAAAGGAGTAATTAGATAAGTGATTTAAGGATGTTTAAGATTTATTAGGGCTATTAAGGGTATTTTAAATTTGAAAATACTCTCGATAATCGTTCCTGCATTTCACTTCTCTAGAGGCTGACGTAGCTTCTTTTCAGAAGTGAAATGCATCCCTCAAGCATCTCCAATATAAGTGAGTAAAACAATATATAAAAGTGGAATACAGTGTAAGTTTTATTACTAGATTGTTGATTAAGTTATTTCGTCATGGAAAACATCACAGATAATTTTCTTACTCTTTCCATAAACCTAACAGCTTTCTTTTGGATCTTAAACACCCTATCAAGGTTTTGTTTGATGCATTACTGAGATCCCATGTTATGCTTCAAAAAGTAACTTTTTGACATTTAATCTAGCAAGCTGTTGCAGGAAAAATACCCCGGATAAAATTTCACAACCTATTTTCGCAATATAGGTATGGAGCTCAGGTCAATCGTCTATCCAACAAAACTCCTAGAAATTCAATGTTTCCTTCTTGGTGGAGTTGTTCATCTTCAAAAACACGTTTATTTATAATGTTCTGTTATGTTTGTTATTTATAATTTTTGCGTTTTGTTGCTGTAGTATAAAAATAATTGCTGGAATATTTCGATTTCATTGGAAAGTATGAAATCGAACAAATGCAGTCTCATTTATAGGTTTTTAAATAGGAACACTACCTAATACTGTTGAAAAGATAGTATTTTATTCAAGATAATAATTATGATAATTCAATTGGATGGATGTAACAGCTGATGTAAACCAACACATACATAACATTTTTAAAATCTATTGAAAAGTTGTTGAAACAGGTTTGATTGCGAAATTGATTCATTGCGATTTACTATACTTTTACTTATCAAATTGACAGGAATTTATTATCACAATCGAATTTATTTGAAAATGGTGTATTCTATACTACATCATATGCAGCAATAGTATATCTTTATTTTGGTCATATTGTGTTTCGTAGTACGATAGCTTAGTTGTGTAGAAGAGACGGCGGCATTGGTTCATTCGATGAGCCCACAGGCAGTACTACTTGTTTTCGAACTCTCAACATTCACTCTACTCGTATTTAATTTGTTTCTAGTGGAGACACTTGTCTCTGAAGGATGATTGGCTCAAATCTTGAAGACGTGGAGTGAAACCCAATGTATCCAAGTTCCAATCGCATTCGAACAAACGTTTTGAGCGGTTTTCCATAAAGGTACATACATTACATAGTACTTAGTACATGGTACATGGTACTCATAGTGCATAAAGTACATAGGTTTACATGAATCACCTATCCGCCTGCCGCTCCATAATATTAGGCTATGTCAAATAACGAATTTTAATTTACTAGAAAGTTATTAAATCAAAATAGTTCTTTATTCTGGCAGAAATTCATAAAATACCCAATTTCCATCGTATGTAATAGGCTGCACACAACAGAAAAAAGGTCTCACCAGAATAAATTACAATATTTCTTCAGAATTTAAGCTAAAATGAAGGGTACTGCTCGCTAAATAGAAAAAAAATAGTTTATAACTTATTCCAAAGATCATCTTCCCTTCTATTCCTTCTCCTTCTTCTCCTTTTTCTTCTACTTCTTCTTCATCCTTTTATTCTATTTTTTATTCATTGCTCTCTTCTTTTTCTTTTTCTCCTTATTCTTCTTCTTCTTCTTCTTCTTCTTCTTCTTCTTCTTCTTCTTCTTCTTCCCGTTTACTCTCTCCTTCTTCAATTTCTTCTCCTTCTCTTTCCCTTTTTCTCCATCGCTACTACTTTATTTCCTCGTTCTTCTCTTTCTCTCTCCCCTCCTCCCTCTCCTTCTTTTTCTCCTCTCTCTTCCCCTCCTTTCTGTCCACGTTCTTCTCCTTCTTCCCCCTTTCTCATCAGCCTCTTTCTTCTTCGTCTACCCATTCGCTAGTGACGTTGAATTGAATGTCAGGTAATTGCAGACGTAATATACAGGGTGGGGGAAATGTTTGGAAACGGCTTAATATTTCATATACAAAGGTGATTTTGCGGTAGGTATGATTGAGGATCCTACTCAAATTGAAAATACTATTTTACTGTGACTTTAAAAATCTGGTCCGCCATCTTGGACCCGCCATTTTGAATGTAACTTTTTTTTTTAAATAGGAAGGGGGTCATGCGATACATGATTTCAATACGGAATTTTAAGACAAAATGAATGCCGAAAACCGCACATCGATATGTCAACCCGTTTCGGAGATATTTACATTATTAATCGATACCATGAAAAGCAGAAATGAAATAAATAAGTACATTAAAATCTTACCTATCAAATTTTTTGTTAATAGTGTTTGCTAATAAACATTAAAACCCAATTATTTTAATAAATGTTCAAACTGTTTTCCTTCAGCTGTTTGACAATGTGCTAATCTTAAATAATAGCCATCAAGCACATTTTGAATCATTTCGCGTGGAATTCTGTTAGCCACTTCAGTTATACATTCTCTCAGTTCATTAATTGTTGCTGGTTTCTTTTTGTACACATTGTCTTTCATGTAGCCCCAAAAGAAATAATCAAGTGGAGAGAGGTCAGGTGACCTAGCGGGCCACTCTATTGCACCTCTACGACCTATCCAGCGTTGGGGAAATGTTTGGTTCAATATATCCCGCACTCCTAATGCATAATGAGGGGGCGCCCCATCTTGTTGAAACCACAAGTTATGTAACTCTTGTCCGTTGATGTTCTGGATGGCTGGAACGATCAAATTTATTAACATGTTCTCGTAAATGGCACCTGTTAAATTATTCTCGATAATAAATGGTCCTACAATGTGACCATTTACCATACCAGCCCATACGTTTAATTTTTCAGGATACTGTGTATGACCCTCCTTCATCCAGTATGGGTTGACATCGGTCCAGAAACGATAGTTTTGCTTATTTACATTGCCGTTAAGCATGAACGTAGCTTCATCCGAAAATACTACATTATTAAAGAAGTTTGGATCATTGTCATACTTGTTCATCATTATGTCACAAAACTCTACCCGGCGGTCGAAATCATCCTCATTCAGTTCTTGTAATACATGAAGCTTAAACGGATGGAAATGAGATTCCTTAAGAACTTTTCTGACAGAACGAGTAGACATACCATGTTCCTTGGCAACGCTTCTAGTTGATGTATGCGGATCTTCAACAAATGATTGCATTACCTCTAAAGATTTTTCATTGTTGGTGGCAGTATTTGTTCTTCCAGTGCGAGCACGATCAGTCACTTTGCCCGTTTCTTGAAACCGCTTTACTGTCTTAAAAACAACACTTTTACTAATTGGATTTCTGTTGGGAAATGTTTCGTTAAATAAATCAGAAACTTCTTGGTAAGACCGTACTCTATCTCCATAGCCGCGCATCATTAACAAAGTTATTCTCTCGGTTTCATTTAAAAATGCCATTGCGAACAACTTTAAACACACTCACTACTTCATGATTGAAAAAGAATTCATTAAATCAGTTGGATTATTACAGATGATTTTAGGTTGATATCATGATTATTGTTGATATTATGATATCCAGAGTCAGATGTTCATCACGCGAAATGATTCAAAATGTGCGGTTTCATTTAAAAATGCCATTGCAAACGACTTTAAACACACTCACTACTTCATGATTGAAAAAGAATTCATTAAATCAGTTGGATTATTACAGATGATTTTAGGTTGATATCATGATTATTGTTGATATTATGATATCCAGAGTCAGATGTTCATCACGCGAAATGATTCAAAATGTGCTTGATGGCTATTATTTAAGATTAGCACATTGTCAAACAGCTGAAGGAAAACAGTTTGAACATTTATTAAAATAATTGGGTTTTAATGTTTATTAGCAAACACTATTAACAAAAAATTTGATAGGTAAGATTTTAATGTACTTATTTATTTCATTTCTGCTTTTCATGGTATCGATTAATAATGTAAATATCTCCGAAACGGGTTGACATATCGATGTGCGGTTTTCGGCATTCATTTTGTCTTAAAATTCCGTATTGAAATCATGTATCGCATGACCCCCTTCCTATTTAAAAAAAAAAGTTACATTCAAAATGGCGGGTCCAAGATGGCGGACCAGATTTTTAAAGTCACAGTAAAATAGTATTTTCAATTTGAGTAGGATCCTCAATCATACCTACCGCAAAATCACCTTTGTATATGAAATATTAAGCCGTTTCCAAACATTTCCCCCACCCTGTATATAAACGTAGTTTCTTCATATAATTGAAGCTTCTTGTGCCTCCTTGCTGCTACACTGCGCACTTTCATTACTCCCTCTACTCCTGACTTCTCTTATCTGTCAAGATCTTCACCTCTTCTGCACTGTTCTTGACTTCCTCCACTCTCTTGTTCCTGGCTACATGACTTTTCAATCTTGGCGCCCTCCTTGAGGAGCAGTCTATCCTGTTTAGTTAGCTCGCGTGTCATCCTGCTACACAGCTTGTACCTCTTCAATTCACTAGCACATTTTGGAATGCCTCTCATCACAGCAAGAGCAGGCTCACTCTTGTGCTCTTCAATAGAAAATATGTCTGAATATAAATACTAAAAAGATAGTACTTTGTATTGAGACAGAATTGGAAAGAATTAAAAATAATTTTTTCTTTTTTTTGAGGATGAAGCCCACATAGGTCTGAAACCTGTGCGTGGACAATGAGTTGGATGATGGTGATTGATGAGTTGGACCTACAGTTTTAGGTGGGTTCCGAACCACTTCATATGAGAAATAAGAGAATATTTGCGTTTCTTTATTCGCAGTTATTGTGGAAGATATCCATAATGCATAATAAGACTTGAAGTTGTCACAAACACATTTATTGAAAACCGTGAGATACTTGATTCGATTGTTACACCATTATCAATCTCAAACAAACTAAAACTTAGGTAGCTTCATATCCACAAAATATAAAATACTCAATACAGAATAATACTTTCGGCTGAGGGTGGAAGTGCCTCTCATAGTCTGACCTTCATTGAAGGTTTGTGATTGGCTGAAGGCCGTTACAAGTCACGCCCACTGGTGGGAGGAGCAACCAGAAATAATCAGTGTCAAAATCAGTTATCAAAAAGTAACAAACAAGAAGAAGAACAAGGTGTGGTGATCACATATGGCGTTGCCATAGTAACCTCTTATTTACTTCAACTGTTTATTCACCATACTCCATTCATGCTGAGTTCTTCGTTCAATAAAGCCTTACTTTGCAAAAGGTCTTTAATTCTAGTACACATAGGGGGAATGTGTTTTTACTTATTTTTACTTCTTGCTCTTCCCACCAGTAGGCGTGACTTGCTATAGCCTTCAGCTAATCACAGACTTTCAATGACACTTTCTTCCTCAGCCAATCATATGAATGTATGTTTAGTATAGATTAGAAGCTACTCTGTACTTTAGTTTTAGTTTGTTTGAGATTGATAATGATGTAACAACCAAAACCAGTATCTCACGGTTCTCAATAAATGTGGTTGTGACAACTTCGTCTAATTATTCATTATATTGTCGTTTGATTGCAATGATTGATTATTTATTGATTGAAATGTTCAAATAAATACATGATCATTTTCATGTATGTATAAGATTATATAAGAAAAACTAAACAATACATAAATATGATTACAACACGTTTTTATGATGTCCTATTCGAAGATACTTTTTCAAATTGCAATCTACTTTTATAACAAAACAATAAATAAATCCATTGATTCAAGTTCTAATTATTGATAAAAATCATGTAGCCTACTCCCAGAGGATAATCTGAGAGCGGAATACGGTTGTAATAAATATTTCAATATGAGAATAAAATGAGTTTATAAATTACTCAGCTACTGTATTTTGTCTGAATTGAAGTGCTTTCATTTCAGTTTTCCTCAGTTCATTAAGTTCTCCAGTTTCTCGATCAGATAAACTATAAAAAATGATTAAGTATGGAGTTGAGTGTCTGAAATGTCGTCAAAATTCACAGAAACTCAATAATTTGAACTTTTAAGTATAATAATAATAATAATAATAATAATAATAACAATAATAATAATAATTATAATTATAATTATTATTATTATTATTGTTATTATTATTATTATTATTATTATTATTATTATTATTATTATTATTATTATTATTATTATTATTATTATAACTATAACTATAACTATAAGAGCCAGCAGAAGACGATTGTTGATGTCAACAGTGAACTCTGTTTTGCTTTATGGAGCAGAGGTGTGGGCACCTGCTCTCAGATGGGAGTACAATAGGAAAAGACTTCTGCAGGTCCAGAGAAGAGCAGCACTGAGAGTTGCATCAGCATATCGCACTGTGTCAGAGCCTGCTGTTATGCTGGTTGCAGGTGTCATCCCAATCACCCTTCTAGCACAGGAGCGATATAACATATATCAGAAATGTAAAGCTGGAGAAAGGAAAGAAGATATTGTAAGAGTTGAAAGGAACAGAACTTTCCAAGCATGGCAGAACGACTGGACTCTTGAAGCACGTGGACACTGGACATCAAGGCTGATACCCAGAGTCAAGCAGTGGGTAAACCGGCCTCATGGAAAAGTGGGGTACTTTGTGACACAGTTCCTGACTGGTCATGGATATTTCCGATTTTTTCTCCATCAGTTGGGCAAAGCACCGTCGTGAAGCTGGCCCCACCCAAATCGGCAGAAACTATAAGTTCTATATCATGAGATTCTTCAGAGTTTCTGCTATTTAATGCCGCAAAAATAAATTTTCTGCTGTTTTCAGGAAAAAAGTTATTCAACTTTAAAAGAGTTAAATACTGGGTGGGGCCAGAATCACGCTGCCCCACCCACTTCGCAAAACTTAATAAAGCACATATCAATAGTTTCTGCTGAGTTTCTGCTATTTAATGCCGTAAAAATAAAGTTTCTGCTGCTTTTAGAAAAAAAGCTATAGCCCATTCAAGTTTTGGGTTAATGAAAATTAATTGGCTGTAACTCGGTTAATATACACGTTATAATAACGGGCTATGTGTCAATCTTTACTGCTAAACAGTGGCTATCGAATGACACTAACAGCATAGCCGTAGCTACACCAGCAAAAAAGATGTAGCAAAAACTATTTTGCCATTTAAACCAATGTTATTTCTAACCGGCGGGCCGCTTGGCGCAGTTGGTTGGGGCGTCGCAACTTCAGCTTGCTGTCGTCCAAGTGGTCGTGGGTTCGAATCCCGCTCCACCGTCAGGCATTTATATGTAATCATTCACCTCATTACCCACGCACAAGTCACGGACTCATGTGGGCATCATCAGCAATAAAAAAAAAAAAAAAAAAAAAAAAAAACCAGCCCCACCCACTTCAAAAATTTCAATTCAATGTATGTCAAGATTTTCAGTTGAATTTCTGCTACTTAATGCCATGAAAAGTAAAGTTTCTGCTGCTTTCAGAAAAAAGTTATAGCCAATTAAATTTTGGGTCAACGAAAATTAATTGGCTGTAACTCGGTTAATGACACATCAGCATAGACCGGTCATTTGAGACAATGTTACTACTAATGTACATACATGCCAGAGCAAGGCTTAATTTCTGAATTGAGAAGTACCGGAGCTGTAACTTACCGGGGGCTCTGAGGGTATGGTTTACCTCCCAGCAAAAGCTGGGTTGAGGGGTCCCCCCCCCCCCCCCCCAGGAAATGTTTGAAAGTTACACTTGAATTTGTGCATTTGAGCATGGTTAGTAATGCACATAGTCCTATTGTATTACATAATATGCAAAATAATAAGATTTAGGTTTTTTTTCAATAAGGTTTTTAAACGATTTTGAAGAGAACTTGGAAACCATAACTACAAAAGTCAAAAACTCAAGTCAGGTTTAAAAAGGGTACAATTTTTTGGTTTTTCGCTTATACATTGGAAACGATAACTAAGATTCATCAATTTCTCTGTTCTCACCAAGGTTAAAGATAACAAAATGCTCAAAAAAATCAGCTCCCCTGTCCTGTTCTCCCCCTAATATGAAGTGGACAATGAGTAAAATTTTGCGAAATATCTTTCAGATATTTGAAGGGTTTATTGCGTGAGGACTACTCTTCACAGAACTACTAGTGGTAGGGTAACTCAACTTACTCTGGTATGTATGTGCTTAGTAGTATCTATAATAAGTTTCAATTATATTGAGTTGTGTGCCCAGTTGAATTATTAATTTAATACATCAACCCCAACGGAGTAATAGATTTTTCTAGATTATTTGTAATATGACGTCACAGCCGGCTGCTGTATGTGGTGGTGTGTGTTGCGTATCGAAGCGTCTCCCTCCCATTAAAGCAATTATTGTGGAATGTCATCACGTGCTACTAACTACTACCAGAAGATTAAAAAATGGGGTGCACGGTATTCTCCCACTTTCCACTATGCTTGCAATATATGCAACAAGTGATTTCTTACTCACTAACAAATGTTCCTATATAGGTGTATTCCTATAAACTCAGTATTTGAATATAAAACTTCACAGAACAGACTTCTTATTTTGTTTTACAAAATTTGATGAATACAGTATTATTTTGAGAAAGAATTTAATTTTGTTAGAATATTTTAAATTGATGCATCTACATACTACGATTGTGAATAGTTAAATAACTCAAATTGTTAAGAGGAAATGTTCAGTTACTGTAATATTTTAAGATTTAAAAGAGTAACTGGGAGGTCGTAAGGCTGAGATTATTCAAGTTTGTTGTCCTCATCAAATGGATTTTTAATCCATTGTTTTCATTCTTCTATGAGTGGAAAGTAGTGTTTTAGTTAAGAAGCCAAGGCTTTAAGACGATCATAGATCATTTTGGAAGTTTCTTTATTTACTTTGATAGTTCTGTAATAATTTTATCATTCAAAAAATCGTTCAGAAGTCGTAAGTCATCAAATAATACATTTTTTTAAATGTTATCGGACCACCATTGTATCTCTTTGATAGTAGCATCAATTTTGTCTTGCACAAATAATTTGTGAATATCTTTTACTTAAGGTCAAATCAAGAGTATTCAGAGAACTAAGAATATACGAAGTAAGCTAACTTTATTAACCAAACCTCATCATTAAGGCATTTGTCAAGAAAGACAAGAGCTTTCATCTCTCCTACTTGCAATTGTGATTGCGAACGAACAACCGTACATTATCATGGTGGAATGATACATTTGTATCATTCCACCATGGTAAATTATCATGAAGCCTGAATCAACCTGGCAAGGACGTTCCTATGGATAGTCAATGGACTTCACAATGTAGGAGTAGTTGCTTGTGCTCACTTCAGGGGCGCACCCAGACTTTTGGTTTCGGGGGGGGGGGGGGGGGGTCTTACGGCTCTTACCCATCCTACCAGGTAAAATTTGGGAAGGGAGGGGGTTAAAATTAGGATTTTTCAGAGCTCTTTTTACAAGAATGTTGCCTGATAAAGTTTATGTGTGGGCAATAAAGTTTATTGTGACCTCTTATTGATTCATTACTTGACTTTTTAAAATAGCATTAGCAAAATAAGCAATGGGTAAACAAAATGTGTCCATCATGAGTTTATTTGTACAGAGTGTTTCAAGAGTTCAAAATGATTCTGCCATACTGCATAAGCAACTTCTCATGAGGATAAAAAAATTAGAATGAATGTACGTCCGGACGCTTTGTTACAGAAATAAATAGGGCGAGAGATTATAGCTATTCCACCATCCATTCAGAAATGACTAAGGTCTTCATATAGATGGCGTGAATTAAATGGAACCAGTGTAAAATTATCTGAAACGTGCTACAAGATTCACTACTATTTATTTTTATGATGCTCATATGAGACCTTTGTGTTGATAATAAAGTGAACGAAAAATGCCAGTCTGAACGCGAATCGAGATTACCAAATTATTGATATTAATATTTCAATTGATATTTTACAAAAATTCACAAAACTAACATGATATAATGATGTTTTTTTTTATTGTCGGCCTAGTGGTTAACCAATTAAATTGCCAATGAACCAAACATTTTGTTCAATTTCTCCATCAAACCTTGTCAAATCATTTTTTTAAATTAAATATGAATGTACTCAATAGTCAAGAACGGTCCCAAATTTTATAAAGTCGAGTTTTTTTTAATCAAAGCATACTGATTTTGCACAGATGCTTTCCACTTGCTATTCTTCTGTTTTTGATCCAATTTAAATTCTGGTTTTGTAAACTCTGGGTGCTTTATTCGCAATCAATAACCAAGTTCATAACCTTCAATCTCAAAAACGCCTTCTTTTGGCCTTTTTTGCATATTTCATATAACTTTATAACCGCAGTACTTAATGTTTTAAATAATTTTACAGTCCATTTCACAACAAATGCATTCAATTCACCACCTAAATGAGGGCTTTAGAAGCCTAAAGTTTCCTGAATGAGTGCTAATTTATTGATCTCTTATTGAAAATGATAACTTCACTTTTCTGCTGTATTACTTTCTGTATTGAAGCGTTTTCAAAGGAATAAACTTTTGCAATTGTATTGAATTTGTTTTCGCAAAAACCTGTAAACCTTTTTTAGGAAATTGTTAGTCGCGAACCGTAACAGGTGCCTGTTCAGTCAGATAAGGTAAGCTGCAAATTCCTAGGGTAAAGTAAATAAAGTAAATTCGTATGGCTTTTCGTGGTGGGGAGACCCTTACGGGTATTCCTATGGTAAGGGTGACCGAATAGATCGGCCACCAAAAAAGAGGGTTCTCAGCTATAAAATCACTTGCCGATGATACAGAACTCACCTAAAACTGAGGGTCCAACTCATCAAACATTAACATTAAACACATTACATTACCCACACACACGTCTCAGAACTATCTGAGCTTCACCTTCCGAAAAATATTATATTATTAATCTACTGTAACGTTAAATGTATTACAGGTTTAGGAGGTTCTAGAGGCTAGAGGTCCTGTACTTATTGGTTAAATGATTGCCAGATTAATATGAGTGAGACGAATTATCTTTACCCAGCCGCCTGGTCAAATCTAGTTCTGCCAGGCTACAAACTCTATTTCCACCTATGGTAGTCACTCATAATATTCCTTTTAATAGTATATCGATATTGTTAATTGCTATTAACACTATCGTATTTAAACAAGTTTGAAATGTACAGCCTAGAGCTCATATTACAAACAGCCAATTCGCTAAAAATTATCAACGTTTTGATAAGGATTTCAGGACCTGAGGGAAAAGCTTGAGCCCCAAAGCCCCCATGTCAAGCCACTAGTTATGAACATTATTCTACTTAAAAAGCTGAATACATGACATGTACCAACACTAATCAGCCTACAGCACATAGTCTCCATAATAAATTTTCTTTAAAATTATTAACAATTTGTCAAAGAGCTCGGGTTCTTTTGGGTTTCTTAAGCTCCCTAATCCCCCTCCCTTGGCTGCGCCACTGGCTCACTTCCCATTTCATCGCACAACGCACCAAAGACCCTTGAGTTTTTAGATTGTAATTGATGAAATTAACAGGTTCACACGAATCTGAGTGAGTCATCTGGGAGCAGTGGACAAAATAGAGTGGAATAAATAGAGTTGACTATGGGTGGTGGTGGGGGGGGGGGTGTTACTAACACCTCCCACGGTCAATCACTCTTACATATTACTCCCTTCAAAAAATTTCTCAGAATATAAATATAATACATATTATACAATATTCATACAGGGTAAAGGAACCAAACGCTGACAAAAGCGCTTAGCTGACTTAATTGAGCCTCAATTTTGGCGCGCGACCACAACTACAGATGCTCAGTATAGCAATGCTATTGGATATAATTAATTCCCACATCTATTACACATTGCTTTGCTTTCTAAAATGATTCCATTTGAACATAAATTAATAATGTAATAGGTACTATTGTAGTGAATGTGAACACTATGTATAATTATATGATGGCCATTCCACATTGTTCTAGTTTTGCAGTTTCTATCTTAAGATAATTCTTCTTAATAGTTCTTCCTTGGCCATGGATTGAGGCCTACTCATTGATTTCAATTGTTTGCAATGAAGAGAAAATGTGGTATTCAAAAGAAGTTGTCATTAAAAAAATATTTGCTGAGCATACTCTAGTTAATGACCATCGAAATTTCAGTGCTCCTGATAAACAATATTTGAAGGCATTATGAATTTGGATTTAATTAACAGTTTTTATAGTCTTTACTTAAATTAGTTTTCATCCAATCCTTTATTCATGAAATGAATTTGTTTAATTCACTTTAAATCACCTTTGAGAATTTAAATTTTATGCAATTTATTTAAATGAATTTATGATAAATTTTATTATTTTATTTATTTGCTTTTTATTCTTGGAATATATTTAGACTGTTAGATCTGTTTTATATAGAAGAAAATGAGCAAACTAGTTGATTACAATGAGGACTCTTGAGCTATTATTATTGACTAGCAGCTACCCGTCCTTCGTACGGATTATGTTTAGAAATACGACTAAATATGTTTCGGCTTTTTTGATAGCAACGATCATGAAGTTGTTAGCAGTTTAGTTAACAACTTAGAACGTAAACAATTCAGTGACAGTTATCAGAGAGAATATTTGAGAACAGCTGATTGATATATCATCATAAATTACGTGATTTGTTGTTGTTCTTATGTTGTAATAATAGTGCTACCTGGCGAATTCCCAAGAGCCTAACACAAACCGCACCTTCCTAAAATGTTAATTTTTGTTTTGATAAATTATTGAAATTAGAAAATTTTGTTTTTTTTTTTCAACAAAGAAATAATTTATAAAACATAAGATGGGCTTTGATTCACCAGACATATGTTTCCTAAAATACTGCAATGCTCCGACTACACAAGTCTGCAGACAGCGTAAATAACGCCGCGAAGGGCCCACCATTTATATTCGAGAACAGCTGATTGATATATCATGATAAATTACGTGATTTGTTCTTATTCTTATGTGGTAATAAAACTTGGAAGAAATGTATCCAAAATCGCACAATACTTGGTTTTTAAACGTTTATTATTCTGTTAAAAAAAAGTTAATTTAGTTTTTTATAGCTAAAGACATTGTCAATAATGTTTTCAATACTATTCAATAACTAAAATCCCGATCGATGCTCTCGTTTTTGAGGAGAAGGCCGCGTAAAATGTATCCAAAATCGCACAGTACTTGGTTTTTAAACGTTTATTATTCTGTTAAAAAAAAGTCAATTTAGTTTTTTATAGCTAAAGACATTGTCAATAAAGTGTTCAATACTGTTCAATAACTAAAATCCCGATCGATGCTCTCGTTTTTGAGGAGAAGGCCGCGTAAAATGCCTTTGGGGCCGTGACAGACAGACAGACAGACAGATAGACAGACAGACAGACAGATAGACAGACAGACAGACAGATAGACAGACAGACAGACAGATAGACAGAAAGTGAGATACGACTATTTTCGGCTTATTTAATGTATAAAACGTAAAAATAACCAAAAAATATACAATTCTGATAAATGTACAGACAAAACTCTAATTTTATTTATATAGATTTTCAAATTTCTCTACTCTGTGTTTATTAATTATTAGTATATTATTAATCATTAAATAGGCTATATTAGACATTATCATTTTTTTAATTATTGTTAATATCTCTAGTATGTTTTATATGTATGATTACTATTTGATATATAAAATCAAATTAGCTCATTCAAGATATGTCAGCTACTGGTGTCAAGGTATGTCAGCTACTTGTGTCAAGGTATGTCAGCTACTGGAGGTGACCAAAAATAGAGGTGTCAGCTATTGGTATAGATATCAAGTGATTTTAAAATAGAAATCTCGTGTTGAAATTAGTATCTAAATTGTTCCCAATTTCAATCAGCCATTTAAAAGACTTGAATAAATAGATTGTAAACATTTTTTTATTAATCCGTACAATAGCTCAAAAGTAAATAGATAATATTCATGAATTGACTCACTAAGGTGTCAGCTGCCGGTTTCTTCACCCTAGCTTCAAACTAAATGAATAATCTTTCAAATTTTTAGTTTTTCAAATTGTTTCTTACAATTTTTCTAAGCAATGGGGGGGGGGGTGGTTATCTATTTCGAAAAATGTAATTCCAGATTCTTGATAAATTCTGTTTAAAAAGTAAAAGAATATCAAAAGTTCAATTGATTTTGAGAATTGGTTGAAAATTGAATTGAAAATATTAACTGACAGAAATAACTACAAATGGCCCGCAAAAATTCGTCAAATTTGAGCTAGTAGCTCAAATCGTTTAATGAGTCTTTATCCAGTACTCATGAGAAGAGATTCTATAGCCTGTACATAACAGTTCTTGAAAAAGGTGAGCAATCATAATTTAGGCAATAGGCTATAGCGACAAAGATGTTTGTTCATAGGAACAGTTGATAGCTATTTCTGTGGAAGAATGGAATACAGGTAATAGAACTAACATATTTCTATTAGAGGTGTGAAAACAACTGCAAAAAATCTTTTTGGTGTCAGTTCAGCAATTCAAGTGAATTTCAAATTGGGATATTAAAGAGAACAGTTTTGGACACTAAGAGAACATTTTCGGACACAAGGAATGACACAATCTTAGTCTCCGAAAATGTTTCAAACCCAATTATTATTTTGAAACATAACAAAGCGTTACCAAAAATCGCTTTAATAGAAAAATCAATCTGCAATTATCTGCTCTTTAGAAAATTTGCAAATTATAAAGATATGGATAAGAAAGGCTGAGTAACAGAGGGAAGGTCTGTAAATAGTGCCGAAGCTGATTAACAAAATGGGGAAGTGGGAAATGATTGGACGTAGTAATGAAGACGGAGACATCATGGAAAGATGAAGAATGAAAAGGATGTGGGTGAGCGAGCGAGTGAGTGAGAGAGAGAATGAATGAGAAAGACCTCCATTACAGACTGGAAACAGACGAACCATCCATCACCTTACTATCCCTGATCAATGCTGGAAATAATTATCACGCTCTATGTTGTGTTATCGATGGCTGGCAGCATGTGACGTCAACCAGCAGTTGTAGGCCTATAAGAATAAGATGCGAGAATCAGCTGTTCTATGACGAATGAAAGTGAACACAATTCAGTTGGTTTCAGAAACAGTTGTTTTCATATGGTAGCCATGGCTTAATAGTAAAGATTGACACTTAGCCCGTTATTGTAACGTGTACATTAACCGAGTTACAGCGAAATAAGTTTCATTAACCCAAAAATCAAATTGGCTATAACTTTTTTTCTGAAAGCAGCAGAAATTTTATTTTTGTGGCATTTAATAGCAGAAACTCAGCAGAAATTATTGATATGTGTTTCATTTAGTTTTGCGAAGTGGGTGGGGCCGCGTGATGCTGGCCCCACCCAGTAATTAATTTTTTTAAAGTTGAATAACTTTTTTCCTGGAAACAGCAGAAAATTTATTTTTGCGGCATTAAATAGCAGAAACTCTGAAGTATCTCATGATATACAACTTATAGTTTCTGCCGTTTTGGGTGGGGCCAGCTTCACGACGGTGGGCAAAGCAGATACACCTGAATGTCTCTACTGTCCTAAAAAAAGAGATGATGTTGAACACACCTTCTTTCTGTGTAGCAGGTGGGAAGAGCTAAGAGAAAGAGTGCAGGCAGAACTGGGTTGGTTATCTCCAGAAAATGTTGTTTCTGTTATGCTCCAAGGCAAGCAGCAATGGGTGAAGATGGCTAACTATATAATCACCATACTACAGACAAAGAAGAGAGATCTTGATGCGGCAGGGTAGCTTGAATAAGCTAAAGGAATGAGAGGCCGTTCTGAAGTAATGTGATAAACAGTTCCAGGCGGTCTCTAGGTTTGGAGGTGGTTTTAGCCAATAGTTCATGCTCATGTACATGTCAAAATGGCAAAACGCCTTAATAAAAGAAAATTATTATTATAACTATAATAAATTATAGAGGATAATTAATGAATATTGCAGCTTATTCTTCGATTTTTCACTTTGATAATCTCGACTCTTACTGCAAAATACGTCGCAGGCCAAGATGCTGAAAGCTCAGAGTCTCCATCTATTCCGCTTCATAAAATTCTTCAATATTTTATGAGAGCAGAGAAAGATTGTTACAATTCTTTCTTTTGTGGTTCTAGCCTACTTCATTTGTAGAATCTTCAAATCCTTCCCCCATCTGATAATCATGGGGATTTAAACTTTCCTTGTTTTTTCTTGCACTCTTCAAGTAAACAGCAAATATGTTAAATCGATGAAGATATACTACTAGCAAACACTTGAAACTTTATTGGAATGAAGAGAAATTCACAACATTCAGTACAGAAATCCATGACTGAAACAAGTTCTGTTCCTCAGATGGTTACAAAAAAATCGATCCTTGAGATTGCATAAATGTAAAGCGCTGGAGAAAGAAAAGTAGCAGTTATAAGAATTGGCTATTATAATAAATTAATGCGATTGAATATTTTTCTCACAATTAACTCAATTTAAAAAAAATAAGGATCTTGAAAAAATGCTCCTTCTTCCATCTTTCACATTGACGGTCCAGCAATTAATTAGATTTCAGTAACAACAACTATACGAATGATAATAATAATAATTATTATTATTATTTATTATTATTATTATTATTTATTATTATTATTATTATTATTATTATTATTATTATTATTATTATTATTATTATTATTTATTATTATTATTATTATAACTCCAGGATTATAAAGAAACAATTTCAAAAATTACAACTAACTTGGAGCTAGCCAAAATATATACACGAAACAATATTACACTAGATTCCACTTGAAAATTCAGGATTACTCATTTACCGTTATCCAGAGCTTACTCATATTATATTCATCAATTACTGCTTGTAGTTCTATTCAGAATTCTGTTGGGAAATAAATTCAATATATATTGATTTTCTCCTATTGATGCCACATCTGATTAAATGCGAATCTGCAAGCATTCTGTTCAACTATATTAGACAGATATACCTGACATTGTCTGGTATATTAGGTCAGAAAGAATATGCTCATATAAAATGAAGTATATATGAGTTTCTTGTGCCGTGAGAATTCTGAGAGAATTAGGATTGTCTAAATCTGTGTTCCAACAAGATGATGTATAAATTCTCTCTACCACTGAGTGCGGTAGGAAATCACTGTATATACATTTTGTCTGATTTAAGAGGGTTTCCTTTCATATTTAAACAGTTCATTGAGTTTTCCATATTTTCAATTGGATAAACTGGAAAAAATGAATAGTGTCTGAAATATCTTTGAAATATACAGCAACCGAGGTTAGCAAACCTCCTCTAGTAGCTAGTACTAAAGTTTATCGTATCTAACGTCCAGAATTGTTATATTTAGAGCAAAACTATGTATTTTTGATTGGAAATTAACTATTTCTCGAACATTATAAATTATTTTTTTAGGATAAGATTACTTTGAAAGTATATTACAAAAGGGAAGATTATACTATTGTACAACATTCGGCACGTTAACTATCGTACGGTTAGCAACAAGTAAAGTTGATTGATCAGAGATTTTCCAACTCTATGAGAGTCATTCAACGTTGACTCATTGTACACAACGATAATTTAAAGCTCGTTAAGCTAACCAGTAGGTTAGCTAGTTATAGAATATGGAGATAAATAAATAAAAATCTTCTCTATTAATATTTGAAGAATATATACCAAAGGGCAGATCATGCAAATCCAGATTGGACATCGCTCAAAACACCAAACTATTGTACAAAACAATAATTATCGCACGATATTTATATCGTACGACACGATAATTATTATCGTACTGTTAGCAACAGATACGTTTGATCAGATCAATGGTCATGATGTATTGATCAGAGATTTTCAACTCAATGAGAGTTATTCTACGTCGACTACTCCCCAAAGGAAAAATAATGTCAGATCAGGTCAGCTGATTGATACGTCACCATTAGAGGTGCATGTACGCTTTCACCCTGCACCTGCAGTAATAGAGGGTTATCAAATTTCCGAGCCTCTGTCACTGGCAGATGACAGAGACATCCCCTCCATTTCCTCACCATTCATTCTCGTCATTTCTTTTCCTCAAAAATCTTTCCCCAGTTTTTCCAGTTTCCAGGTCACGTGATCCATGTTGGTATCATTTTTATCGCATCTGATCCAGACGGTCTTGTCAACCAAGCTTTCATGTCACTAGCAATAATGCGATCTATTTTAGCTGAGGTGATAATTCATCAAGATCAGATCAGTGGTCATGATATATTGATTACTCACCTTCAGTCTTCGGTGGTAGCTTATTCTTCAGTGTCTCTTGAATCGAGAGACTCTTGAAATTCCTCTATTTTAAATGAGTTCCTGAAGTCAAGATAAACCTCTATTTCAAATACACTTCAAGAGTCCCTCGAGTCAAGATACACTAAAGCATCGCTCTTTCCATAAATAATACAATCCCTTTAGAACAAGATCACTTTTATCATAGAAATTCGTTGAATCGTTGTTGATTTGAAACCTATGACAATTTCTAAACTTAAGAATAGTGCCAGAGTATCCAGATCAATTCAATGAAATGCTTTCCCCTGTCAAGATTGATTTCATCTTTGCTAACTATTAGGGTGGGCCGAAAAATTCGATTTTTTGTGTATAGAGTTCTGATAGGGCTTAAATTGATTGAGTAATTTTATTTTCTACTATCATACTCTAATAAGACATTCCGTATTTATGTGTAGGTTAACGAAAAATAAAATTATGAAATTTCGACTTCATAGCTTCAGGTCAAGCAACGTTCTCAAAGTTTGGTGAAAAACTGTAAGAGTCTTATTAGAACTATGTGACCATGAAATTATTACTTTGTTGAATATTTTCATTCAAAAATCACAATAAACCTCCGTAGGACATAATATCTTAAATTTAAACTCACTTTGAAATGTATTTATGTCTATTGAAAAGTTGACAGTGTACTATTATATAGGTATAGTTAACAGTAAACTATTATTTTGCTCAAATATCTCGATATCTACGGTAGTTACACACTTTTAACATGTTTTATTCGAGTTTTCAGCTCCTCGTACATAAAGCCCACTCAATTTAACCTATCACTCAATAGAGATTTTTGAGTAAATTGTTATGGATACCAGCTTACTTCAGTAATCTTTATTTATGTAACGACGCGTTTCAGGACGTATGCTTATTTGAACTTCTTTCTTTATTTTGGTGAGGTAAATGAGTTAATACAGTATGGCAGACTCCTATCGAGATAAGTTGTATATTCTCATGTTTATGCTTCTCCAGTTATTGGAAAAATGTCCCACAATTGATTAAGTACATAGTTAATTTCACTTCATATTAGTTTATTCAAATTATGTTCTATTCATAATGATTCCAATGTAGAAATCTGAATGGAAGGAGGTCTCCAAAGGTATGAGCAAGATCTTTCAAATGAAAGACATGAAGATTGAATTTTTAATGAGCTCGTTACTCATTAAAAATTAAAATATGTATATAAACCAACTTCCTACCATCTAGTAACAATGATTGATTTCATCTGAATGGATTCCACAATAACCTCAATCAATTTGTTCTCAAATAACGTCAACTTTCCACAGCCAACTTAATTAAAGATGAATTTCGAAAAAGTAGCTTTCAAGCCCGGCGAAGTTCCTTCCATAGCAGTGCGCACTAGCATTGTTGGACAAGTAGATGAGTTTGAACCTCTTTGGAACTTTCAGATCCTACATCCAAGTAACTGAGAGTTTTAGATTAATTTAGACATCGTAATAAAGAAGACGGAAACTTTGAATCCGAAACTTCAGCAACAGTTGCTGAGCTATGATATAACACTCGAGATAACATTTCCAGTTGCTTGAGATCCTAACATACCATTAAAAGATTTGACCCGGTTGAAACGGTTCTTGCAACCAACTGTTGAACTGTTACCACGATTTGGGTTAACATGAAAAATTATAAAAGGACATAGACATTAATAATGTTTTTTTTTTTAATGGGGAACATTTAAATAAATTTCTTAATTCATCAAATAATGTTCCTCCATCTAAATAAGTATTGTCAAGCCACTGACGACTGACTGACTCAAGGTTATTAAAGCTGTTATTAACCTTGTGACTGACCAACTCATTCACTACAACTGTTTCTCATAAACCCATGTGGACAAAAAAAGTTGAAAGTTTGTACACATGTTCAGTCAAGACTCCAAGTGCATCATAAGAACAGGTTTAAAAAACTATCTAAAAATACCCCAAAAGTGTCATTTTACAAGGTTTTTTAGAATTTTCGAGAGCTACTCGACCAAAAAGTTGAAATTTGGTGTATACGTTAAGTCTTGGATTTGAAAACATTCCCAATTGAGGATTTGGATTAGAGGAAAAAAAAAAAATTCATTGAAGCAGTTCTTACTCTAGTTTCAATTGTTAAAAAATAAACTTCCTGCTAGTATTGTACTTATACGAGCATTTTTTTTTTGTAGATTACAATTTTCAATTGTTTTTTAAATATTTCTATATTTTCAAGACTTTTCAAAAACTGTGGTAGCTTGTTGTAGAGTTTCCTACCAATATAACTACGTTTTTGTTTGAATAAGCTACTATTGTGACTCACCTCAGTGATAATCTCCTCGGCTTCTTGTATTATAATCGCGTACGTCAAGATTTTGGTTAATATAATTTTTACATATAAAGTAGCTTCATATATCTCTCCAGATGAAACGTTTTAACTTGCTATTCTTCCATTTCAGGTAATATAATACTTCCAAGGCTTAGGAAAATCACATCTTGCTGCTTGTGAGTAGGACTTCAATAATTTGATAATAGACTTCTTATATAAGGTTTGTAATGAAAGATGAACAAATATCATTTATGAGGCTTTAATACAGTTTGAATGATCCATCTTAGTTATGACAATAGTTGATTGTATCCATTGATATCATATATTGGTATCATAAATAATTTATTATCGTTTAAGAATAAGGATTCATATCACTTGTTAATTCGATACTGTAGGGCTATGAATCTGCAGCATCAATCTGAAAGACGTAAGAATAGATTTTTGGAAGGAGATATTTTACTCTATGAAAATTCCAGTTTCAATTAGATTCCAAATATATTATTCACAGAAAAGCTGGTTCAACATCACTGATTTTGAAAAGAATTGGTAAATGACGATATTATAATTATCCTCATTATTATTATTATTATTATTATTATTACTATAATTTATTATAGTTATAATAATAATATTATTATTCTTTTTATTATTATTATTATTATCATTCGTATAGTTGTTGTTACTGAAATCTAATTAATTGCTGGACCGTCAATGTGAAAGATGTAAACGGAGCATTTTTTACAAGATCCTTATTTTTTAAATTGAGTTTCATTGTGAGAAAAAATATTCAATCGCATTAATTTATTATAATAGCCAATTCTTATAATTGTTACTTTTCTTTCTCCAGCGCTTTACATTTATGCAATCTCAAGGATCGATTTTTTTTGTAATCATCTGAGGAACAGAACTTGTTTCAGTCATGGATTTGTGTACTGAATGTTGTGAATTTCTCTTCATTCCAATAAAGTTTCAAGTGTTTGCTAGTGGTATATCTTCATATCGATTTAAAATATTTGCTGTTTACTTGAAGAGTGCAAGAAGAAACAAGGATAGTTTAAATCCCCATGATTATCAGATGGGGGAAGGATTTGAAGATTCTACAGATGAAGTAGGCTAGAACCACAGAAGAAAGAATATTGTAACAATCTTTCTCTGCTCTCATAAAATATTGAAGAATTTTATGAAGCGGAATAGATGGAGACTCGGAGCTTTCAGCGTCTTGGCCTGCGACGTATTTTGCAGTAAGAGTCGAGACTATCAAAGTGAAAAATCGAAGAATAAGCTGCAATATTCATAGGGAAGAGAAAAAAGATGAGAATAAAAGCTCACATAGCATAGAGTCACATAAAAGCTTCATTTCGTGCCTCGAAGCTTAACTCGCCTAGAATGCAAACTTCCAAAGGAGAGCAAATAAACCGACTGCTTCCTGAAAGGAGATATCATGGAAATGCCGCATATTCGAAGACAGAAAGACAGATGATACACGCTTCATATGCACCAGAGAATCCTCCTCTTGTTGGTTGCAATAATTATTCACATGACGTTTCAAAACACTTCGGAAATGTTTTGAATTTTTTTTTTCATCATCTACTCGTACATTTTCAATCATACTTGCTAGCATTTTCTCAAATGAATTCTAATTAAGGATGCTACTTTGAATATATGAGAATAATCAATCACTCCTTTACATAAACACATAAATCTCAAAAGTAGATGCGGTTGGGTTTCCAACTACTTCACAGTATTTCTCTTTAGAGGTACATGAAGTACACTATAGTTATTTTTGGCTTGAAATTATCTTTGGTTTGCTCCATCTCAAAAGCTGTCAATAATTTATGAGCCATTTAAAAACGGTACAAGTAGTCCAGGCAAATTAACAGAGTAAAGGAATATTCCAATAGGGTTGGAAATCAGGTTAAATGACCAGAAAAACATTCATTTATTCATTTTTTGTGAAAAAATTACAATTATTATTTATTATAATATGTTACATTGCACAAAAAATTGAGGTTAACACAGACTAGAAATTTAGATTTGCTAAAAATTTCACTCGAAAAATAACAAAATGATTCTTTTTCACTTAACGACTACTAATTTAAAAGTTCACTCAAAACGAAACACTAAAAACAGTTGAAAATTGTTTATAAAATTAAATTTGATTAAAACATTCTAGCCGAAAAATACTTTCTCTTTGGTATGGAAAACAACGTTTATTTGAAAAGAATATGCAAGAAAACTTTTTCAACTAATCAATTGAATATTGATTGTTGATTGGAAATTGTGAGATCTTTACTGATGAATTATCACAACATCATCTGTGATCCTAAACTTTTATTTTGTACAAGTGGGTCTGTAAGTGAGTATACGTTAATATGGATGAATATGCATGAATATGAATGAATATGATGTTTAAATGAATAAGAATCAATATGAATCAATATGAATGAATATGAAAGAAAATGAATCAATATGAATGAACATGAATGAATATGAATCAAGATGAATCAAGATGAATCAAGATGAATCAATATGAATGAAAATGAATCAATATGAATGAATATAAATGAATATGAATGAATAAGAATGAATATGAATGAATGAATATGCATGAATATGAATGAATAAGAATGAATATGGATAAATATGAATATGAATGAATATGGATAAATATGAATATGAATGAATATGAATAAATATGAATGAATATGAATGAATATGAGTGAATATGAATGAATATGGATGAATATGAATGAATACGATAAATATGAATGAACCAATGAATTTTTATTAGTCACAGAAACATTTTCATCATGATGTATTCATGAATATAGATAAATTTTTATATGTGGAATTTTTCATCCCAAGGTTACAAAGAACCTGTGGAACGCTAAACATGAACTTAAAACTTGAGAAGTGAAAGCTCCAGAAGGGCTGGAGACTGGTAAAGATAACAGGACTTAACATTGTATTATTAACAAAATAGAGGTAGATAATATAAATAGAAATTAACAATATATTGTAACGGGTTCTATCTCTAAAATAACGCTGGCAGCACTTAAATTTAACATTTGCACTTTATTAACACAAATTATCCACAACTCGCACTGATCAGTTATTTCTTACACAAAATATTGTTACGAGAGCAAACAAGCAGTTAGTCACGCACTTGTTCTATTTAAATCATTCTATTGTTTTCATGGTTGGACGTGACTTCGACTGATCTTCATCCAATCTTCTAATTCTCTCTCCTTAGATGTATTTGTCATTCCTATTGATGAAGTCTGCAACTCTCTCATTCAATCGATCTTCTCGTCAATTCTACATTCGTCTAGAACGATTGAGAAAATTCTCGAAGTGTCTGGTGAGCTCCAATTCTTGGAATTAAAGAACTACAACAGCTATATAAAGGAGTCCACGTGAACCAGTGAGTCAGTTTTCTACAAACCAGCGTGACAGATTGTATTACAGATCTCGTGCCAGTGGAGTAAACAGTGCTTTATTCAGTCTTTAGACAGTGTCAAGTGCAGAGACAAGTGTTTACTGTTTATGCAGCTTACTAATAGTTTAAAGACGTTGTGTTAAGTTATATTATTTGGGGCTGTCAAATAACGAATTGGACTGTGTTTTTGTAAGTGATTAGTTGCTCTTTTTATAATTTCTTTCTGCATTATTGTACAGTTTATTGGACTCTTGTTTCTTTAATTATTGATCAGCCTGCAATTAATTATTCATTTGTACAGTTTATTGGACTCTTGTTTATTTTATTATTGATTAGCCTGTAATTACTTATTTATCAATTCTTGTAAATAATTACTGAAAATAAGTATTAGCTTGTCATTTAATGATCTGTTTTTATTTATCAATTGAACTTACAAATATTTGTGTGTAAATAGACTAATTTGTGTAAATAAAGTGCAAGTGTGAACTTTAGTGTTGCCAGCCTTATTTTAGCTATTAGAACCCGTAACAATATTGTAATCGGAAGCAGATGAATCGATAATGTTCAGCTGATAAAGATTTTGCTATAGCCTACTACTGTTCAAAAATCAAAAGGCCGATCTAATATTAAATAATAACTGTTCAATAAACCGTTCAACCATTGAAGAAGAAACTTCTAAAGCACAACAGTCAGAACACTACAAGCACTTACAATTCACTGTATAGACTTTTAAAGGAGCTTAAATAATAATCTGTCATAATATACTGCAATTATCACTTTAACAACAAAACGTTTATAACACGGTTTGTAATCGCGCTCACTGGTAATCCGGTTTGTATGAGCGGGAACTGTCACTGCCATTTTACCACTTTATCATGTTCGAATCACAACTGACTCACTTTCACGAGAGTTTCTCCTATTTATACATTTTTTCATAATCCAGAAAGAACTAGTTATCTCTATCAATTTCTAAAATAAACATATGAAATATTTTACATGGTTCGAGACCACTAATTGCTATGATAAAAATTGCATGGTTCGATTAAGTCAATAAATTTCTATAACGTTCTAAATAAACGATAGTTTGTTTGTTTGTTCTATCTTCCTGGAAACTCTGTACAGAGTATAGGAATTGTCAAAAAGCATCACGCTGCTTAATGGCAACCGGAAGTTAACATTAACATAGACAGATAATCATACTTCTTTCTCCTTTTCCTTGTCCACAACAATACTGTTTAAATTCTAGATCACCCACATATTGCATAGATAAAAGACAAGATAATGAAATGCACTACGTAATGAAAGATAATTCCTCAAAATTCAAAATCAGTATAAGTATAATTGAATAAAGATATTACATAATGAATATGTTGTATGAATATGACATATTTTTATCTATTTTTTCTATTTATTTGATGTACAAAGGCAACTTATTGAAGTATTTCAAGCCTAGGTGATAGATGAAGTTATGTACAAAGTTGGATGAAATGGCTGGTGATGATGTTGCTCTAAAGCAGTAAAGCTAAAACTAAATAGAACATATTAAAGCCGAAAAGAATCTAAAATAGAATAAGTATACAAATCAATATATAATTGGAAACGTCAAGATATAAACGATGCAAGAGCAAAACATTTATCGCATAGGCTAATCCTCTAAATTCTACTTAAACATGAATGTTCCAAGCACAGAAAATATAACATATATTTCAACCGGAAAAAAGATTCAACCTAAATCAATTCTATTGAATTAATGGTATATTTTTAGTCCTTATTCTACTCCTACATTTTTGTACTATTATTATTCTATGTTTCCTCCAAGTGTTTTAATTCTATTATTCATTTATTTTTATTACATCAATTCATGGCATCTTTGTTGGATCCTATGATGCTCCTGTATGCGGACATAATTTCACAATGAAATTATTTGCATACAGTATTATTTCTGCAGATATTTTTTTGTAACATATTTACAAATATTACAGATATTTCTTGTACATGATAGTTAAGTTGAACTAAGTATTTTTTTTCTTTGTAACTTCTTGGTTTCTCTCCTAATAATTGATTGTTTTATAATTATTATTATTTTTTATCATGTATAATTTTTTATTTTTTTCCTGTGTATTTGTTTTTTTTGCTTGTTTGTATTTGCGGAAATAAAGATGATTATTATTATTATTATTATTATTATTATTATTATTATTATTATTATTAAATTAATTGCTAAAGTGTCTTATAACATATAATTATAAATAGTTCCTTATTATTTCTCTATTCATATCAAAAAATTCAGAAAATGAGTATAGAGGATTTTCTGTCAATAGCTTTTTCAATTTGTTTGAACTGAGATCTATACATGGCTCTCACTGAAAAAGGAAACGTATTAACGATTTTCAAAGAAATTAATTTTGAGTTTGACTGCACTCTCTCAGCCTAGTAAAGGGGACATCAATGATTAGTAAAGGGGACTGTTCCTTGTATTATGATGATGAATGTCTTCCCTTCATATAAAAGTCAATATTTTTTCAATGACGCATGTATTTTTTATATGTGGAATATGAGTGAATACAAGTGAACCTGAGAAAACTGGCTCTGCATTTTTCAAAATTTTTATGTGGGTATAAGGCATACGCCCAATTCAAGCCGACTGTTTTCAAGTGGTTTCTGTACAAATGGGGAAAGGCTCTGTTTGGAATGTGATTGATTCATTGCTACTACTGATAACTTCTGCGCCATCTTTCTCAACCGCTTTCCCACTCAATCATTATCTCTCTCTCCCTCTCACACGCACACACTTTTCTCTATACTATCTGTCTCTCTCTGGTCCATTTGTACTACTGATAACTTTTGCGCCATCTTTCTCAACCTCTTTCTCACTCAACCACTGACCTTTTCCTCACTCTCACCCTCTCACACACGCACACACTTCTTTCTATAACTATTTCTGTCTCTCTCTGGTCCATTTTCAGATGTAAAAGCTTTCCTGTGAGAGTCAACTTTTAAATAAATCATTCAATTTGTCCCATTCTCCAGCTGCTCGGCAAATATGAAACCATTGCTGGTTGAAGCCAAAGTGAGGGATGTTGAAGCCAGTATCAATCAACTTCAATTTTGAGGATAGAATTATGAATTCCATTATCCTATCAAAATCAAAATCAAAATCAAAATCAAAATATTTTATTGTCGTCCCGCTCAAGAGCATTGACATAGTCATATCTTACAATAGTCAACAAACATACATAAATTAATAGTCTTACATATATTAACAAATTACATTTACATAGAATATGTAACAATAATATCAAACATTGATATCATTAGTACTTCCAGAGAAAAAATCTTGTACTGAATAAAAGGCTTTCTCTTTTAGCCATTTTGTAATAGCAGTTTTAAACATTTTTATACTTGTCTCTTTAACACTCACGGGTAATTTATTGAATAATTTTATTCCAATGTGGGAATATGCGTTTTGAGTCTTTGTAAGCCTAGCGTATTTTGAATCTATTAGGTTTCGATTTCTTGTGCTGTAATTATGAGTTGCACACCTGAGGTCTAATGTTGGGAGATTTTCTTTTATATAAGTTAAGCTCTGTAAAATGAAAATGCTAGGCAAAGTGAGTACACCATGCTCAATAAATATTGGTCTGCATGAGTCGGTTCTACACATATTAAAAACTGTTCTCAGGGCTCTCTTTTGACATAAAAAAACCTCCCTAGCTCCACTTGAGTTCCCCCATAGAAGAGTTCCATATAAGAGGTGTGAATGGAACAAGGCAAAATAAGCCTTAAGCATAAGGCTAGAGCTGGCACAATTTTTGAGTTTTCTCAGTAAAAAATTAACTCTACTTAATCGAGTGCAGAGAGCTTCAGTATGGGATTTCCAGGACAGCCTGGAGTCTAGATTTATTCCAAGTAGCTTGACATGGTCATCCTCTCCAACAGTTGCACACAAACTGAAAATAATACGTTCTGTCTTATTTTCATTTACAATTAAGTCATTAGCAGAGAACCAGAGGTAGGACCTTTCTTTCATATAATTGGTTATGACAGAGTTTATTTCTGGGAGTGAGTTTGAAGACATGAGGGTAGTATCGTCGGCATATAGTATACACTTATTTGTTAAAAATCTAGGTAGGTCATTTATAAACACAGTAAACAAGAACGGGCCTAGAACAGATCCCTGGGGGACCCCCCTTACTACCTGTTTAAAATCAGACCTCTGTTCGGCTACTTTAACACGTAGGAATCTACCAGATAGATATGAGGTGAACACTTTCAATTCATTACCCTGCACTCCATAGTAGCTCAACTTTTCGATTAATTTCTGATGGGACACTAAATCGAAAGCTTTGCTTAAGTCTAAAAGCAGAGCACTCACTTCCTCTTTATTCTCAAAACCAGTGATGATACTAGATACGACACTCTCTACTGCCTTGACAGTGGACATACCATTCCTGAAGCCAAATTGTGCATTTGAGAACAATTGGTTCTCTTCAAAAAATCTCCCAATCTGCGATTTGATGATGCTCTCCAGCAACTTGGATATTATAGGTACTAGAGAAATAGGGCGGTAATTATTCACATTCTTTTTGTCACCTTTTTTATATACAGGTATAGTTTGAGTAACTTTCAAGCATTGTGGGTATATACCAAGTTCAAGTATCCAATTCATTAGGAAAGTTAAAGGTGACACAATCTCTTCCAAAATATTTTTTATAACAAAATTTGAAAGTCCATATACATCCTCAGACTTTGAGTTGTTCAGCTTGTGCACAGCTTTCCGAATATCAGAAGGACTTACAACATCCCATTTGAAAATTCTTACTTTTGATCCATTTATGTTGGATGACCTCAGCATATCAATTGCACTAGCCTTATCAGTACTGTCAGCCTGGGCATTAACACTGTCAGAGGCATTCACACAGAAATTCAGGAAATCTTCAGCTGATATTGGGATTTTTGATTCCGACCGCTTCTTTGGTGTACGACCTGTTTCTCTATTAATTATGCTCCAAGCTGCCTTGCATATATTATTTGATTCCAATATAAACCTATCATTTGATTTTTTCTTCTCCAAATCCACCTGTTCTTTATAGAACTTCTTTATTCTTCTATGATTCTCTAACAAATCAGGGTTGGCCCTACTTTTTTCATAGCTCACATCAAGCATTGACCTAATATTTTTCAAGAAGGGTGAGTACCAGTCTCTTGGTTTGAGAGTTTTTCCTCCAGAATAGCCAGTTCTACTTCTTAAAGGACAGAAAACATTGAAATTATTACACAGAATTTCCATAAAACGACTGAACGCCTTGTCAGGGTCATCAACATTGAGAACATTTTGCCATTCAACAATACTTAAGCTATTCTTAAAACTATTTATACTGATATCATTCAATACTCTATAACTATACACCTCTGCTCTCTCAATAGAGGGTGAGGAGGAAATGGGTAAATTGATTTTCAAGAGTAATCCCAAATGGTCCGATAAATGAGGTTGTACAGTTTTACATTCAAATGTAGAAGGATGGAGATTGGAGATAAAATTATCTAAACAAGACTCTAATCTTGTGGGCAGAAAATTCAGACAAAAACAATCATACGATTTGAGGGTGTTAGTAAATTTAGCTATCAAGGAACTCTTCATCCTAGGGTCGATGTTGAGATCACCAGCTATTACAATCTTATAGTTAGAATATTTAGAGTTATTATCAACAAAGTCAAGTAATTGGGATAAAATCTCCATGAAAACATCAATGGAAGAGTCAGGGGTACGATACACTGACATCACTAACAAATTAAGAGTATGAAAGGCAATCATTACTGCTTCAAACTGTCTTTGTTCACAAAGAGAGTCCAAGTTCACAACTGAAAACTGATACTGGAATGAATTATTTATGAAAATTGCAGCGCCGCCATAAGAAGAATCCCTACAAAAACTAGCAGCCAGATGATATCCACTTGGTGTATACAAACTTATTTCTTCTTTTGTGCACCAATGTTCATTAATACTGAGAATATCACACATTGTGTCGTTGTTGAAAGTGTTAAGAAGGTTGACTTTGCTTTTTATTGACTGAATATTGATGTGAGCAAGTATAACTCTGGAAAGCCTATTGTCATCTTCAGGAGTATTGAAATCACCTCCAGCACAAGGATTAGTAGAGGGTTCTATGAGGTCAATATCTTCATCAGTCTCTGCTCTAAAAAATATTTTCCTGAAGCATCTGAACCATCTGAAGGAGAGTTATCTTTGCAGCTGTTATCATTCACCATCACCACCTCCTTACTGTTTCCACTCTGATTTGCCGTTTCATTGATAATTCCATAGAGCTCCCTTGCCATTCTACTCTTTCCTCTTTTGTTAAGATGCAGGCCATGTCCTGTATGCAGTGCTCTTTCATAAGACCATAGGCTCAGCACCTTTACTGAACTTCCATGAAAAAACGTAGGTACACCTCGAATCACTTTGTTGATATCTCCAGCTCGAATTACAAAGCGTAAACTGCTGTGTATATAGTGACTGCAGAGGGACGCTTTCAGCTTTTATCGTAAAAAAAGCCTGAAATAAATATTTTGTAACTCAATAACTTCTAGTGTATAGGATGAGGATCTTGAAAAAATATTACCAATTAATGAATTAATTCAACGACATTATTCAAGATTTCATCTAACAGTAATATTAATATGAATAACAGACAAACACTGTAATTTTTTTAAGTCAATAACTTTGAGGAAGGTAACACAAATTAGTTTTTTTTCTGTTTGTTTTGTAACCCAAGTTTTCTTTGTATGTTTATTCTTGTGATTTGACTATAAATTTAAATTTAAAAAATCTAATCAGTATCAGAAAATTATTCGAATAAATTATCAGATTGGTTGCTGCTTGGAGAAAATTCCTGGTTGGAGGTCCGTAGTGGCTTGGACATTAGTAATCTCTGGGCGACGCTTGAAACTAGTCCATAATTTATTGTATAATGAGAAAGTAGAAGAAGAAAACGTTGTTCGATTGAAAGATATGGCACACACAAGAAGATTTCATCGTTTTTGTTATCAAAGATTTGAAAAAGTTATGAAAAAAAAATGTTATTTGAAATAATACTGTATGCCACCTTGTAAAACTGCATCTTGATAAAACTGGAATATATTTTTATAAACCATTAAATCACATCACCTACTTTCTACCTCCATCGATTGTTTAGAATATTGTAATTATTTAAATCGTAAATGTATCTTTGTGTCAATGTTTTTTAGTAGTGATTATGGTTATAGAAAATATGGCTAAAAATATAAAAATAGTTGAAATAATTAATTATGGCAGTCGCAGAGGCGATGACAAGGGGGAAAAATAGAATATATACTTTTTGAGAGCTATAATAAAGCAATGCTTGATAGCATTATTTAAGAAGTTAGAAAACTTCCAAAATATAAAATTAGAAGTTTAATCAGATTATTTTTTTCAAGATAAAGCCCATGGGTCTGAAACCTGTGCATGAGTAATGTTTTGTATGAGATAGATTTGCAGTTTTAGGTGGATTCCGAACCACCAGGAAGTGATTTTACAGCAGAGAAAAAATTATTTTCTGTTGGCCAATCCAATCGGTTATCCTTACAATAGGTAAATAACATAAAATTAATAATAATTATTATTATTGAAAATATATATAATTATTATTATTATACAAATATAATATTGTTATTGAAAGATTGTATTAAAACAATTTTATAGATCTCCTCAATTTCGGCTCACACCCTAACAATCGTCCCCATCCCCGCTGGTCAATCACTTTACCCCCCCCCCCACCGCTATCAAAAATGTTCTGTATGATAATTCATCTCATTATTAACGCACAAGTATCAAACTCTTTCAGTATCTCCAGCAATAAATTGAGTTGAACGGTCAAGTAGCCTCATCTGATCAAAATAACTCACAAGAGTTTGTTAGAGAAGATGCATTTGAAAGAGAATGGAAACAAACTCAAGCCCATTGCCTGGAATTCGTGGCGGAACATATCAATGAATGAGAAGAGTGCCGCCGATACCATGGGCTATTAGTGGCGAAGAGATGCCAAATCGAATCATAGCCAATAGAGGTTGCCGCGTTTTTGGAAACACCTCCTTCTCTACCACCCCTGCCACCATTATCCTGCTCCTTTACATCCTCATCCACCTTTTTTCCCTTCTCCTTCTCATCACACTCATCGTCCTCACTCCTCCTCCTCCTCCTCCTCCTCCTCCTCCTCCTCCTCCTCCTCCTCCTCCTCCTCCTCCTTTACCTTCTTAACGTCCACCTCCTCTTCCTCCTCCTTCCTCCACTTCTTACTCTTTCTCCTCCTCCTCCTCCTCTTCCTCCTCTCCCTCCTTCTTATCCTCCTTCTTATCCTCCTTCTCATCCTCCTCCTTCTCCTCCTTTTTCTCCTACTCCTCCTCCTCTTCCTCTCTCTCCTTCTTATCCTCCTTCTCATTCTCCTACTCCTTATCCTTCTCCTTATCGTGCTCTATCTCGTCCTCCTCTCCATATCGTTCTCTTCCTCCTTCTCCTCCTACTCCTCCTCCTTCTCCACAATTCCTCCTCTCCTTTTCCTCCTTCTCCGTAACTCCTTCTTTCCGTCTTTCTTCACCAACCCTCTACTTTTTCTTCTCTTCTCCTTCCTCTTCCTCCTTTTCCTCTTCCTTATCCTCCTCCTTCTTCTCCTCTTCCTCCTCATCCTTCTACTCCTCATCCTCATCATCCTCCTGTTGCACCTCCTCCTCCACCTGCTCCTCCACATTCCTTCTTCTCCTTCTCCTCTTCCTCTTTCTTCATCACCTCCCCCTCATCCCATTCCTCATCCTCCTACTCCTCATCCTAATCATCCTTCTTTTCCTCCTCTCACCATCTCCTTTTCTTCCTCTCTCTCTTCCTCCTTTTCCTTCTCTATCTTCCTACTCCGTATCGCTGTCCTCCTCTTCTTCCTCCTCATCCTTTCCCTACCAATCCTTCACACCATATTCCTCCACCTCCTATCGTCCCTCTACTCTTATTTCTTCTCCTTTATGTTCTGTGGTTGTGTCCTCGTCAAGGAGAAAAAGCTAGTTGAAATCTTTCTGTAGTCGGTTCCATTCGAATCCAAGTTTTCGTTCACGGAAGAAGGAAATGGAAAAGAAAGAGGCGCTGAATCTTAGTGAGTGAGATAGGCCAACCAGGAGAAGACACATAAGAACAGCGAAAAGTTTTCTACTCTGAATTTTTCCCAGCTTTCCTTTCCCTCCACCGCCAGCCATTATGCTTCCGTCGGAAAATCGAAACGCTTCAATTTTTCAAGTCCTTTCTACTTTTCATCCCGACTTCAGTCCTGTCCCACAACGCTGTATTCATCTGGATTCACTCACTTTGCGACCCTGCTTTTACGAGAAAACATGACATTTGAGAAGGAAAGAGTCGAGCGATAATGTTGCATTACTTTTCGGAAATAAATTGGTAGATTGAGATGAATGGGCTTCTTACCGCTTAAAAAGTACTTTTTGGCTTGCAATCTACTTGAAAATGGAATCTATCACTTGCTTCTATTGTGATCTTCATAATCCTATTTATAATAAAGGGTAACTCGTTAATATCTATCGAATAAGGGGTTAAAGGTCATAGGAAGAAGAATGAGGAGATAAATAAAGGAGAAGAAATTGGGAAAAGAGAAGAAGAAGAAGAAGAAAAAAGAAAAAGAGGAAATAGTACAACAGCAACAATAATAAGAACAAGACCAAGAGGGATAAGATAAAAGAGACTATCAAATAATAAATTTGTAGACAAATTATCACACATTCAGGGAAAAGGGAAGTTATCATAAGAAGAGAGAAAAAAGAAAAGAGTCAATTGAATATTAAATTTGTAGAGAGGTTACTTGTTACTAAACATTCAGAGATACAGATTCATTTATATTATATGTTTCATTATTTCACTTACTTTCTTAAATGTATTCTTTCTTTTTGTCACTGATACTCATTGCTAGCGCACGAACTTAGGTTTTGCTGGCAATGCCCATATAAAATATGAGTAATATTTCTATATTATTTGAGCTTTAAGCTTTTTTTTTCTCAAACTGTAAGATATTTATATTTGAAATTCTGTTCAATTTGTGAAATGTGGCGAATAAAGAATTTTGATTTGATTTGATTTAGACAGCCAAATGGTTGAAAAAAAAACTTTCATGAAATATGAGTAAGTTCTAATTATGGGAAAAATTTTCTATAAGTTATTCATATCAATATAATGAGATACTATTATTTGGTATCAACTATTAAGTTCATAGAAAATTTGATAAGAGGCTCGCCCGTATTATACTATGGTTATAGAATGTTTTATGTAAGATATTCTAAAATCTCCATTTTCAACTACAAGAATGGCTTAAAATGAGCTACGTGTATGGCCAGAATACTATAATTCATGCTTTCGGATAGGAACCTCTATCAGAAGCCGTAGCAGGTATCTGTTCAATCAGATAGATAAGCTGCGTTCTCGTAGGTCCCGTTCGTAACGGTGACCGATTAGATTGGCCAGCAAAAAAGACACTGTTCTCTGCTGTAAAATCACTTCCCGGTGGTTCGGAACCCACCTAAAACTGTAGGTCCAACTCATCAATCACCATCATCCAACTCATTACCCACGCACAGGTCTCAGACCTATGTGGGCTTCATCCTCAAGAAAAAAAAAAGAAAAAAAGTTCATTTCGGCCTTGTCTGTTATCCAATAAGTTCGAGTCCGCGAGTTTGAACCAGAATGTCAGTAGATAGAATTTGAAAAAAAAATTAAAGAAATCAAGTGAAAATTAATTTAATTTGTTTACAGGAATGAATAATAAACGAGTGAATAACATGTATGATATAAAATCAGAATGTATAATATGGATGATTTATATGTAAAGAGAGAAATTTATATTTTATTCCGTAAAGAAATTCTATTCAATAAGTGAGAAAATTTATATAAACAGAGAAAATAGAGGTAAAAGAGTTGACTGATTTTTCATTCCGCAAAAGTTTTCACGAGAAAAAACTGTTTTGTCGATGCAGATATCATGAATGCATTCTCGCATTAATTGAGCCGGGTAGCATTCGATTTATGTCGAGACAGGTCAAGAGCTTTCAGTTGCACTCGAGAGAATGTAGAGTGAAAGGGTAGGTAGAAGAAAGAGTGAAATGATTCAGGTGTGAAAAAGCGGGTAGTATTGAGTTGTTGGTGACACTTGTACTTGTAGCTAGTTCGACAAGTCGACTTTTGTCGTCATAATGAGAGATCAACTTGAGCAGTGCGCGCTGTACGCTCATTAGGACGCGAGTAAACAGAACAGCGTCGAGCGGAGCGATCGCACGCAGTCTCTGCATTTATTCGGCGGCTATTTACACTGAGACTTCATCTCACAATCGACGACTCTAGCTGCGGAATTTTATTCAAAACACACGTCTAATGGCGCATGTTGTAAGCATAGTAATGAAGGTATAATTATGGTATATGAATTAAGGTATGCACTTCTATTTCTATAGTTGTAAGGTGTCTACAAACCCGTCCTTTCAATTTACCTTACCGAATCCACTCAGAAGAGAATTCCAAAGTCAACCACGAATTTAACTGGAAAATATTTTTACGTAACTGCAGGAGTTCTTCCATGTTATAAAATGGAATGAAAAAATTCTTCATTAGGTGAAGTAAGGTGTCAGAAATCTTTCCCTTTCAGACCAGCTTCCCGAGTCTACTGTGAAGAGAATTTCAAAGTCAACCATGAATTCACCTGGGAAATATTTTTACTTAACTTCAGGAGTTCTTCCATGACATGAAATGGATTGAAAAAAATCTTCATTAGGAGAAATTGGCACTATAAAGTCTTCTCTACCATTCCACCTTATCTCAATTAATTGGAGGTATACGTACATTGAAGACTCTAATACTGGATCTAAATACTGAAGTAGAACCAAGACATGTAAGCTGCATAAAAAAATACTTTTTTTACTGACAAGCTTGTCGAGTTTACTGTGTATAGAGTTTCAAAGTCCATCACCAATTCAATTGGAAAATATGTTTAAGATGTTTAAGTACCAATTTTTGATTCCTCAATAATTTTAGATACATTTGAGGTTAATAAATATCTAAATACTGAAAAAAAACCTGAATTTTCTTGGTTAAACATTTGAGCATATTTTCAGGAAGTTTCAGTGGTTATTCCATAATTTCTCAAGTGAAGATACGCGCACATTTGAGACTAATAAAAATAAACACTGAAGTACCTCGAGCTTTCTAGGGTTAATATTTGGGTATAACAAACTAGTTATTTAACTCCGATTATCACAGTAGCGACTATCACAGTACCTCCACCAGGAGAAAATGAATACAAATAATACTAGTAGTTCTGTGAACAATAGACCTCACGCGCAAGAACCAAGAATAAGGGTGCACAGAGGAGCATACTCGACGTACTCAATAATAATCACCATCGCAAAATCAAGCACAATTTTCAGACCCAACTCTTGATTCTACTGTATCTTGTGTAGTCTATTTTATGTCTGTCTTCCACAAAAATTAACTCAGATTTTTACCACCAATTCCTTGTTTCTATTTTCCATACAGTTCAAATAGATAAGATTCCTCATGTATTTTGATTGAATTTAAATAACAATATTTATTTAATTTCCAATTGCACATGTTGTAAAAGCCCATTTTGAAAATCGTTTGCTCCTTATAGAAGAACTGCCTTTCTCTTTTTTCCTTCTAAATATTCAATAATGCAATCAAATTTTAAAAAATCCTCACACATACATCGTTGGGCATTCATTAAAGGAATATACATGCAACATTTCATTGAATTTGGTCCACGTTCGGTCAATTATTTCATGAAATTAATCACTGATATAATGAATATATTTTCACAATCGAAACAAGATAAGGTTTCTACTGAAGTGGATTGTAAAACATGGAATAATTCCCTGCTCGATACAGTTCAACAAGTTTTTTAGCCAATCTACTCAAACTGAGTTTCAATCAAGACAAACAGAAAATTTTACACAGCCTGCGTTTGATTCAAGCACGATGAGGGAGAAGGTTCGTTACAGTAGAAGTTTTCAGTATGCTCTGAATTTCTGTTTTTCGTCAAAATCCACATTGCATTTCCGTTTCCATTACTTTGGTGTGAGCCTGTATCTACGTTCACACTTCACAAATATTTGATCGTTTGGAGGCATGATTTATAGATATAGCTCAACATACTCAACTAAGAGATCGCTCTCCTAGCATTCAAAACTTTGTCTTATCAAAAAATCATGATATTCATTCTCATTTAATATTTTTATCAAAACTTATCTGGAAAACAAGACTAGATGCTCAACAAACATTTGATCTGGGGACTCATATTATCGGATGTGAAATAACTAACTATACTATGAATTTCCAGTTGAGTAACGTTGAAATGTGGAATACCAACTAGCCTCACTTCTCGTTTTCGTGGAACGCTGTTTAGGGCAAAGCATTATGCTGAGGACAAAAGAGTCACGTACAGTCGAAATCGTCTATGTTACTATACATACATTGAATTGGATTGGCAAGAAAAATTAAATTAACTGTAATAAATGATTATAACAGCGATGTTCATGATTTCATTCAAAATTTTATCAGTAAGTATATTGAAGTGAATGATAAAGCATGACTTGATTTGATGAAAACTGTTCAGAATTGTTCGAACATTACTGAAATTGGGGTATTGAAATCAATCTCATTCCCTATCTTCCACACTATCCAGAAGTGAGATAGAGAAAGATATAAGATTGGATTAGCGTACTTTATTTATGTAATTTTACAAAGTTTTCTTAGACAAGATTAAAAACAGTATCGTTACCGTCGCGTGGATAGTTATAGATATAATCTGTACAAAATATGTTAATACTCATCTAAAGAAAAACTAGGTGACAAATCTACAAGAGAGTGATAGTGGGGAGTGATAGTGAGAGTGATAGAATGATGTGAGGCATGCGTCAGTTGCATGTACTCTACTCCATTTCCGTTCTTCATATCCTACTTCATGCAGGCCTCAGAATTCAAATTTTGTAAGAGGAGAAAAGAGTTGCACAAGGTGGACATAGGTTGTAGATGACGAATGAAAGATCTCACTGACTTGGGAATTGATGCCCAGCGATATTATTGTCTAGCCTTTTGTTGAAGGTGCCAGTCCACGTAATGGATTTGGGCCATTCCGTAGCTGACTCTGTTTGTAGCAAATAAAGGACCGGCGAAACGGCGTGGTGAGAAAAAAGGTGAGGCGACATCCAGAAACGCGTCAAGAGAAATTGAGAGACACCCCAACTCCCAATAGAGTGATTACAACAGAGAGGAAACAAATTACTTGAGTAAAACAGCGCTGCAGTGTTTTCCCAGACAGAGTGTAAACCCACTGTGCTCTGCAAGATAACAGTGTTGTGTACACTGGGCGACTGAAAATTTCAAGTTTCGGTTTGTTAAGGATAATTGGACAGTTGAAGAGTGAGCTGGGCGAACAAACGTTAGAGATACCTTCTCGAATCAACCTCAGCGTTGAATCAGTAGTGGAATGAAGTATTTAAATTCATCATCAAATAATGAATTATTCGGAGTTCAATTTCCAACATAAATAACCCACCTCACTAAAGGGCACAACAGGAGCGCAAGGAGGAGTCCTCCAAAAATAATTTAAGAGCATGGTTGAGTTCCTGGGAGCCTCACCCGTAAATGTAACCGGTGGCGTCCAATTGGTGTATTCAAATTCATAGACGTTAAAAAATTTGACTAGACCAGATGATACCAGTTACGTTAACTGGTTACCGGTAAGGCTTCTATGAATTCAACATATAAACATGACTAAGTTGAGTGGAAGAAGAGACTTTCTAGTCACAATTCCACCACTAATAAAGAATGTTTGAATTGTTTAAATCACTATTGCCCTGAATAAAGGCGTTCTTGGGCTCTTCCACTGGAAATTTTGAAAAATTGATTCACTAATCATATTTCTAGCTGTTCTAGATATGAATCCATTCATTCTAATACTTTAACTCACTTTATATTCATGTAAAAGAGGATGATTTTAACTGTTCTTAAAAGTCATTTTTGATGGAGGTACCTCTTTCTGAAAATTATTATTATTTTATGTTGCATACATTACTTTTCCACTTGATATTTGAACATGAATCATTGTAGAGAATGGAAGAGTGATTGGTCATGCGGTGAGCGTGGTGTTCAAGTGGTCGTGATGTTCAGTCACGACCGCTCAAGACTGCGCTTGGATGGGTGTCCGTGCTTCAATGACTTGATGTTACAAGCTTTATCATCACCCGGTGGTTCGGAACCCACTTAAAATAGTAGGTCCGCCATGTTCCCCGTAACATGGCACAAACGGCGAGGTGGAACTACCCGTAAGGGTCTCCCCACCATTAAAAGCCATACGCTTCTTATTATTATTATTGTAGAGAATACTTTACTGCCAAATGCAACACTTACCTATTTGTGTGATAGCTTTTTCATATTGTTTTAATACTTCCTCAGACAAAATTGGAGGTCTCTCGAGGAGATCAATTTCTGAGGAAGCATTACAATGCGAAATAGTGAGTATCACACGAATAAGTGTGTATTAAATTTACCAGTGAATTATTTTCTGCAACTATTTATGCTTGTATTTTTTAAGTTCACAAACTTCAAATGCAGGCCCACTTAGAACGATCATCACTCAGCTATCCTGCTTTATAAATTATGTAAACTGAGATGCATTCTGCTGTCACCCCAATAAAGAGATTCACAAACAACTTCAATGACACTTTTTGACACTTTTATTGTTTCTAGATTATTTCTTTGCAGCATTAATTCGAAATAAAATTAGTAGAACTGGTGTTGATAGTGTGAAATCTCTCCATAATTTGAAACAAAGCAGAAGTTAAAAAATTTTAATAAACTAACAATTTGAGTCACAGGAACCTGGCTTTGTGTTTTACTAACACATCTTCGGCTGTACTGAAGAAGCAGGAGGCATCTTAATAACAAATTTTGTATCCAAAAGCTATTTGATAGTTGGAAAAGCTTTGTAGCAAGTAGCTTTTGAATACCAAACTTGTTATTAAGAGGCCTCCTGCTTCTTCAGTACAGCCAAAGATGTGTTAGTAAAACACGTAACCATGGACCTGTGATTCAAATTGTTAGTTTAGTGAAATTTGGCTACTTCTGCTTAATTCAAAATTTAATAAAAAAGTACAGTGGGCTGTTTTGAGATGAAGACTTCATTTCTTCAGCATGGAATTCGATAACTGGCTCAATCCAGCAACATTTTCTTTCTGCAGAGAAATAGATCTGTCGGAATAAAACGTCTTCAAGTGGTCTATTCTAGAATGAGTTTGGAAAATACATAATAATAAGTCTATCGGACAATCTTTATTGAAAGATTTTTCTCGAGACACAGCAAACTGGTGAACCTTCCATCTCCTAAAGAATTTTACATTTTGCCAATCTGAACTGAAAAAACATCCTTTAAAAGAAACTCCCTGGAATAAATTTCATCTTCTTCAACTGTTAGAAATTGTCTCTCGAGGTTTGTTGCATTTTCAAACATTTTCTGTCTCTGGGGGGAATCATTCCCCATCATAGTTACACCACTGGTATCATGATGACAGTCATTACCAATCATGAATCATGATATATCTATCATGAATCAAGATCATACAAAGACTTCGCACATGTATTAAGGCATTCATAACGGAAGATCACAAGTCGTCAGCATTATCTTTTATATAGTGCAGTATGTATTATTGATGTGGATTTGACAGTCTTCTTGGTGCAAAGTTACTGTGAGGATGTCACAACTAGGCAACTATTTACAATTTTTATGACCGCTCTCTAGTTCATAACACCAGAATATATAAGAATAGAATAGATACATAAAAGTTCTATTGTCACTTCTTTGATTGATTTTATTGTGGAAAGATATGGGATAGAGATCGTCTGTGAATAGGCAGTATTGTAAAACTGCTTTAAAAATGAAAATAATAGGCAAGGTCTTATTTTTTTGACGATGAGGAATTATAAAACTTCTTCCTCAAAGCTTTTGAGATATCTTTGACTATGAGATGTGTATGACTTCCAGTGGTCATCAAAGAACTTGGAAACAACAAACAGACATAAATAAAAGATCGGTTGAAAAAACTGATTTACAAGATTTGCAAGTCAGAAAAGTTTTATTTCATTGATTAACTTGCATATGTACGTGATGAATATTTATTAGTGATTGCGTGAGTCCCTCGCCACATTTTAATAATTCAATAGTCGGCCTAAATAAATGGAGAATAGTAGAATCCTAAGAGAACCATTAAAATGCAAATGGCAGTAAAGTCACAAAAAATTGTCAGGCCACGCAATTGTCAGGCTACTGCAACCATGTAGTTGTAGAGTAATCAAATTTTTATATTCTCATTGAACTTGAATATTATTGAAATTGTATTTTTAAGGTGATGATTTTCAACAATCATGAACCACATAGACTGTATCATAAATAGTGATCATTCAAGAAAAGATTCTTTCACACTATGTGAAGGGATCCACAAATTTATTATGTAAATTGAAAAAAGTTGGTTGTGTAAAACTAAATCGAGAGTTGAAAAAAGAGAAATTCTAGTTCTATTAAACAAAATCTCAATTTCTTGATTCAAATCACATGAATATTGAGTCTTCCATGTAATTAATATATTAGATTGAAATTGCATATGCTTTTATTTGCTAGTCACAAAAACAAAAATGAGAGAATATTCAGGAATAAATGTATAAAAAATACTAGGTTACACTTAAATACATGTATAAATTAACAATATAAATTAATTATTAACACTTAAATAGGTTAATGGTACAAATAACATTAAATTGATGATAGGAAAATAAATCCGCCAATCTTGAATCATATTAGTTATTTGACATCATTTATCAATGCATGTGCGTTTGAATATCAGACATATCTTTAATGGCTCTCATGATTATCATAAAACGTCAGTATAGAGTTTAGGGAAGTGACATCCGTGAGCCGTAGTAGGTATCTGTTCAGTAAGATAACGTAGGCTAAGTACGCCTGGGCACTCTTTGAAAGGGTGGCCGATTGGATTGGCCTGCAAAAAAATACTCTGTTCTTTGCTGTAAAATCACTTTCCTGTAATTCAAAACCCACCTAAAATTTATTGTAGATCCCACTCTTATCAATCACAATCATCCAACTCATTACCCAGGCACAGGTTTCAGACCTATATGAGTTTTATCCTACCAAAAAAAAATATTTTCTTTAGCTCAGGGTTTCCAAGTCACTTCTCAGTACAGCGTACAACGATTATAATTATTATTAATGAATGAATGAATCTAGGCAATATAACATTTGGGTTTGAAGTTTTCCGAATGAAACATGGTATATTCTCACCATATCACCCAATCTGATAAGATTGCTCTCCTTACATGATCTTCATTTGTTTTCGCCAAAGTGTCTCCCGGCTTACATGGGTGATATCGTGCCATAAGAGAGTGACAAAAACATAATCATAGCGGACAGAGAGTAAGATCCTGAATAAACATCATATCTCCACTGAGCCGAAAGGTTCAACTTGGAAATATGAACGCTTTATAGGAAACCAATACTTGAACGCGTTTCTGTTGACGAATCTAAGTCCGCTCCTGGCAGTTCCTAAGATTGCTATTGGTAATTTTCACTTCCACTTCCACTACTACCACCATTACATACACCTACTCACATTTTATTAGTAGCATAAGACGTTTTCAGGATGGGGGAGACGTTTTCCAGAAACTATATAGCAAAGGAAATATCTCTTAGTATTTGTTAATACATGTGACGAACTACAAGTAAAATAGTATATATTATATTTTTACTTAGAAGAAAAGCAGAAGTAATTGAAATACATTTAAAAAAATGGAATTTTCTTTCTTAGTCAAGGTGAAACTTGTTTTCGGGCAGGATGCCCGTTCTCAGTGCCTGGTTGATCTCACAGGTCTCCTGTCAGCTCTTTCATTGAAACAATGGTTGGCGGGAAGTCCAGTTGAATGATTTGGTTTAGGAATTAGCAAGAGTTGATGATTGAAGAAAGTGCGAGATTTAAAAGAGGTCTGTTGATTTAGGAGTTTTTGTTTTTGTCCTAGGTGTATATATATATTTCAAATTGTTCTTGTATGTTCAGTTCAGAGGGTTTTCACTGTGTATGTGTAATATATTACACATCCAAATAAATAGTTCAACACTATGAGTACAAAAAGATTAAGAAAAAAATATGATGAAGGTAATTAGGTCAATGATGACACAAAATATCTCATATAACACGTAGTATGTGATTAACAATTGGAATTTTTTGATATTTTTCCATTATCATTATCAAAACTATTAGAAAAAACTGAAACGGGAAAATTGATGAAATATGAGAGGGCCTCACAAAGAGAACCCAGGAGTTCGAAGCTTATCTTTATCTCACTGAACAGATAGATACTTGCTGCAGCTCACTTTCCTATGAAGTGGAGTTATTTTCCAAGTACTTGGATGACAATAGTATTCAAAGAGCTGTGAAAAATAATTCAGAAAAATCGTGAGTGAATTAAATATAAATAAGATGTTCAGAGAATGCAGAGCTTTCATGACAAAGTATGGTCTAATATCTGAACTCTAATCTGTAATTCTCGTTTCCCAATAGAAAAATACTAAATTTCATTAAAACAATCGAAACCTTTCCAAATTACCAAGTACTTCCAGCATTGTTGCCCGAGTTCCGCCCAACACCGTTGTTTTTAATCTTTTTTTTTCATTTGCCTGCATTTCACCAACAAATCGAGATTCAAATTCTTGCAGCCAAAGCATCGACTTAATTAGCATGAACCTAATTACTGAGCTGGGAAATTAGAAATGTCAGAGGTAAATGTAATGGCTTTTTCATATTTTCCTCTGGAAAAAGGACACCGCTAGAGCAGAGGTGAGATTATTTCAATCATGACAGTTTTCTAATTGCAAAGTTTGTTGTACAAGTCACTTCAACATCAAAGATTTCGTTTGCGTAATTTATACTTAGCTATTGCTTTTACGCGACAGCATTTTTCAAGGACAATTCGTTCTAGAGATGCTCATTAGGTTTCTCACTTTGCTTTTGAATGAGAATATCTATTTAGTTGTGAGAAATTCTGATGATTTGGATATGGTTCTATCAAATAGAATTTTAGTTACAATATAGGAGCATTGTTTTCGCTCCTATATTAATTGCTGTGTAACCTGTCCACACTTGCTTCAGAAATATTTCTCTTGATAAATACCATACAGAGTGATTTATGGAAACGGCTTTATATTACGTAACTGAGACGTTCTTTGCGAAAGAAGCTTATGCGGATCTGCATAGTTTTAAAAATCTAACTTTTTGCTGGTTTTGAAATTTTTGTCCGCCATATTAGATTCAACTTCATTTTTTTAAATGGGATGGTGGTCATATGACACATAAACCTGCTAAGGATAGCAAGTGATAGCCGTGAGCCGTAGCAGGTCAGATAAGCTACGAACTCCTGGGGCCTCTTTGTGAGGGCGACTGACTGGATTGTCCTGCAAAAAGAATCTGTTCTCTGATAGTTCGGAACCCACCAGAAACTTTAGCTCCAGGTTCAACTCATCACTCACTATCATCAGCCAGTGATGAGCATGTTAATAAGGTCTCGCGTACGATTCTATCAACTACGGGTAGCTATCAACTACTGCAACAAAAACTCCCAACACGATTCTTTACCTTTGTTTTATGATCATAAGAAATTCTGTATGTTCATTCTAGTCGGAGTACTGAGTTTTTTCAAATCGGGTATTCTTTCCCGATGATACCGTATAAGATACCGGTACAGTTTCTTATGTTGTAGAAATAGAAAGATATCTGAATCACGGATGGGATTTATAAATTGAAATGAGGGGATTTAAATGCTTGTTAGGTAGGATGTTGGTCAAACCGGGAAAGGCTTCAAATGTGGAATTAATTAATATTTTAGAGATCGAAAAAAGCAAAAAGGGGATTTAAACTTTGCCGAACATCTGTTTATCAATAACCACAAGTTCGAGGTTGAGGAGAATGTTGAATTTCCACATTCTAATGAGAAAGGTAGACTATTGAACATTTTTGAAGCTTTGGAAATAACTAGGGCGATGTTAAAGAGCTGTTAAAAATGTTAAAGAGCGATTTTGCTGCTAGTTGTAATGATCAAATAAATTTTAACCAACTCAACAACACCAGTTATCTTTTTTCATCACGGAATAGACCAAGTTCAATCGTTCAATGTTGGGTATAACAGGAATCAGTATTTATTTTTTTTGTTAGAAAGTTACTAATTACTAATTATTATTCTTCAAGTTGTTCGTCCTTGATTGCTTGATTGAGCTATTGCCCTTCAATATGTTTCAATTTTATTCATTGTTCATGTGTGCTCGTTCATCCGGTCACTATCATATATTATGGTAATCATACTTGCTTCTTATGGGTGAAACAATTTTACAAGGGGGCGTGTCTAGTATCAGCCAATGACTGGCTTCCATCGCAGAATTCGACCTATGAGAGACTTCTAGTTGATCAACTTTTAGTGCTCGCTTGTCTTAGAAGGTACTCTGTATTTTAGTTTAAGTGTAATTGAAATTAATGTAACAGTCGAAACTATACTTTCTCATGTTTTAATAATTAAAGTGGTTTGAGCAGCATCAGTCTTACTCATAAGAAATAGAAGGCATTCTATAGAACTTTCATGAAAGTTAGGAATAGTAATTTTCTCTTCTACTGTGTGTACTTGAACTGAAATATGAATAAATTAATCTTTAGCCTAGAAATAAAAACTTTGAACTCATACATACATTTATTTGAATAATATTTATTCAACATTTTAAATGAGAATCATCTGAACACAGATAGACTTTTATATATCTCTCATACCGAGATCCTGGATAGAATTCTCCCTGGTTCTCAAGAACTTATCGGTTCAAAACAAAACTATTTGGCAAGGTTTTTCCATTAGGAAGATTCACCCACTGATGATTAATAACCCACCTTCTAAAGAGGAATTGATGAGCAACTGTTTCTTAATTATATTCACCTCTGCCCTTGATGAAGACAAGGGGCGCAGTGTAGGTTTCAGCTCAGGTTTCATACTTCTCGTAAACATCGACTTTGCCCTCAGTTAACAACAGTCGTTCTTTTAAAAGTGAGTTTCACTTGAACTTTTATGATAGAATCTACATTAACTTTCATACTCATCAGAAGCGAATACAGAATTTTTTGGGGGATATCAAGTGAGAAAATATTTTGGGGGATATCACACAAAAAAAGATTACCTGATCCATACCAAGTATTATGACTTTTCTCGGTTTCTGTTGAAAATTTCGGGGAATACATTCCCAAATCCCTTTCCTTCGATTTGTCCCTGATTCTCATTATAGATTTAATATTAATTAGGATAGGTATGAGAATAGATATTAGAATTAAGATAGGGACTGATATTTGAACTATTGAAGTATATAACTATTAATTGAACTATATTGAAGAAATCGCTTGTGATTCAAACCATTTCGATTCCAACTTATCAATTTGGAGGCGTTTAAAATTCTACAGTATTATCAAAACTGACACTTTATTTCTATTTAATATATGATTTTCACTCACTTTTACTAAAAATACTAAGAGGATGCATTTCACTTCTAAAGAGAAGCTTCATCAGCCTTCTCTTTAGAACTGAAATGCATCCCTCCAGTATCTCCAGTAAAAGTGAGGGAAAATCATAATATATTGAAATACAGTGTCAGTTTTGATATTAGATTGTTCATAAAGTATTTCGTCGTAGAAAACATCACAGCGTTTAAAATTCTAATGAAGTTGGATGAAATGAATTGCATTCAATTAATTCATGCATTGAACAACTTATTTATTTTGAAGATTCAAATAGTTTGCTATTATTATTCCCAATGAAACATATTGTTGGCAAATATGCATACAGAAAGAAACATATTGACAAATAACAAGACATCAAATATGACTACTTATATAGAGTTCTATTAACTGAAAATCTGGAACAGTTAATTTAAAAAATAATAATCGTGAAGAGAAATGAGATTGAAAGAACAGGGGGAAAGACTTCAGATAGCTATTGAAGTTGAAAATATTGCAGCTAGAAAATGAAGAAAATGGTGGTCAGGGTCACAACCCTCACTAAAATAGAAAACAAAAATTTACTGGAGAATGATAAGTGATGAGGAAGGAGGGGGAGGTTTAATATTGCAAAAAAATAGAAAAATTTCATTTGTGACCTTCCTTTCGAAACTTTTCTTCTGGGTACACTTCTAAGTTAGTGAAGTTGTGCACTTATTGATTAGTTCAAATAATTATGTGCTCAGTTTATCATAACAACATCGGACATATCAATCATTATATTGATGTATAGTCTTCTATTCCTTTGGCCTTCATAATTATTAAGTATAAAATATTTTTATAGACACTGGAACATCGAAGTGCTGGAGAATTGTGTCACTAAACTTGCCCAATCAGAACAGATTTTACAACCTACTGTTGTCTACTTTACTGGAGGCCCTGTCAAAAGAAAGTTAAAAGAAGGTAACCTACTCATTTCCTTTCAAAATCCCTTCAGATTCTTCTGGAAGATTCTCCAACCATATCCTCTCGACTGACTGCTGACTTCTTATTAAGCTACAGTTTCTTTGGAGCATAAGCCACTCAGATGTGGACTGAATTCTCTTTCTAAAGTGGGCTACTAGACAGACAACTCCTTACCGACTTGTAAAGGGAATTCAAAGGAGTTGTTACATCAAAGAATTGCATTGAAAGAGCAAGGCTCCGTTTATCTCACACATAATGACTCTCTCAAGTACCATACGGGTGATGTAACAAAGTAATATAAGTTTCAAATAAATTGCTTCTGATTATATTCTCAGTGCTCTATGTGTAGCAATCCCATTATTTTTTAACTTCTTATTTCAATGAGATTATAAAATTCTCCAGAAATTCTACCCTGACAATCTATATAGAGTGAGAATTAAATAATCAGGCTTTATTCTGTGAAAACTAAATAAATATGAATATATAAACATACTTTGCAAGAGAGAAAATAAAAGACAGGTTGCAATTTTGCTGAACATTATATTGGTTGGAGCAGAGGCAGTTGAACATTATTTTCTCATACCTTTGGGTTGTGTGAGGCGAGTTTACACTATTTAACGCCTAGTGTTGCTTGGGTGGGGCTGAGGCAAAGCAGATTGACAAAGAATTGGAGGCTTGTGGACGTATTGCATTTCGTAGAAGAATATTCTTAATTAAAGATTTTTATTTTACTAGAGTAAACAGAAATACATTGAAAGTTTTGATTTTTTTCTATCGTCATTCTCATTGTTATTCACTACACCTTTATTCACTAGATTTATACTATTGTTATACACTGTAGCTTATAGGTATAACGCTACCAAATTAGGCGGCTATGGTAAATTGCAGTGACGTCAGATTCCAGAAGCTGATGTCTAATTGGACAGCATTAAAATTGAAGAAAGTATTTCACAGAAATATAAGGTTATAAGGTGATTTTTGAAAAATGCCGAATTCTGAATAACCAATTTTTGCAAAAAATGCATTAACTTTTGCAAACACTGCATCTATTTCTTTAAATGCATTGCTTTTTAGAAAAATAGATTTTCTTGATGCAGAAGTCTGTTTCCCTAACTCCTATAAGCTATAGAGCACAAGAGTCATAGATTTGAAATTATCTGTCAAATCAATAAAAATTAATATAGATTTGAACCTAGATGATACTGTTCCAACACACGGGGGAAAACGAGCAAAATTTAACTAGAACACATACTATTACAGTATCTATTAGTTCAAGGTTAGAAGATTTATCTACTAACTGCGCTATATTTACTGAATTATTAACCGCGCTATATTACTGAATTACCAAGGATTACAGTATATAAGTTGACCAGTAAGGGATGGCATGAATGCATGATAAATAATCGTCATTTTCCATTCCCCAAGCAATATTGTAGACCACTGCTTGGAACAGGGACTGCACAACAAGAATTTTTTCGAATGCGGATCATGTCCCCGTTTTGACATATTAAGCAGTGATAAATCACTTTGTCTTTCCAGCTGAAGGCCAAACATTTCACTCACCCCTATTCTTAGTTCCAGGGTGATAAATGCTCGTTATATTGAAGAATATTTCAACCATAGAATACTAGTTTTAAGCTGAAGCACAAAAACCTCTGTCTTAAAACATTATCCAAATATCATATTCACCCCAACGACGTCCAAACTTCAATCAAATCGTTTATTTCTCAAAAATATTACAAGAAGATGAAAGAATACAATTATTTTTGTACTACATAGAAGCAATAAAGAATTACACAATGTACACTATATTTGAATAAAAAATCATACCAGTAAAGAAAACAGTAAAAGAAGTTACAAACAAGTCAATATTAGAAAAGGAGGAAGGTAATGGGTCGAGCCTGTGCGCAAAGTAATGAGTCAGTGATATTTAGAGATTTAGAGGATATTTATTTGGTATTGGATATTATTTGATATCAGAGAGACTTACTGACGTGGATCATAGTGATAATAGAAAAATTAATCAATGAAAGCGACGATGGGATTGAAGAAACTGAACAGAAAGAGGAAATAATAACTACTGAGGGGAAAAGGAATGAATTGAAATAGATCTATAGAAGCTAGAGAACAAGGTGACACCAAATAGTAGGATTAAACAATAATAAGCATAACACCAATAATAGGGAAAACATGCTGCCATTATTCTTATCAAGGCGTTATTGATTCAAAACGTCAAATTTCAATTTAATTCCATTTAAACTCACACACGACTCACTATAATAAATATACAAAAACAGTAATCAAACACACCAATAATATGCATTGAAATATGCCGCTATTGATTATCTGCGCTTGCGCAAAAACAATAGTTTAAGAAATAGGCTTTGTGCACATAAGCAGAAAGCCAAAAGAGTTGCTTTATAGTGAAACTTTCTAGTTCCAATATGAATTCCAATATACCCTGCAAACCGCCATCTTCCCCTCTTGATACCACCATATACGGGCTAACGGCAGTCACGTTTAAGTGCACGATTCGTGAATCTTAATTAGATCAACTATATGTGTGGATACGGATAGAAATGACAGCTGCGACATTACAACAATATTCGAACGACTGCATTTTTAATTTTTTGTTGTTTTAGGGCTTCTCACGTGACAGTATGATAGTAACAGGCATGGTTACTACACATTGCAATATCTATCCTCTCACGTGTTCCTGAAGCTAAACAGCTGACTACAACAATTTTAGACCTCTAAGATGTTTTTTTTTCTGCTTTGAGATATAGTTTTGTATGTATTTTGTAATATGGAGACGAAAAATAATCCCATTCGTCTGAGCTATTAAGTTATGAATAATATTGTTTAAGATTTCCAATTGAGCATTTTATTAAACAAACATGAAGTCCCCTAGCCACTTTCATTTACCATTGTCCTACTGTTACCACTGCCAAGTTTTAGAGAGTTGACGTTCGATATTAGATAAAATCAAAGAACTCAATAGTAATCTTCTTGTTGTTGTTGGTGATTGTGATTTTGTGGTAGATATCCGTAATGTATAACACTGATGTTGTCAAACCCACTTTAATTGTTGCGTCATGAAAGATTTTATTTTCAATTGTTACAACATCATCAATCTTAATTTCTTAATAAACTAAAGCTGAAATACAGAATCGTCGAATATATACCCTTTTTAGACAAATACTATTGGTAGTTTTAGGCTGAAAACCTCTCATAGGTCGAATTCTACGATGGAGATCTATCATTGGCTACACCAGACACGCCCCATAATAACAAGAATAGCCTACCAATAAGAACCAATCGCCTACTAATAACTTCGTATAGAAATTAGTATATTAATTATTTTCTTAATGGAAAATGCTTCCCAAATAGCTTTGTTTAGAGCCAGTGAGTTTGAGAGAACCAGTGAGAATTCTATCCATGGTCTCGGAATGAGATAAGTATGAAATATGATCAGAATATTCCTACCAAAAATGGTGAATGGATATCATTCAGGTCCTGGAAAAATCTATGGGGTAGTCCTTCTATTTCTAATGAATAAGACTGATATTGTACAAACCACTCTGATTATTAAAACACGGAAGACTACAGTTTCAATAGCTACTTCATTTTCAATCTCAGTAAACATGAAACTAAATATACAGAGTAGCCAAATAAATACCCTTTTCGGATGAATGGTTGATCTACTCACTGGAAGCGATTCATAGATCGAATTCTACGATGGGGGCCTATCATTGGCTTATACTAGACACGCCCCCTATTAACAAGAATGCACTACTAATACGAAGCATCTATGAAAAGTATCTTGTAAACTTTAACAATAAAAAATTACTGTTGAAAGTCTTGCAATTGCTGGAATTGAACAATTGACCTTGACTTATTTTGTGATGAGATTAGTAGTGTTGGAATTTATTTTAACTGCTTTGATCATTTTACAAACAGCAGAATCGTTGTTCATCACACTAGTTATTTCCAAAGCTTCCAAAATGTTGAATACCTACCTTTTGTTTTTCAGAAATTCATCATTCTACTCGACCTTGAATTTGTAGTAGTTCATAATTAGATGATTGACACATTTCATATAATACGCATTGGAGACTTTTAGAATTGTATAGCGTCAAATAGCTTGTCTAAAAGTTTTGTAATGCTAGGTAGTATTTATGCAGAAATCTGTACTAATTAAATAAAGTCTGAATTGTCACTTGTGTATAAATGCGAGAAATGTTGACAGTTGTAGGAGATAGTGGTTCATAAGTATTGAGCTCTATGACTGATGAGATGGCAGTTGGAGTGACAAATGACGTTGTATATGTGAACTAGTGAGTCCGAGCAACAAACAATGTTCTATATTGGAACTAGTGAGTGATTAGGTAGAGGTGGTTCGTGCCTAGGTGAGTAGGAAACCTAGGTGATTCGTGAACTAATGAGTAGGCTACCTATGAGTGTGTAGTGGTGCTCGAATACGGACCTGAGCACAGAACCAGTGAAAACTAAACAAGGCGCAGAGCTCAGGCCTGCCGCAAGACACTAGGAAAGAGCGCACAAGGGCGCACACTACTCCAATTACCCGGCTACAGCGTGGCTAGCACTTCAATTAGTAGCAGGAGCCGAGTAGCAAGGGTCTGCAACTACCGACTAGCAAAATCTAGGGGAAAAAATGCTAAGCCAGGAAATTAAACCTTGCGGAAAATTTAATCTCATGTTTACCGACTTGCAGATTTTATTCCGCCAAACCTATATCACTCTTACAGCAACTGCGGTCATCTAATTGAATATAGGAAACTGATGGTGCTTATTGAAACAAGCAGATTTGTAGAGTTATGTGAAATTTGTTGTTAATTCCTAGCAGGCTGCTTGATTCAAGTGAATCTGGATTCCTAGAATGTATAATAACCTGCCTGCGAATTGGATTTGATAGTCTATTTTTTCTTATCCTTCTTCTTCTTTTTTCCTTCTTTTTCTTCTTATTTTACTCATCCATTTTCTTTTTCTCCTCCATCTTCTCCTTTTAATTCTTGAACTTGACCCTCTTCTTTTTCTTCTTCTTCTTTTTTCTTCTTCTTCTTCTTCTTCTCCTTCTCCTTCTCCTTCTCCTTCTCCTTCTCCTCCTCCTCCTCCTCCTCCTCATTCTTCTTCCCCTATCTCTTCTTCTTCATCTTTTTATTCTTGTTTTTTTCCTACCTCTTCTTCTTCTTCTTCTTCTTCTTCTTCTTCTTCTTCTTCTTTTTCTTCTTTCTCTTCCAATTCTTGTTTTTCTACTTCTTCTTTTTCTTTTCCTCCTCGATCTTATTTTCCACTTATTCTAATTCTTGTTTTTTCCTTCTCCTTCTTCTTCTTTTCTCCTTCTTCTCCTCCTCCTCCTCATTCTTCTTCCCCTATCTCTTCTTCTTCATCTTTTTATTCTTGTTTTTTTCCTACCTCTTCTTCTTCTTTTCTCCTTCTTCTTATAATTCGTGTTTTTCACTTCTTGTTCTCCTCCTTATTTTTTCATTTTCTTTTTCTTCTCTTGCTTTCTTCATCTTTCCCTTCTTCTTCCCCTTCATCTACTTCTTCTTTCTCTTCTTCTTTTCCTCCTCCATCGTCTCCTTCTCATTCTTGTTCTTTATCTTCTCCTTTTTCATCTTCTCCTCCTCGTACCTCTTCTTCTTCCCCTTCTTCTTCTTCTTCTTCTTCTTCTTCGTATTTTTTCTCTTCTGATAATAATTCTTAGTTTTTCTCCTACCTCTTTTTCTCCTTCTTCTTCTTCTTTCTCTTCTAATTCTTGTTTTTCTACTTCTTCTTTCTCTTTTTCTCTTCGATCTTATTTTTCTCCTTCTTCTTCTTCTTCCTCTTCAGTCCCTTACTCTCCACCGTTAGAAGATAAAACAGATCTCAACGCCATAACGCTTAATAATATGTCAACGAGAATATCTCTCAACGCTGAAGACGAAATACTTGATGAATGATCTAATTTCAAAACTGACAATGTCTTTCCATTCAAATTATGATTTTGTCCCACTTAAACAGGAAGAGTGCATTTCGCTTCTGAGGAGAAGCTTCATCAGCCTCAAAACATACCCAAATACAATGTGCATTTTAACATAGTACATGATATACCATGATGAAACTACAATATTATGAGTTTGTTGTACGAGTAATCAAATCAACATTTTAATGAATATATCCCATAAAAAAATAGCGATAGAATAATGTGAAAACGGGGTAGGAGAAAAACTAACATCAATTTGAAAATAGAAATAGAAGGAAAGAGTCTACAATGAACAATAATTGAAGTCATGATTCAATTTCATCTATTTCTTCAATTTTCTTTGGACTGGTGAACTAAATTGAAAACTCTGGTAAACTTGAACTGTCTGGTAAGTTGGACAACTTGTAAGACGTGCAGGAAATAGTAAAAGAGACTACTCACAATTCTTCATTCATACTGAGCGTTTTGGGTCCTGGGGGAAATATTTCGAAAAAATCAAAATAACGTGAAATGTCAAGTTTTTGATACCTAGAATAACCACGCTTCACTGTTCAACATCAAATAATATTAGGCAAAAACAATATTGAAACTCGTCATCCCATCATGATCAACAATAGTGATCAAGTTGGGTGTTGATCTAAAACTTTGATAGGAACCAAAACTTTGTAATGTAGATAGCGTGTATCCTATTCAAAACTTTTATACATGCCAGTCAAAAGGTTGATGAAGCCTAAATTGAGTAAAATAGCTCTAACACAATCTGAAAGCTTCCTTCCTCTCTTTTGTATATATATAGGACACCTTTGCAACATTTATTCGATTTAGGGGGTGTATATTACTATAGAATTTGGCTTTAAAAAAAATCTAATGTAATTTTAGCTCGTCACAATTTTGAAATATTTCTTGTTTGAGAGGAATGGAAGTATAAAACCTTATTATTTATTTATCCATGACGAACTGCTAGTAAAATAGTCGATATTCTAATTTGGACACCATTCAAAATTAGTTGAAATGAATATTCTTGACTCTCTTGATTCATACCGATCTGCGTTGTTAATAATAACTTCTTTTGATAAATTTAACGACTTGCAGTCAATTTTAATAGAGAATAAATAAATATTTACTTACATTGGCTGAAGCGTTTTCGAATCGTAATGATTTATTTTCAACAGCAACCTGGATCATCAATGTTCTCTTCTTTGTCGGTTTTGGTTTAAAAACAACAACAATTATTAATCATTACGACTCGAAAACGCTTCAGCCAATGTGAGTAAATATTCATTTATTCTTCTAACCAAAACCGAGAACGAAAAGAACACTGATGATCCAGGTTGCTGTTGAAAATGAATCGTCGCGATTCGATAACGTTTCAGCCTATGTGAGTAAATATTTATTCATTCTCTATTAAAATTGACTGCAAGTCGTTAAATTATCATAAAAAGTTAATATGACATGAATACGAAATTAGAATTTTTTACTTGAGACAAAACATGTTTTCGGGCAGGATGCCCATACCCAGCACTAAGGATGGACATCCAGCCCGAAAAAATGTTTGCTTCAAGTAAGAAAAAAATAATTTCGTATTTATTTTAGATAGTTCTACATGTCATCTTAGTGAAAATATCTACTGACGTATAAGAATGGAACAGTCATTGGAAATACTCAATAATGCGCATTGTGTGGAGTTGTATAATAATTATTCATGTAAAAATTGTATAGAACTCGTATAAAATTGATAGAAAAGTAGCATTATAAAACCATTAAAGTTTATAAAATTAAACATAACATGACTCTTACTGGCGTGCTAACGTGCTTTAATATGAAAAATATTTAGCTTCTTGCAATGCTGTAGAAGCAGGAGAACAAAAAAATTTTGGAAATATAATTTAAAATAGAAAATTTAAAAAAAAATCAAATGAAATAAAAAAATTGAAATTGATAATTCTTTTCAAATAAATATGAAATGAAAAACAATCAGTTGAGACACCTCATGGCATTTTAAAATTGACTATAGAAGAAGAATTAATTTGTACATGGTAGAGTTATATTTATATGATGAGACTGTTTCTTTGTTTAATTTTTATAATTATTCGTCGAAAATTGATTTTGATATACAGGTGTTCAGACTAAATACGGAGTAATATTTGTGGTAGTAAAAAAGATTGATTTTCCACTTCCATTGAGCAGTAATGAAATATGCATGGTTTTATTTTAGATTACATATTTGAAAGCACTTAAACTCACCATAGGATTGGCAAAAGTGTTCCGCCTCATTAGAAAATGAAGCGCATTTTCCAAATTTCCAGCAAGTTTTGACTGACCAATTCAATGGCTGTTACTTAGTAAAGTATAATTTATCCTCAACAATGATTATCATTTTCCGTGTTACAATCCATAATTCTGTTCTGGTGATTCAGTAAGCTCGCCAATAAGCTAATACATGGTACTCATATCCTCGTGCTCATTAGTCTGAGCCCTAAGCCATAATATAGACTTCATGTCGATGGACATTTAACAAATCGATAACGATAAACTGTGATAATAATTTTGAAAGCTGCTAGCTTCAACTGTATATTCAACACTATCGAATTACCCCACCCTTTCCGTTCAACGCGACTCGCTTATCAAAAGAAGCAATATCTTCCCATATCATTGTTTACTGCTATGAGCAGTTACGCAATTGATTAGTCATTCAAATCAAGCATTGATGGATTATTATTCATGACCGTTATTGAATTCTCTCTGGTTATACAACTTCCGATACAAACCGTTGATCAGTTTTCTGTACTGCTTTCCATTTTAATTCATCGCGATTTGTTTATTCGCATGATGAATCGTATCGAACTAGATGATTTTCCTTTGTGACGCTCTTGCAATGTTGAATCAAGTCTCTCACACATGAAAATCGCTTTCCCTTTAACTCTTTCTCTCCTTCTCTCACCTATTTACGTCCACCACAAAATTTTCTCTCTCTTTTCAACATCGCAGTCATATTATTACACTCAACTATCACTCTCTCTCGCTTTCGCTTAGAAACAGGCTCTCTCAGTCCTCTATCCACTTTCCTTTGGACCCTTTTTTCCTTTTTATTTACATTTCCATTGTATTTCTACGCACGCAAACGGTTTTTGTTATCGTAAAAAGATAACGCTTCTAACCTTCTCACTATTCCATCACAGTGCCTGTTTTCTCTACTACTTTTGCACGCATATATTATTCGCTCTATTTCCACTTTCTATGCACTGTGAGTAAAGTTCTCCCAAAATTAGAATGGCGTGTGGTCAAGTACGGCTGTCCTGTCCATCAGTCCATCGTCAGTAAGCTAGATATTTTTTGTTGATTGGAGAACTGTGCAATTACGAAATCTCTATTGAATTGGTATTCAATTACAAGAGTATTAGTTTGAAGTTGTCGTTTCAGAACAATCGATACCAATACCAACGGTATTGAAAAGAAATTATCCCTCTGTCAAATATGACTGACAAAATGGTCCAATTATAATTTTAGACCATCTTATATCATAACTGACACTGCATTTCGAGCAGAAATATTTTCACAGCACATAGAGAATATTTAAAAAAAAATTTAAATAGAAATATAGTGTCAGTTTTGATATTAGATTGTTCATCAAGTATTTCGTCATGAAAAATATCACAGATATAATTTTGGGTCAAATATACTTAGAAAATTATTCAAGTGTAGCCTATACCATAAAGCCCTCCAATTACAAAGTATTTGTTTTTTTTTCAAGCCTTACTTATGTGAAAAATCAATTTCAGGACTTTTAGCGAAAAAACTTAGTTTGTAATAAGCTTTTGATGTTGCTAGTGACTTGTTTTGTGCCTTTAAAGGACAAAATAAGAAGAGGCGAACTGATAAAGAAAATTCAAGCTCATTCATCTCACTAACTCATTTTTCTAACCATTTAACTTTCTTAACTTGGAGTTATGATCTGTAACTTTCTTTCGAACGGATATTTCATGTGATGACAATAGAATAAATGTTTTGTTTTTAATGCAAGACTTATATGATCATACAATCTACTATGTAGGGGATGGGGAGGGGCTTGGGAGGCCTAAAATTCTATGGGAGGGGGCGCAGTAACGAAAAATTCAAGAATCCCTGTAGTAGATAGTGATGACAACGATTCAATGATATTATCCTTTCGATATATCGTTATTATGCTTCCAATATATCGTTATATCATTATTTTGCTTCCGATATATCGGTAGTATCGACTCATAGACGGGTTGCTGCCTGTGTGCTGAAGTGTACTGCTATTTCATTCACCTTGAGTTCAGGCCCAAGTCATTACTATATAGCCTTCCATATAATATTTCATATAAAAATAAAGAAAAGTTAAATTTGATAACCCTATTAATCACCTGTAAAAGGTGATAAATCTGAATTTGAGTTTAATCAATCTTGTAAAACAAGCTCTGTCGGTTTCTTAATTCCGTACATCTCAAGACTCATAATTTCTTTTCATTTTCTTTATCATTTTCACTTTATATGATGAATTATAAAATCTTAGTTATAACAGTGATGAGACGCCTGAGCCTATTGAAGGAAATAATACAACTGTGTAGTCTAGCCATGCATAATAAAATAGATTACCAACTGCACAATGGAAGGAGCCATGAGCCAACAATGGAATGTAATACGATTTAAATAGAATCAGTAGCATCCAAGCTGAGCCGCAGATTTAATTGACTTTATGTTTGTTTCAGTGCTGTGGCAGAGGGAATACCGGCCGACCATCCCCACCTCGTGCTTTTGTTTTTCATGTGCCAGCTATTCCTGAGAGAACTGGCCAAGTGTAGCAGATTAGTTCAGTTAATACCCATGGATATGACAGGCTATTTCGGTAAGTCATTTTGTGCAACCATGATTTTTCAGTATAAAATAACATGAAAAAGGATTTTTGGATGATAGGTTGATATTTCAGTATCCCATTTGTTAGACCTGCTATATTACATTTTTTTTTTTAGATATTTTGGTATAAATTTTTTTTAAGATTCCGAAGGTTTGAGGATTTTCTTCTCTGGAGTATAAGAGTCTTCTCTGAATACTAATAATATTGAAATACAGATTAAAAATATTAAATATTATATAAATATTAAAATATCATTAAATATTTAATTAAATTATAGAATACTAGAAAGGAAAGGAAACGATCTCAATGGACTCCTTACTCCAATCCCTATAGGTATATAAACATACATTGCGATGCCAAACCTACTATAAACATGGAAAAAATGAAAAAAAAAGATATCAACTTTTGCAAAAGCCGCTATGTATGTGCTCAGGTAGTTGATTTGCAAGAGCAGCCATAAGGGACTTGCAAAACCCGCCATTTAACATAGAGTAGACATATGGCTAGTAAATCCAGTTTCAAAAGCCGTTATTTTCAAATTTCCAAATAAATCCGCATATTTAAATCCAACTTGATATTCCAACAGTTCTCAAATAATTATTAGCTGATTTGAATCAAATCCTACCTCACTGAGTGCTTCATCCCAGTATTTTCAAGCATCATTAAGAAAAATCGTATTAGGCTATTCTTGTTCAGCTGGTGAATACCAAATAAAAATGGGTTTTGATGTCAATGAACGCCAAACAACGAAGGAGGAAAGTTCAAAATGGCCACTCAATGAGATGCAAAACCTGCTAAAATTACTATTGCACTTGCAAAGCCCGCTATGTGGTAATAATGAAGCGGGATATTATATTCTCTGTTGAAATGAAATTTCCGAGACCAACATAGTCATAAATTATGATTTCTCACATTAAAAAATCCTTATTTTTAAACCCTAACTCCAGTTTGAATGTTTTTTTCTCATAAGTACCCAACAGTTTGTTATGAAACACATGGACGCTTACAATAAATGCTTACTCATTTCATTAGTTCGGGAAAATGAGGTCATTCTGTGATGTTTTCCATGATGAAATACTTGATAAACAATCTAATATCAAAATTGATACTGTATTTCTGCTTGGGTTATGATTTTCACTCACTTAAACTGGGGGAATGCATTTCGCTCTGAGAAGAAAATACATTAGGCTGCCACCAGGAGTTGTTTTTTAGATTGGGATTGTTCCTCATCGGATTTGTTTGTGCTTAGAGCCATATAGGTAGACCACTTATTAGAGAATTTGAGCACACCAACGTTAACAATAACACCAATTCCAACCTGAACACTCTATACTGTCTAATCTATAACTTGGAATCTGGCGCATTACCGTATTTTAAACTGAGTTTCACCTAAACTTTCAGATAGTTTGCTTATAATAAATAATTTTCCTTGTAATATAATACTGGCAATAATTTATTTCCAGAAATGAATAAAGCTCTCTTATTCTCTGAGAGCTATTTTGTTATTTGAAGAATTATTTTCGCCCGTATACATTTCGGTGAAATTTAATTGATATTTTCTTAATACGCACACATTAAAGACAAGCTGCAATAGCTGCTTGAATTTGTGTTCTATAAATATTATTCCACACCAGTACAGTTGATAGATTTCATATTAATAAATTGCACAGGCATGAGTGAAAAGTGTTGTCCTATAGTACCAAATTATATTGTTGGAAGATGAAGTAAGACTTTTAATAACAATATTATTGTTGCTAACCCAGTCAGCACAACTATGTAAATTATACGTATTATTTATCTTCAGCCAAGGTCCATAGATGGTATATAATACATATTGCATTTGTATAATATACGTAAATAATACATCCAAATGTCCCGCTTTTGATTGTATAATATACGTATATCAAGGTCAATCTATACATTCATTTGCGTAAATAATATGTCAACAGTATATGTAAACAATACGTACACCATAGACATATAAGATACATATTAAAAACATCCCTAGTGCAACAAATTTACATATAATTTATGTTAATACATATAATATATGTAAACTTGATGTCAGTATATATCCTTTTAAATAAATTTAATGTAAATCATAGAGCTTGTCATACAAATGGATATTAAATGAACAGCCAGCAATATAGATGAAATAGATTGGGTTTTATTAAAAATAAACAATTTTTGTTGGACTTAGGTACAGTACATTAAACATTAGATTTTTTTGTCTTATTCCAAATTCTGGTTCCTGCCTGCCTAAACAATTCCCACAGGCGATTTTCAAAAATCTTGCTGGTGAATATAGTGCAGTGTGTTGCACTAATAACCCCTGAAACAATAAGTTTTCTATATCAATGACAAATATATCTTAACTAATACTTTATTACTTTGAAAAAAATAAAATAAAAAGAACGCTGTAGTGGCAGGTGAGTCACAAGAAGTTTCTGAACTTCACTAGCAAACCTGTCAACATTTTTCAAAATTCAACATCTATATCAACGAAAAAGTTGTAATTCTGATGTCTTCAGACAACATTTTTCAAGAAAATGTTTGTGTTTCTTGAATAAAAGCTGTGATAAGAGAAATTTCCTGCATTGTTAAATTAATATGTAAAATACACAACAGTAAATATATTTATAAGCTGACACCCAGCAGGGATAGTAACACCACTGGCATCATGAGATTTTTTGGGAGAAATCATCTGTTTGCAAATAAAACACAAATTTAATTACCCCCAATTTTTATTCATGCAGTACTGTATTCCAATTTAAATAGATCAAGTTCTGTAGTATTATTATTGTTTTTATTATTATTACTGTAGAACCCTTTCATATGACTTTGGGAAAACAAACTGCTCAAAATAAAGTGACCATGTCTGACAGTCCATCACACTTCCATCACCACGACCGGCACTGCATGGTGTCTTGCTCATCCCCAATTATTGAAAGTGTTCAAGGGTGGTCCCAGGAGTGGTGGTCAAGGGAGTTTTGATTAAATTTCCATTTATGACCAATAAGATGCAGCCAGTTTGCCAGTTTTTGATTGATAATATGCAATTGAATCACCAATTTTACCTGATAAAACACTTTCCAGCCATTTTTTTATTATTAAATGCAACAATTAATTGCCAAAAAAATGTGGCCCAATTGCCATTGTAAAATTAATTAATTTTTATGATTAATTCAAGTTCAATTTCCATTTTTGGCATATGTGGCTTTGGTCAAACAACCTTTTTGGCTAATAATAACATATGTATAATAATAAAATATGAGGCTGACGAAGCTTCTTTTCAGAAGTGAAATGCATTCCTCAAGCATCTCCAATATATGTGAATAAAACATTATTTAAAAGTGAAATACAGTGTCAGTTTTAATATTAGATTAATAATAACACACATTGCAGTTGTCAAATCTGGACTATAAAATGTGGTGATTCATTGTTTTTTGCCATAAAATTATGTTAATCTGCCATTTTGCTTATTTTAGTCAATAACAACTTCTGGTTGGTGCATTTACCCTCCACAATGCAGTCCAGCATTGTTAAATTAATATGTAAAATACGCAACAGTAACAATAATTTTCGGCAGACAGTATGCATGCAGCTTGGCTGTTATAATTAAATCAAATTATTTTTCATAATAAGGCTTAAAAGAAATATTTAGGAAACTCGCTTTAACAAAATAATACATCCAAGAACATCTTACATTACACTGGTTTTGACTGGAAGTAAAATTGAGTTTAGGGTTTAAATTTTTTTAAATTTATTCTGGAAAATAATCTGTAATTTGATAGTAGAATATACTTACTTTCTAAAATAAGAATGATTGAAAGCTTGTTCAAGGCTCTCTTGCCTTTCTGCCCCTCCCAGCTTAAATTAACTGCAACTTCATTGGTGAGCAGTCTCGCCAGGCTTCTTGTTACAGAATCCTCTACAGAATTCCCTCCAATTTTTGTGAGGAACTCAACCTGGAAAACAAAAAGTATATTGTAAAAATAAAAATTACACATAAATTACGGCAGTACAAGTTAAGCTGGTTTATTTTGAGAGGTTGGCAGTTCTTTAGAGTAATAAAAATACATTTAGGCATTAGGCCCCACTAAATTGTCTAAAATGGAAGACAGTCTCACAGACCATCTTTTGTTTTATATAATTTTCAGTGTTGTATCAAGTTTTTTATTCCAGAGGGGCTGTATTTTAGGGAAGTAAATCCTTAGGAGTTGTTTTAGTCAGCACTACATTTTTAGTATTTTCTACAAATCTTTTATTTGTTTACATATTAATTTAGTACACTTACATATTCTAGTGTATGTGTGTTAGATGTAAAAAAGAATTATACTGCAGAGTTATATGTAGGGAGATAAGATATACACTGTCACAATACCAGGAACCAATCTCAATTAGATATGCAACACAGTAGTCTAAGTAAAGGTAAAAACAGTTTTGGAATTATTAGTTCAAAAATATTTAATAATGTACACAATTTAGTCATTCAAGTTGAGATCCTATAATTGGTTAACCCTGAACCCTTTCTATAGCTTGAGTGAATACTTTGCCCTGAAGTCAGTACACTTTTGATGGACACTCAATACCAAATAGGTAGGCCCACTATCTCTAAGAAACTTTATTTCAACTAGACAACACCTAGACCAAGGCCTAATAAACCTAATACATAAAATGTAGACCTACTTAATGAAACTTTATTTGTAATTGCACAAGAACACCTTATACACCAACACTGCACCCACCCACTTCAAAGTAATAAGTCATAGGTAATAGTCATAGGAACTCTCTGATTTATATACCTCCTTAAACCTTGGCCTAATACGCCCCCATTGGTTTCTATTACTAAGAAGATGGACATTGAAATTTGCAGGCCTAATATTGGCTAGTTTGTAATATTTTCATTTGATTATATATTGTAGGATGTCAGCATAACTGTACCCCTTACATCGTTTATATAAGGTACATAATGTTGACATATAACAGTAAATATAAGCTATAAAATGAAATATAACTTATAACTTAGGCCGGCAATAGACGGACTGCTTCAAGCAGTCGTTAAGGGACTGCAAAAGTGCAGTCGATTTGCAGTCAGGCCGACTGCAAACCGACTGCTTGAAGCAGTCCAAAAGCAATCGGTTTGCAGTAGGCCCGACTGCTTTTGGACTGCTTCAAGCAGTCGGTGACTGCCTTGTTGAATAGGCGGAGTAGAGTTGAGACTGTTTGAGCCTTCCATAGAGACAATAAATTATTAATAAAATTACTGAGAATAATTTTCTAGAAATGATTGGAGCACAAATTAATTGAAGAAAGACGCATTTAATCAAATTTATGAAAATGGTTTAAAACAAATTCAATAATAGTTTAAAAAATTGGTAAATGGATGGAATGAGAAATGGATCCTCAAAAAATAAATTATTTTCTCATTTAATATAAGAATACATTATTCTCGTCATACAAAGATGGCCCCCTGACATGAAAAATTACAAGAAATAGTAACATTACAGTATATAAAATCACAGGGTTATTAATTAGACAGTGAATAATTAATAATAAGATAATATTTCTTGACTTGATCATTTCATAAAAGAAAAAATAGTAATAACCAGCCTAAGTAGTAGAATTAAATTCTTGGATTTCTTGTTCCATAACGATCTGCGTTGTTAATATTAACTTTTCATTGTAAATTTTATAGGTGAATAAATAATAATTGTGCTCACACTTGGCCAAACGCTTTCGAGTTATGGAAACTCATCTTCAAGGCATTCTAGATCGGCGATATTGGTTAGAAGAATTGTGGTTTTTGTATCATGTGGTCAAAAAGTATGTGTGATAAAATTTAATTCATTGAGCATCTAACCAACATCGCCGATCTAGGATGCCTTGAAGATGAGTTTCCATAACTCGAAAACGTTCGGCTAAGTGTGAGTACAATTATTATTTATCCACCTATAAAAATTGACTGAAAGTCGTTAAATTTACAATAAAAAGTTATTACTAGAAATATTGAATAACGATATTTTTATGGATAGAGCCGGAACCTTACGTACGATACTGCATCCTTTTTTAATAATGATTTCCGTGAAATCACTGGATGGACACAAAAATATTATTTTAGTCCTACACAGAATGATTCAATATCTAGAAGTATTTATTGTAAGTGACAGATTCACTTTAAATAACTCCTAGAGCTTAACATTAGTCAAAATTGGGGGGTAAACTAAATCTTAAATGAGCAAAGTTAGGAGAAAATTATGCAAAAATCAAAAATGAAAAAATATAATAAAACAGGATCCTTGTCTTTGAAGAAGACTCTAGTTGACAAAGTACAACTAGTTTTGAAACCAACGTGCCATGTTCATGTAGCCTACTAAATACACACAATAAGTGAAATAAGAGCGGTGGTTCGAGCAGTCGAGTGGACTGCTTGAAGCGGTCCGTGTATTGCCGACCGACTGCACTTTTGCAGTCGGCAGCACGGCGGAACTCGACTGCAAATGGACTGCTTGTTTTGTTACCGACCGCAACTCGACTGCTCAAGCAGTCCGTGTAGTGCGGTCTTGATTTTAACATTGAAAATGCGATCCGCCCAACTGCGACTGCTTCAAGCAGTCCGTCTATTGCCGGCCTTAGGCTACTTTTACTATGCTCTGTGGAGTAAGGTTTTGGTTACTTATCATAATGTAAAGACATTGAAATTCATCATCAAAATAAATGATTTTACAATATTATACATCATACTCACCTAACCTATCTCCACAGTGCTGTAAAAATAGATAAGTGAAGCCAATTCCATTTTAAATTTAATTTAATGTTCAAACCACCAGAACAAATGATTCAATAGCTAACTTATATTATTAATTTCGATGTAAGCTATTGATATTGGTAAGCTCAATATTTCCAATCAGATAAGTTAAGTGTGGTACAAGTACAAAACTCCACCCACAGCAGAGACTGAAAACAGATTTTAGTGGAAACTGTCAGTTGGGATAAGTTACCTAGAAGTTTATATGTTGATCAACCAATAGGCCCTAACCCTATTTAGTTTTAGTTTTGATTATCTAACATCAATAAGTTTATTCAACCCTGCAATTGATATGAAGCTTGAACTTAAGTGTTTGGATTTTTGTATTTGGGGCTAAACAGTAGGCCTAACATACAGAAACCTAACCTAAAAGACGTTTTTATAAGTTTCTCAGATTCTTGGATCCTTTCAAAGCCAATAGTGTCATAAAATTCAGTTTATTTTTATACATTATGAATAAATACAAAATAATACGTTTTCCACACTTACCTTGAACGAATAATTAATTGTCCTTAGTTTGAACTCTGAAGAACAGAACAATCTAATTTCTCACTTCGTCACACTGCCAGAACAACAGTTCTTAAAAATTGACCTCAAAAATACACTACTAACAAACTCAAACTATAAATATATTGAAAAGATAATTAATATTGTACATATAATGAAATTAATGTACAATAATTAAATGATTTATTACAACTAAAAGCGAGGGCAAGATCGAACAGAGCAGAAGTAGAAGCATGTCTGTGTGTCTGTGTGTTTCAAAGTCGAATGATCCCCAGTAATAATACTTGGTGGAATCGTGGAATGGTGGTAGCTTGGAAAGACAGACTCTAAATCAAAATGGACTAAACCTTTATTCTGCACCAGCCAACTCACTACCTTTATTCAAGGAAAAAATTTCTCTGGGGCTGGGGAAGTTTAAGCTGTCTAAATTGTAAAGACAACTGAGATAAATATTAAGTATTGCCATGTAAATATTTAGTCAATCTCGAATATAAATAATATATATAGTATATGTATAGCCTATCTTAATACATACCATATACATAACATTGACTTATTCTGTACTTATACCAGAATTTGTAATAGAAGCATAAAAGGTTACAAATGCATTCTCCAAGCAAAAAGGCTATCGCTTTTCACTTGTTTTAGTTTTCTCAAAATACTACATTAATTTCATGAATGTCAACCATGATTCGTCAAATTTATGTATACAATACGTTCCAGATTCACATGACCTAAAATTGACCTATTGACCTAAACTATACGTATACTATACGGTTTGTGCTGACTGGGAAGAGTGATAAAGAAGAAGTAATTTGAACGATTAAGAAAATAAAAAAGTGAATTATATCCCTACACCTAAAAATGCTTCACAAATTCTTGAAATACTGTACGCAAATAAGCGCTATAAATGTTCGCAAAGATATAAATAAAAATAATTCTTTCACTTCATTATTAATTTTTAAAATTACATTTATGCGAACAGAGTGACTACCAGCCATGAATATTTGTAATGTATTACAATCATGTAATGTATAATTGTAATGTTTACTGTGTAAGAGATAAGTGTTTTTTACAGGAGCAACGAGAAAAATCTGAAATATCTCATTAAAAATCAAATTTATCACTATACCAAATTCATAAATCAAAGATGATAAATGTCATCTCAAAAATACATTGCAGGAGAACAATATAGAAAAGATATATACATAAGTTCCTGACAATGCATCCCATAGACATACGTACAAAATTATACTAAATATCTAGTTGGGACATTAATTGGTTATCGATGCTCTAAATCATTGATTGGTGTTTGAAATCAAAATAAAAATTGAGAAATTATTAATAAATTAATCCAATTTATTGTAATTTCAAATGGAATGCGCACAAAGAAAGTTCGATTGTCGACCATAAAATGAACGCTAGAATAAATTCAGCATTATTATTCAATAAATTTCGTATTATTTTTTGCAGAGAACAGAGCGGGACCATCAAATATAGGAAATGTGATAAGTCAAATCTTGCTGTGCAAGACTATAGCACCAGACTTCAATCAGGAGGAAATATGCAGCATTGCAAAAGATTCTCAGGAATTGACCAGGATTGTGCATGAAATGCAAGAATTTCTTCCCCAGCAAGAAATTAATGCAGGTAATGTGTGATACTTTGATATTTTGAATGTGTGATACTTTGGATATTTTGATGTAGCATAAGATAGGTACCAACATAGAGGGAATACTCTTACATTTTTTAAATAATCTGAGATTTTTAACTCATCCCCTCTCAAGTTTCTAAATTTTTACCTCTGGAATAATAGGCTTTCTTGAACACTTTAATAAATAAACCAGAGGTTCCAAGATCCGAAAAGTTGATGATTCCAACTTTGATCTAATTTATATAGGCTGTATTTGTATAGGCTTATCTGTAGATGGTAGAATTCATGAAGCAGTATCTGAACTTGCGGTTTCCAACAATGGTTCAGTTACGTTTAACAGTGAATAAAATCTTACCAAAAACCAAGGCGTCTGATTGATCTATTCAAATTGATGGACGTTCAAAAATTTTAATAGATTAATCAGACGCCTTAATTTTCGGTAAAATTTCATTTACTGGTATACGGTAAGGCTCCCATGAACTCAACGATTGATTACTATTTTTAATTTTTAGAGTTTTTTTTTAACTCGTCTAGGAGGATTTGTCCTTGACATGAATTTCTCCAAATTCTACTCTATTTCTACTAAGCCACAAGTGGAATGTAAATTAGAGCACATATACTGTTTTACCTACGCGACTACCAATAGCTCACCTTTACTTTTACTTGACTTTACTTGGATAATTTACTCAAACTAATACATAACCTATAATACTCAATAATTTTTTGTAGTGTGGTTCCATACTACTTTTTCACTTCATTTGATCATTTAAAATTGTTGAAAATACTTTGATAGTGAATAATTCAATACTTACATATTTTTGAAATTGCCATTGCACATTGTTGTATTCGAAATAAACATTACATTAATATGTAAGTTTTAAATTCACTATTTTCAACAACTTTCCATCCTCAATAATTGCTGGAGATTGGTTGTGAATTTGAAATGAAATTCAAACTGAATTTCATTTTGAAATGTTCAGATCAGTTGATACGAATACTGTATATAACTTCCTGAATTTTGATTGGTCTAGAGCTTGTATCAAAAAGTGACTCATCGGGAAGTGATAGCCGTGAGCCGTAGCAGGTATCTGTTCAGTCAGCTAACGATAAGCTATGATTTCTTAGGCCCTCTTTGCAAGGATGACCGATTGGATCGGCAACAAAATAGACTGTTTTTTTCTGCTGTAAAATTACTTCCCGGTGGTTCAGAACCCACCTAAAACTGTAGGTCCAACTCATCAATCACCATCCTCCAACACATTACCCACGCACAGCTCTCAGACCCACGTGAGCTTCATCCTCTAAAAAAAAACTCCCGTAGCATACCTTGCTTGTATGTGTATGAAGCTACTTTATATGTAAAAATAGTGATATATAAGCCAAAATCTTGACGTATATGATTATAATACACGGAGCCAAGGAGATTATCATTTGGTTAATCACAATATAGTAGATTATTTAAAAAAAATAATAGTTATATTTGTAGAAAATTCCATGTCAAGCTCACATAGTTTATATGAAAAGAGTCTTGTAACTGTTCTGAGTAGGCATGAATAGTCAGCTGTTATGACACTCTATACTTTAAACACTTACAAACTTGAACACTTAATACTTAAACACTTTTGCTACCTCTTTTTAGTATGGGGTAACTCATCAAAACAAAAGTTTTATAGGGAGTTTAAGATCCAAAAGAAAGCTGTCAGGTGTATGAAAAGAGCCGATAGATAAGATTTATGTAGATCGTTGTTCAAGAAACTTGGTCTCCTAACTCCACCTTGCTTGTATGTGTATGAAGCTACTTTATATGTAAAAATAGTGATATATAAGCCAAAATCTTGACGTATATGATTATAATACACGGAGCCAAGGAGATTATCATTTGGTTAATCACAATATAGTAGATTATTTAAAAAAAATAATAGTTATATTTGTAGAAAATTCCATGTCAAGCTCACATAGTTTATATGAAAAGAGTCTTGAAAATACTAAATTATTTGAAAAACAATATGAGAATATTTAGTAGATCCAGCTTCTTATAGTGTTAAGCTTTTAATAGTTTCTTTCAGATAAATTGAGCCCAATCTAAACTATTTTTAATTGTAATTGTGGTAATAGTGAATAAGAATAGTAATACTAATATTTTATATCACTGTAGATATGATTTGACTTGTCTTAGGCCTTTACTCCAAAACGGAAGTCTTCAAGACGTAATTATAAAAAAAGCTTAATGACTATTTTATAATGTAGTCATAGATATAATTGTAGTAAATAATGGAATATTTTGTGTAATTTTTCAGAACGGCCTGCGGCTCTAACGGGTGAAGATCCGACCAACAAATGGACCAAGAAGCGGCGGCGTAGTTCAATATACAAGAACGTTGGTTCATTTTGCTGCCTGTGTAGACCCAACTACCTGTGATAAGCACCAGTCGTCTCAACCGACACATCACCCCGATTGTCCATCACATCACTTCATCATTGCAATCATAACATTGCACACAAACACACCAAACTCGATCTCATTCTTCCATTTACCAGCATCTTTCCATTATTATCGAATAATATTATTCTAACGTTCCTAAGAAATATGGCATTTTTAAATGATAATAACACTTTTATAAAATTTTTCTTGACACATAGATGTTGATTACTATGACAGAATGAAGTGGGTTTTATATAATTATTTTATAAGAAGCACCTTCATCTCACACGTTCCATGAACGAACCACCATTTTTATTCATCATCAATCTTGCAATTTCCCTTAATCACATTCTTGAAGAAAATGAGCAAGGAAAGTTGATTTGAAAATTTGCACACTCATCTCAAAGAGGACCTATTGGTTTTTTAAATATAGCGTCTTGAAGACTCCATTTAAGGAGCATAAGACAACTTAGATCAACAATTATATACATACAATATTACCAGTCGTCTTATAAACTATCATAATTACAATAATTGTAAAAAACAATTATGTTTGGAACACACATGATTCAAGTAATTATTTATATTATCAATTACTATTGATTAATATCACTAGCCGTGAATACGGCTTGTGAAATATTACTGAAATATTTGGTAAAATAATGATAATAATATCGTATGACCTGGCTGGCTCAGGTCTGGTGTCAGAGTTATCAGGTCGCACCTGAATAAGTTCAGGGTCTCTTAACGTGACATAATGGCTGTTTTTAGGCAAAAGGGACCGACAGGCTTAACATGTCCTCCAAAACACGTGAAATATTTGCTTATACAGTGTTTAAACATTTGAAGTAATTTAAAAAATTTATAGATCCCATTTTTATATTTGAGATTAAAAATTATTTTTATAGTTCATCAAATAATATATTTCAAATATGTTTTTTTTTTTTTTGTTGAAGTGTCTAAATTATTAAGTAGTATAGTCTGTATATTTTTATAAGAATTGATTTTCACGTCGAGAATTCTAAATTCCAAGGTTATGGTGGTGTGAATAAAGTTGAGAAAGTTGAGTGAGTGGACTCTGTTGAGTGACTGGAGTTGATTGTAGTTCGATCTGAAGACATGATAAACAGCTGATCGACTAAATTTCTATTCACATCAAATAACAAGAGTCCTAAGCATGGTGTCAAAAATGTGGTTTACTTTATTCACATTACCCAATATTTTGATAAAAGTATAGATCTTCATTTTTCTATCTAGGCAATTGTGTTCAAGCTTTAAGGTGTAGAATTTCACATTATTTATTGTATGGAAATTCAATATGAAATTGCGAATTATTATTTTTTCTTGTAAATGCGGACAAATTCAGTTTGCAAACAATAATTTTCATTATTGCGATTATCCATTTTCGTGAACTGCAGTATAACTCATAATGTAGAAACTTTCCTTGCTCAACAGATCTTTTTGAGTCGCGGCGGACGCGTTATGAACTTTGTAGTTCTTCCTCGGCGTTTGGTTGCAAACCAAGATTTGTTTGCTTGTCTGCAACCAAGTGCCGAGCAAGAACTTCATAGTTCGAAACGCGTCCGCCGCTACTCAAAAAGGTCAGTTCTGCATAGAAAGTTTCTACATAATATGAATAATAATTTTCATTAAAAACCTGCAGAAGTCTTGTAAAACTGGAACTTTATGACAAGGTACAGCCTCAAGGTGCAGTCACTTCAAGTCACTGTAGTTACAGGTATTCGTAAATAGCGTACAGTATTTATATTGATAAGGTTCAATCGAGGTGACCCATATTATTATTGTGATTTATTAGTCAATTCAATATTTTGGCAAGATATTTATTAGTAGGCTATTCCGATCCAATCATATTGAACCAGCAAAACTGCTTTATGAACAGGGACTAAACTCCATATATATTATATTACCGTATCCTTATTTACAATTAAGAGCTAAACTTGCTCTGATTTTTGAGTGGAAATAGTGGCATTCTTGTGTAACTATCCTTTCTTTCTAATGTACGAGTATCTTCAGACACTGAACTTAATTAATTATTTATGATACTAATATTATAATAATACTTGAACGAGCAAATGAACAACCCACTGAATAAAGTAGACCTGAAAAACTGAACAACGTTTAATTTATCTTGTAAATCTAAATATTCCTTATATTTTTCAAACTTAATAACCTACAAATAATTGAGTTGTGTGAATAACAGATGAATAATTAATCAAGTTTCTTACAAACAAAGAAAAGTTTAATGAGTTTCTAATTTCAAAACTTACACTGTACAGTATTCCAATTCAAATAATAATAATAATAATAATAATAATAAAATTATTATTATAATAGTATAATTATTTTTCTCATTTACATGAGAGGAATGTATTTCACTTCCAAAGAGAAGTTTCATCACTGAAGCTTCTCTTCAGAAGCGAAATGCATTCCTCCAGTATAAGTGAGTAATAAATTATAACTTAACTCAGATAGAAATCCATTGTCAGTTTTGATATTCGATTGTTCAACAAGAATTTCGTCATGGAAAACATCACAGATTCCAATGAGTCTTTTCTAATATTATTGTAATGAATTAAGCTCAGGTAAATCAATATGATTTATTACACTCAACTCTCTCAGTCTAGGATAATTATTATTTTATCTGTTTTGAAAAAAGAATTTCAAACCCTCCACATTAGAATGGATATGACTGTCTTTACTTTTAAAAACTAAAGAGAAGTACACTAGCATGTAAAGTAATGAAGACGAAAGTAAAAGTAAAGCTTTAATAGTAAATTGTATAATTTATACTAATATCAACTTATTAACATGCATACCTGCGACTCTGCAGATCTATTACACTTGGAAATACAATCAAGGAAGGGTCAAATTCACAAAATTTAAAAGAGTTCATAAATAATAAAATATTTCCGCACAATAGGTTTCTAGAAATCACAAAGAAATGAAACAGATTATTGAAAAAAAAGAGGAAGAGTATCCTTCAAGTTTTTTCCACAACATGTAACAAATGATACGGTAGGCCTACATGTAACTTACTATATAGCCAAAGTTAAAATTAATTTGGCTCCTACATATAAATATGATTGATTACAGGAACTATTTTTAGTGCTCCACAATATAAATTAATTCCGTTTTTTAATGTTGGGCTACTAATAAAAGAATGTTATATTAAAGTGAATGAGACCACTATTTTTATTGGAATGATAAGTTCAATAAGTAAGCTAACAAATCGATGGTAGTTTGGAATACAATAAAATAACAAAAATGTAATCTGGACACTGTTATCATGCGAGAAAATCGTACTGAAATCAAATGTCGTTCTCATAGTTTATTTTTATTTTGTTAAAAGTTGAATATATAATTGAATAAAATTAAATGTTTATTGAAATTTTCAACAAAATAAATTGAATTTCTGTTTTCCTTAAACGTTTTTAAAAAAACTTGAGAGTCCAAATCATATTAATCTGTAGAATTGATATTCATCTCACATACAGTTCAGTCTTAAATTGAGTTGTAGTAGATATGAAAACACAATTCAAGGTAACTAGAAAGCGATCTTTCTAGTAACTTTGCCTATAATTTATTGAAAATGGACGGAATCATACTTTAATTGTAGACATTTTTAAATAACCATTGTAAAAAAATAATGTAATTTTGCACAGAAAAAATAATACGGTAATAATTGTGTAGATACTATGGATTCTAACAATAATGAATAATCTCACCAATACTTATATTGAATAGTGCAATTTATATTGTAAAGTTAGATTGATAGATGAATGTTATCTGTAGAAAAATCAATTAATCTTACCTTGTGAACCTTCCCAAATAACGTGAAAGGATAGAGAGTTAGAGAATTGGAAATGGGAGTAGTTTGTTTACATAACTCTAACACAAAATAGATATGTATCCATTCTCTGCTCATATAGTAGAAACTTCTAGAATCATGTCGATCAACAAGAAAACAAAAATATGCTCTATAATTGAAAAGTAAGTTAATAATTAACTTTTCATGTGAAATTTAACGACATGCAGTCAAATATTTGTTAAGAATAAGTATAATAACTCACTTAAACTGGCCGAGTACTTTCGAATCTATAGAATCATAGATTCGAAAGTACTCGGCCAGTTTAAGTGAGTTATTATACTTATTCTTAACAAATATTTGACTGCATGTCGTTAAATTTCACATGAAAAGTTAATATTAACAACGCAGTTCGTCATGGAACAAGAAATCCAGGAAGTTAATAATTATTATGATAGCGTGAAAAGCTATGATAACGAATTATAAATTACGATCTGGGAATTCATTTTTACAATAAGATCTCAAGGTTTATTAGATTTCTTGAATTTCTTGATCCATAACCATCTATGTTGTTAATATTAACTTTTTATGGTAAACTTAACGACCTGCAGTAAATTTTAATTGAGAATAAATAGAATATTTAGGCTACTCAAGTAGGCTGAAACGTTTTCGAATCGTGACGATTCATTTTCAACAGCCATTGAAAACAGCTTTTTAAAATTAATCACCAAGATTCAAAAACGTTTCAGCCTACGTGAGTAAATATTTTATTTATTCTAATTTTTATTTTAAAATTAAAATTGACTAAGTCTTTAAATTTATCATAAAAAGTTTTTTTTAAATATGCTATAAAACAGAAATTGAAAAGATCATTTTCTTCATAATTATTTATTAAATAATTTGAAGAGATCATTTTCTTCATTATTCTTCATTTTCAAAGAAATTGAAAAGAGCTTTTTCCATAATATTCTTCATTTTCGAAATCATGTTTATGAAATCAGAGTTGTCGAAGGAAATCACAGCTTCAAGAACTAAATTGAAAGTTCAAATAGATTATTGTTCTTAGGACTATTAAATTTCATATCGGATTTGGCTGCACTTGAATTCTTCTAAAATAAAAATGAGTCTCTAATAAAAAATACAGTAGCTATATGCAACACCACAATAAATTATGCACTACCATACTTGCAACAACTTGATGAATGATATTAGCCTACTGTAAAATGATAGAAGAAGCTATTCCACAATATCAAGTTACAAGTTGGAGTGTAAACAGGTATGAGACTAAGCGAAGAAAATAAGAAAATACCCGAATAAATATATAGCCTATTCTTGAAATTTGGAGCAAACACAAATTTTAAAAATGAAGATTTTTAACCATAATATGCTTGAAGTTTTTGTTGGTTATACTTTTTGTGACTATATATTTTAGGGTTACGAAACTTTTACGACAAGGATTGCGCAATATTATTGAGTGATAAAAAATATTGATAACTATTAACTAAAATAGCACAACTAACAAACAAATATAATATTTTTTAAAAATGTTCAAATGGGACCAGCATGTTAAATTCTTGAAGTAATGTTGTTTACTTTTTGTTTCCAAAATAATAATAATTATTTTATTAATGAGATTAGTAGGGTGAAATTTGTTTTTTTTTTTGTCTTTTTTTAACTAGTAACCATGATAGTAACAAATGGGAGCTTTTGTGAATTTAAGTTTTCAGATACGGTCATATTTTACATGTTTTGATGAAGCAGAATAGGAATTATTGAATTATCTCAAATTCATTGTTTACATTGGCTTGACATTAACAAATGATATTAAATGTTGCTTGAAATTAACTGTAACATCAGTATCTAATTATTTTTATTTTTGAATCCATGCATGTAATTCATGCAGTTTTGTGTAACTAAAAATCTAGAATTGGTTTAATTCTTCCATAATTTAGTATTCTATTATGCAATTACATTATGATCCTTAATTGCGGAAGTTTCTGTACTATTGACTGTGCATGTTTCTGTAATTGTTCGTATTATCTACTTTATTAATTCATGCAAACCTATTGAGATGATGTGTATAGGTTCTTAGACACTGAATGATATAAATAAAATATAGTACATGAGCAGAGCAGTATGCTAGTAAAGCTGTAAGAATAAGAGACCATTACAGTCTCTCAATTATTAACACCTGAAAATTGTCTTGTAGTAAAAATCTTATTGATATATTGCATGGGACTTAGAAACGAAGCACAGAACTGTATGTGATTGCAATGGAGTTTAATTGAATTAGTGTAGACAGTTCGCTCTTAAATATACGACAGCACTTCCAAAAAAAGTATGCATTACTTAGGGAGGTTCTTACAGAAAATGTTAAAAAACAGTGAGTTAACCCTCATTTCTAATATTAGACATTGATTTCACTTTGACTCTTTTTGTTGATAGAAGAGAATAAAAGAAGAAATAAATAAGGATCAGTGTAAATAAAAGAAAGTAAGTGCAGGATCCAATAATAATCAGTAAAAACTCACTATTATGGGTGAAACAGTTTGAGTAAGAATAGGAGATGTAAAATTTACTCTGTTTTGAAGTTTCCAACCTGCAAACTTAAAATGTCATATTTAATCCTCCTTGTATGAAAATTCCATTTCACATTCCACATCTATTATATTTTTATATAAATACAAGTTGGAATTATTATTGTCATGTTATGATCTTATTAGTAAGTAAAAAAGTAGTTGAAGTATTGTCAATATAGAAACTTAATATAAGAAAATAGAACACCAAATGTATTTGGGTGATTCCCGTGTAGCCTGTTTATAGTTTTTAACTTTACTGTTAAAAGTTTATGACTATTATTATATCTGCGGAAGTTTTGTTTTCTAAGAAATGTAACAGAAACTGAATATTATTTATATTATTAATTTTTCAATAATCAATTCTTAAAAAGTACATCTGAATAATATCTACAATATATAGTGACCAGATACCTGCTTCAATCATTTTAGAACTGACTATGTAAAACAAACTATTGAAGTCAAATCAACTATTAAGTATTATCAACTTTGAGCTCTAGAGCCAATAATTATACCTGCTAAGCTGCTATTGTTTCAATCATTCACTAGCAGTGTTAATTACTGGAGTCAAATAATTATTGTCATTCTTATGCTTCAAAAGTTATGAGATAAATTTCCAATTAGCAAACAAACTGAATAATTCCTCGGCTGCAAGACAGCAATATCATATTATAATATGCGGTATCTATATGAACATAAATATAGTTGTTGGAAATACTTTGCTAATTAAACAGCATTTATCAATTTCAAATTTCCTCAAAGCGCTATTAATTCATACTCAAGACTTACGCAATAACGGATATTGACAACAGCATTGAATAGCTGATGGAAATCGATGAATGCTACTGTAAAAGAATATCAGCAGTCACCGCCGGAAATCGAACCGAATAGTGGCGCCCGGACAGCAATTGGGAGGTCCGTGGTTCGATTCCCGGCGGTGAATAATATTTTTGTACGATAGCATTCATCGATTTCCATCTGCTTTTCAACGCTGTTGTCAATATTCGCATTTGCAGAAGTCTTCAGTATGATTTAATAGCACTTTAAGGAAATTCAAAATTGATAAATTCTGTTACTGTATATTTGTCAGATTATTAAATAATTGTCAGTTACTTCAAACTAACTTGTGCATTTAACTCTTACACATTCGTGTGATGGTCATTTCGCATTGTTGGAATGCTTTCTCAGACACAGCTGGATGCATACTCAATGCAACAATGCGAAATGGACATCACACGAATACGTAAGTGTTAAATTCACTAGCAAAGTATTTTAAACAATTATTCATGTTTACATAATATATAATTAGTCAGCTGTTTAAATCCATTATCCAGTGGAAGACTGAATTAAAATCACATAAAAAATTCAACTGAAAATTGTTTTCTAATCTAATACATTTTCAACATTAAATAATACAATATTTACAGTAGGCCTACTACTGACTGAAACACAAACTTAAATAAGGAATAATTGTGGCTAATTATCATTAAAGAAATTATTATAGTCTCTTCAATAGCAGAAAAATGTGAACAATAAGTTTAGTCTATACTCGATGAAAAAGAGCGTTTCGTGTAAGATGATAGCAAAATTTTTTGTGCAGTAGCATTCATCAATTTCCATCAGCTATTCAATGTTGTTGTCAATATCCGCCATTGCAGAAGTCTCCATTATAATTTGATAGCACTTTGAGGGACTCGAAATTAATAAATTATGTTTAATAATAATTAATTATTGTATAGATAGCTTATTCATGGAGGAAGAAGAAAGAATCTTTGTTCAAAAAATCTTTGTGAAGAATGTGAGACAACAAATAAATTTTCAATACATATAAGTTTCTTTTTTCAGAAGATTTTATGAATATTTATTTTTCGTATCTGGTCACGCAAATATTTTAAAACAATGGAGATAATAAATTCTAACAAATTATTTTTTCTATCTTCATGCTTCCATTGCTACCAAGAATATTATTGATAGTAAATAGACATTCTTGATACATCTTTATTATTTGGTTTAAGAATCTGTCATTCTTTTCCATTATCTTACTACTTGAAAACTGATTCAATCACATTGTTTTCTTTGTAATAAATATTGTTGAATATAAATTTATAACCAGTTTTATAACATATGTTGTCTTATTTATATCCCCATGTTACGTCAGATGGTGATTTGTCACGCGGTGAGCACCGTGTTCATGCGATCATGATGTTCAGTAACGAGCACTCAAGTCTTGTCTTGGATGGGTGACCATGCTTCAATAACTTGATGTTATAAGCTCTATTATCAAGTGGTTTGGAATCCAATTAAAATAGGTTCCCCATAACATGGCTCAAGCGGCGAGGTGAAACTACCCGTCAGAGTCTCCTCATAAATAATAAAGTCATATGCTTATTATTGTTTGTTTATTGAGTAAAGTAACTTTTTGATTGTTAATACCAACAGACACATGAATACATCAGCAGAAATTCAACTCCAATATTGCCAATAGATGGTATTTGGAATAAATGAATCGATACATTTGTGGCAGCTTGATTTTTATATGAATTTTGTCATTATATAAAGAATTTATTACGCACTTCTCAACTAATGATCTCATGATAATCATTGAAACTAGTCTCTTTCTGAAACCAGTTCAGTATCATAGGAATGCAATATAGTTTATCAGAAAATATAAATTTCCAGGCGACAGTTTCGAGACAATCTTGGCAATTCGCCACTTTTTATTTTAAAAAAAAGAAGAAGATAAAACCATAATTAACAGAAAAAAGATAAACCGAACTCACATAAGCATTAAAATTAGGCATTTCAATGTTGATATCTGGCCTCAGTTTTCGTATCAAGATTAGACTTTTTACATACGCCCAATAACTTAACAGTTGAAGTGTGCGTGTACTCTTTAAATAATATTCAATTAATGCGGATAAATCAATGTTTGAAATCAAGAACTTTAGTATTGTCGAGATTTACTCTGTTTATCATTATACATGTCTTGTGATACATTTCCTACATAACAGAAATGGACTATAATATCTGGAATATTCTACCAAGGCCAGTATATTCACAAATAATAAAAATCTCTTATCTTATAATAATTATTGACAGACAATTTATGTTCAATTTCTCAATAATTAACTTATTGAGGGCATTCATGTAAGTGATGGCAGAAAATAATTTAATATCAACAATTTTCAACTAAAATACTTACCGCTACTCCATTTCTCTATATAAGTGTTAGGCTCAATTGTTTATAGGAAGTCTGTTGCACATACTGTAATAAATTGCAATTGGATTAATTAATAATTATTAGGGGTAGGAGAATAATAAAAGGAAAAAATATAATTTTTTTGACTGATTTTAATGTGCTGTACAGTATTTAAATTAATTGAGATTCACGTAAAGTATTCAAATAATAATGATTATTTTCTAGTCAACATGTAACGTAGGCTTTTATAAACCGATGAGTTTCTTGTAAGAATCATAACTCCATTACAGCAGTAAGTTGATAAAGGTTCAATAAGACAGCTATACTTAATGATCATTTTTTTTAAATATTTTTTTAAACATATTGCTGAAAATACTATGTAGTTTGTTAAGTTGTTATCCAATTTCATTTAGATAGTTCAATAAAAATCTTCTGATTTCTTATCAGAAATTAGACGAAAATACATGAAAAAATTATTTTCACTATAACCCCGCATTTCTTAAAAATTGTCATTGAACAGTAGTTTCCTAACCTAACCTATAACCTAACTCAGTCTGAGATATGGTTCAAATGAGACTTAGTCAAAAGACCCGAAATATCACGAGAAAAATTCTTTCAGCGGTGATTTTCTGAATAGTTATAGTAGTATTCTTTGCAATGACGCGTTCTTCTTAACTAGTAATTTGCCCAATTAAATTGAATTTTTAGAATGTGAAATAACCTACCGGTATCTACAAATTTAATATTATTTAATAGTCTCTTTTTCTCATCACTCTTTTCACTCTCTTTCCTCTTCGCCATATTTTTCTTCATTTTCTGCTGCTTCTTCTATACTTCTCTCCTCCTCCTTCACCTTCTTCTTTCTTCTTACTGTAATCTCCACCTTTTTCTTCTTCTTCCTCCTGCTCTTCCTTTTATTCTTTTTTTCCTCCTTCTCCTCTTTCCATTTATTTTTCTTCCTCATCCTTTTCTTCTTCTCCTTCTCCTCCATATCTTCTTCTTACTAATTTTTCTAATCATTCCCACTCTTGCTCTCCTCATTCAATACCGGTACCTTATATTCTCCAGCGCGTCAGATTATCATCGACAGCTGCTTGCTGTTATTTTATTGGATTATTAGCTGGATTTTCTTTTCTCTATTATTAACCAGGACAGTTACAGTACTTGTTTTTTTCTAACTCACAAATGTTTACAGTACTAAACTTATCTTATCATATATTTATACACGCAAATGAATCATACAGAGATAATTTTCACATCTCATTCCTTTTTTTGTGATGAAAAATAAATAATTGCACAAACACAAAGCTTTTTGTTTCACGTTTCAGACTGAAGGTCATCCACTCTGACAGTTGATAGTTTGTTGTTGCAATAACTGAACTGCAGTCGCATCGTCGCATCTAATAACCAGTAGTAGATTATTAGCAAGTACAACGATAGACAATACGAATCGTAGCTCAATCAATTTATCAAAATGTTTAGTTAATGATTTACTTCCTGACTGGAGATTATCTAAAGAAGGTTTGTAGCAAACAGTTCTGATTATGGAAATCACTAAGATTCAAAAATACCGGTCCTTTAACCAAAAATAATTGAAATCGTAAGGTTGTATAAAACTATATATTAATCTCACAATTTTCGAGGTTATACACAAAAATTCTTCAGAATCTGATAAATATTAACTTACCCCCTGAAAATTTAGTAGCAATTTGAAATTTAATTTATAGTTTTAGCCAATGAAAAAACAAATAATCAACTTTTGGTTGGTTGCTTGGGAAACAGCTGAATAAGAATCTGATTGCAAAATCCAGCGAACGCTCTCTGCGTTTTATATGTGATCAGCTGATCTTTGTTGATTAATAATATAACCATAAATAACTTATGTGTGACATGAAACCAATACCGTAAAAAAATGGTTACCAAGTTTAGCTAATTTAATTATATATTTAAAACCCTTTATTGTGGATTAGCTTTCAAATGTAGGCCTATAACATAATGATCAGAACTTTTCTATTCCATTTGGACAATGGATAACCTCATAATCTACTAAGTTTCTCATCTCTAACCTCTGAATGCAAGGTATTTGAAATTATTATTTTGTCAAAATTGAATCTGGCATCAATCAAGTTATTGAGATATTTCTTGCTGCTGTTGAAGTTTTATTCTAGTGTTCAAAAATTTGCTTATAAGTTGAATCTTATTGACCGAGCGAAGTGAGTTCTATGTTTCAAGTCGACCGTTTACGGCTGAACGCGTGAGCCGATTTCTTTGACATTTGGCATGAATGTTCCTTTGGTATTTATTGAGTATCCGAACTTTTCGATTTTTCCAACAATTTTTTCCCCACACACTCAAAACACACTAGTAAGTAATAATACACTGATATTTTGTGGGGGCAACACTTATTTGGCATTTAAATTAGAGTTTTCTGATGGAACTATTTTTCTTCCGCGTATGAATACTTCCATCACACTGTAACACTGCCAGACTAGGCTAGGTTAGGTTAGGTTTGGTTTAGAGCTTAGCAAGATCGGTCAAGTAACCATTCAATCCAAAAATATAATAGTTTGATAACATATGTTTTCTTTGAAATGCAAAGATTTTGTGTTTGGTCAGGTCGACAATTATTGTTAGATCACATGGAAAATATTCAAAGCTAAAATTTTTAGAATCTATACGCCTTGGCGAAAAGGACGTGATTGAATTTTTGTTCAGGCATGGTATTTTTAAAGAGATTTCGGTGTGTTTAAAGTGTGGTGCGGAGTTAATTGTGAATAAATCAAATCTTAAATTTCGCTGTCAAAAAAAAATTCGACGTGGGAAGAAGGCGGCTGCGGTTTGTGGCTTTACTGGCTCGGCAAGGGTGGGCTCGTTCTTGGACAATTGTAGACTCCCAATAGAAAAATATTTCTATTTGGTGTCAATACTTTTGCACCTAAAGCCACCCCAACAAACATTTATTTGTGAAGAGTTCATAAATATAGTTCATATATATATATAAGAGTTCATAAAGCGGCTGCGGAGTTGTATCCCCCCAAGTATTGAAAGGTTAGTAAGCTTACTTTTCTTCAGATATGTGATTATTAATTTGATTTATATGGTTTAATGGTTGGGAGTTCATAATATGTTTGCAAATTATGAATTTTTTAAATGAAAAATTAAATTTTCGTCAAAAAATTTTTTTTTCGAAAATTTAAATTTTTGGGTAAAAGAGACGCGACCCCCAAAAATTTCAACGGATTATTGCTTCATGGGGTGTGTAGATGTCACAAAAAAAAAAATTGTTGAAAAAATCGAAAAGTTCGGATACTCAATAATTACCGTTCCTTTTAGTAATGTGCAGCGATGTAGGTATAAAGTTTATTTAAAATTTTGTTGCATTCAAGGAAAAAAATGAAAGGAACCTAAGCCTTCTTCTATAATTCTATAGGAACATATGATTTTTAAAATGAGCTTCTCCATCATATGCAGTTGGAATCAGATTCATAGATAGCCCTCGGGGCGTAACATCTGGTTGAGTCTTATTCATATGAATAAAGTTATCATTCATATGTGTTTGTTTCATTTCTAATATCTCAATCAAGTATAAAACAAGCGATTAATATGTAAATGATGTACAAATTTAATTAATATTGTTTTCTAATCCCATTCATCAGACATCTAAAATCTAATTTGAGCAATCAGCTCTCTCGCAAATTGAAAACACAGCCTTGGTGAGCTTTTGTGAAAAAAAGAGATGAAATAGACTACGCGAATTTAATCAAGGTTTAGGTTTGATGACTGTGCTCTATTTTGCGATGATAATTATCATTAAGTACATATGGAGTATGTTGCTCTGTGCAAGCACCCTTATTTTTGGGCGTAAGGTCTACTGTTCATTACCTATTAGTGAATTCATCTTTTTCAAAGCAATTATTCGAACACTGGAATAAATGATGTTGAATATCCATCTTGTTTCCACTAATATGTAATAAAACTTTAAAAACCCCTTAAATTGAAATTTTGACTCACGTTATGGCATGACAGCCGTTTCACTCTGTTTTCAAGAGAATCATCAGACGATCCACAGTGCAGTACATACAACTTTTATAGTAACTAGAAATACTAGTAGTTCCGTGAACAGTAGACCTCACGCCCAAGAATAATGGTGCTTTCACAGAGCCAGTGGCGTAACGTACACCCCCGCAGACCCCGCGGCGCGGGGGGGCCCGGGCTATAAGGGGGCCCGGAATGAAAATATATTTCTTCAAGAAATGGCCCGTGCTCAGACTGTGTATATATATTTTTTTTTTCAAAAGAAATAGAACTGAATTACTGAAGGAAGAAGAATGAATTGGCTAATTATTGTCAGGTCAATGTTTATTGTTTACTTTATCAATTCGCAAATAGCTTTAGTGAAGGAATTCAGAAGCAGGATGTTGTGACTTATGGAAATTGAGACATACCGAGGACAAAACACTCTTCAAACAAACTTATCTAGACTGTTACAAATCATATCTCCAAAGTGCAAATATTAGAGGAAATTAATATTATTTTCCCATCGAATTCCTCAATGTATATTAGCATATATTGTGATGTAATGGAAAGTGGGGGGTTGTGTAGAAATAAAGTCAATATTTTTCTTCATACAGTATTATGAATTCAGTCACTTTTGAATCGTCCAGATAGATGCATGTAGCCCAACGAACCCATAAGACCAATGGTCTTATGTGTTCGCTGATGTAGCCCTACACGTGTCCGATAAATTGGCCTAGAGTAAACCGTATGTATATTAATTGAGTTCGTGATCGTGAGTTTATTATTTGGAGTGCCATTTTTTTTTCATTGCTATTCTATTTTTCAACATGCTGCGGTTATGGGATTGTGATGTTGTACAGTCATGTTTTAGTTATTTCTATTTTTTATCGAATAGTAAATTTTTAAACAATGTTCAGAAGGAATTTTTATGCCCTTGATATATCGGATAAATTACGTGATTATTGTACAGAATAAGCATATAAATAATAGTTTTGGTTCAATTGTTTCAGTATTCCTAACACAGTTGAATTTTTTTCTTAGAAAAGGATCAAGTACTGAATAATAAGTAGTTTACGTTTTCTCTCTTCTGCCTCTTAAGAATAAATTTCTTAAATTTTTTCTCTTTTCCTGACTTAGTAATTTCGCGGTAATTTAGATAAAATGCCCTTTTTTCAAATTTTAACCTGTGTCCGTGTCTGCAAACGAGGCGAATTCTGAGAGAACACATTTTCTGGGAAAAGGAGCGAAGGTGCTAACAATGAGGATGTGAATGTGGATCCTATGGAAGACATCAATTTCAAGGTTTCTAGGTTTCAAGATTAATTATTTATCTGTGATGTTTTCCATGACGAAATACTTAATGAACAATCTAATATTAAAACTGACACTGTATTTCATTTTTATATACTGTATTGTTTTACTCACTTATATTGGAGATGCTTGAGGGATGCATTTCACTTCTGAAAAGTGACAAAGGCTGACGAAGCTTTTTTTCAGAAGTGAAATGCATCCCTCAAGCATCTCCAATATAAGTGAGTAAAACAATATATAAAAGTGAAAGACAGTGTCAGTTTTAATATTAGATAATTATTAATAACATAATCAACACTCAACTATTTTCATCTTTCAGGAGCCCGTAGGCTACAGCCAAAATCATTAGACTAGCCCCCCTTGAAACATGATTGAATTTTTAATTTTTTTAGATAAAAAGGTGTTTTGCTCTTACATAATTATAACTGCCCAAAAAAAATCATTCAAGTTTTTATGGGTGGGGTGACAAGGGAGAGGGGGGATATTTATATGATTTTGCGGAGAGGGGCCCGGAAAATCGGTTGCGGGGGGGCCCAATTGGAAAACGTTACGCCACTGCACAGAGCAACATACTCGATGTACTCAATGCTAATCACCTTTGCAAAATTGAGCACAGACATCAGACCTAACCCAAAATTAAATTAGTGTAGTCCATTTCATGTCTGTTTTTCACAAAACGTCACTCTGTATCACATCAACAAGGCTGTGTTTCCAATTCGCGAGACAGCTGATTGCTCAAATTAGGTTTTAGATGTCTGATGAATGAGTTTATAAAACAATATTGATTTAATTTGTATATCATTTACTTAGAAATCACTCTTGTTATTATAAGTTAGTTATATTAGAAATGAAAGAGACAAAAATATGGATGATACCTTTATTCATACGAATACGGAGCTCAACCAGATGTTATGGCCCGAGGGCTATCTCTTAATCTAATTTCAATTGCAAATGACGGGGAAGCTCATTTTAAAAATAATTTGTCCCTATAGAAGAAGGCTTGGGTGCCTTTCATTTTTCTTATAATTATCCTTTAAAAAAACAACATTTAAAAAAAACCCATATCTATCGCTGTGTATTACTAATTAAGGAACATTCATGCTAAATTTCAAAGAAATCGGTTCACGCGTTCAGCTGTAAATGCGTTACAAGCAGACAAACGGTCGAAACATAGACCTCACTTCGCACGGTCAACTATTTCTAGTTGCTATTGAAGTTTTATTCCAGTGTTCAAGTATTTGCTTTGAATTAGATGACATCAATTCTTGCATATTGGCAAGACATCAACACAGTGCAAGTATTTAAGGAAGAGATAGCCGTGAGCCGTAGCAGGTATCTCTTCAATCAGATACAGATTAGCTGCGTTCTCGTAGGTCCTGTTTGTAACGGAGACCGATTGGATTGGCCAGCAAAAAAGACACTGTTCTCTGCTGTAAAATCATTTCCCGGTGGTTCGGAACCCACCTAAAACTGTAGGTCCAACTCATCAATCACCATCATCCAACTCATTACCCACGCACAGGTCTCAGACCTATGTGGGCTTCATCCTCAAAAAAAAGTAGCCTTTCGACTTGACATAATAGCCTATCTGATAAGATAGGCTTTCTTAAAAAGAGATAAAGGTTGTTCTCTTCAAATAGGCAGTTCTATATTTTACAGTATAAAAAATATGACAATACAATATCATCTGTACAAAAAAATTTGGTGGTTTTTGCCAACATCATACCGCACGGGATCTAAGTTATTAGCCACAAGTTCATTGTCCTTTTCATAGTTCATCGTCACCAGTATAAATTATTTAGTACATGCTTTTTAAATCTTATCTTGCATTTTCTGTGAGTGTCAACAAAGCTGAAATAAATAGCTGAAGGTTTAACTTGAAATTCAAGTATTTCGATCGCAAAATGAGCCAACTAGAATTCATTTAGTACCGTACATAGCTGATCATGAACTGAATACATCTATTTATTCACTTATATCCACTATCTGTTTTGTCATTCTCTAGAAATAATACAGATACAACATTATCTCTAAATTATTAATGGAAGGAAATGTTGTGACCTACTTCCTGATAATAATGCTTGTGGATTTCCACTTTCAAATGAAGGTACCGGTATTGATTTATCTCTTAATCAAGCAGTTCTGTTTTTAGTAATTGTACGGCTTCTTTAATGTCAGTTCTCATTTTAGAAAGGCCATCGTTTCCACAGACACAAGTATCCAAGCACAAACTCATTGTTTTTATTCTCTAAAAGATTTCATGCAGGTAATACCATGTCAGACTTATCGCTTCATTTTCCTCCAACAATTTGAGTACAACTTTTATCAAACGATCTCTCATTTTTTAACTTTCACTGTGTATTGCATTTGATGCATTTCATTCGTCTTTGTCAGTTGTTTAATTAACTCAAAAGAACTATTGTGTCATGAACTACTCTTAGCAACAATAACTCAAAGCTCTACAGTTATGGAAAACAGTCTTTCTACAAGAAATAGCAGGAGATGGTAATAAAAGTAATAAAACATTTTTCCAATGGACTCTGGATTCCGAATAGAATTAATGCCAACTTTATCAACTATAAACAGTGATTATAGATTACAACAATATCTCAGAATTATGAATGGAAGAAAATTATTTAGCCTACTTCCTGATATTATATGCCAAGTGAACTAATGACTTTGTTATTGGGACAATCTAAGTTGTCACATTTTAATTTGTAACAGAAGAATTTCCACGTGCACACGTGCCTGAAACACCAAAAAATCAGAAAATGAAAAGCGGAAAAATAATTTAATCTCACAATCAATGCTCAGGCCATTGTGTTACAGAAAAGTTACAAAAATACCTACAGTACGAATAGTTTCAGAGAATTTGAGAAGGTTTGAAAGAGGCTTTTAAGAACTCTGGGAGGTTTTTAAGAGCGTTGGTGGTTTTTAAGTACTTGAGCTTCCAATTACTAAAACAATAAAAATAACTTCACATCCTGTACTGGAAAGAGTTTCAACAGTATGCATCAAGTATTATGACAAAGTATTATGAGCTGGCATCACAAAATATAGAATAATTGACCGAACAAAGTGAGGTCTATCCTTTAAGACGATCGGAATTTTCTCTATCTGTCTCTGTCTCACGATTATGGACGAACGCCTAGACCAATTGTTATGATTTTTCATATGGATGTTTCTTATTCTCAGGCACAGCGATGTCTATATTGCCTATTTATTTTTTTTCAAATTCAATATGGCGGCCGGTTTACAGGTTATAAAGCGAAATATTGTATGAATATGAGCTTCCTTCTTATATTCAGTTAATTGAGTAGGTACTGAATTTTTAGCATTTATAATGCATTTATAAACAGGAAACACAATCATAGAATAGTGGATACATGATATGTGGTAATGATACAACTGGCAAGCGGGTCAACGAAAGAGTGAGGTATACTGTTCACAGAACTACTAGTAATCCAGAGAATGGGTAATAATATAAAGAATGATTAAATTAAATGTTGTAATTGTGTTGCCATCCAAATCTCTCTGTTGAATTTCAACTTGGACGTAGGACGTAGCTTGTAGGTGTGCTGGATAGTATACACTCTCACCAATCAATTCTTTTTTTTCAGGTTGTGAAATTGGACAATATTAATACGAACGAGGATGTATTATACCTGCTGATTAAAATTCTTCAAATTGGAATAAAATGAGTATTGTCTGAGGAATAACTGCTAATGAACATACTAAGCTGTTGAAATGGAGTTTATTTATCCTGAGATTTTGTCTTTCCTCTTGCTTTTTCCCTATGGACTATCAAGTAAGTTAACAATTCAAGCAACTGTAACACAATAATAGTTTGTTATATTCTTTGAATATTATTGAGTAATTATAATCTGTTCCAGTTTATAAACACATGCTGAGAATTTATTAATTCTATGAAGAGATTCATTAGACATCTTTATTATTGCATTTATGACACTGTGATACTGGCTTGAAGTTTGTCTGAGGGTGATTACAAAATTATGTGCCTAATAGCGTTGATTTTGCAATTATCATTGACGCTTCTCTATTAAATAAAGATGAGGCGAATTGAGTTTATTTTCTTTATTTATATTTATTGAGAGAGATTAGCCTGCCTACCTACCTCGTTGACCAATAATTATCAGACAACCAGAGAGGTTCAAAATTAAAAAGTTCTAGTACACTACAACTCCTCTTTTTTGAGGAATAAAGTTTAGTCTTGAAAATAATTAGAGTGCATTTCTAAATGTATCCAGATTTCAATGTATAGGACTTGGACTATGAATTTTATTGAGTCAACCATCACCATTGCAGAAGAAATAGGTAGCTTGTCTAATGTCTCAATAGTTGCTACTGATAAACCGCATGCATTTCATTCTTAAATTTCTTAAGAATGATACTTCAGCTTAGTTTCGATTCTGACTAAGTTTGCAACATAATTGCCAGCAAGTTTCCAACATTTTGAAGCAACTCATATTGGCAGCAATGTTGAACCAGAAATCTGTTGCCAAAATTTGTTGGGTTTCCACTCATAACATTGTTGGAAACTTAGTTGGCAATAAATTTTGACAAAGTCGGAATTGGCTTTACTCGTATTATTCATTTGATTTTAAAAATGACGATTTCTCCTCATGATGTGCAAAATTATAAAGTAACCGATTACTTATCTACAAAATAATAGTATTCATCTGCAAAATCGATGGAGAAGTAGTCACTGCTCTACAAACTCCTTCATTGAAAATTAAATTATGTATGAAATAGAAATTGTCAAACCACTTAATTTATTTTTATACAGTACCATGGTTTCACAGCATTAACCTTCCGAATCATCAGTTGTACTGAGCAGTTGAACATTAGGTGGAGTTCACAATAGGAATAATAATTTGACAATATTGACACATATCGATTATCGATTTGTTGGGAATACCATTTTTCAACATTGCCACTTGATCATTTCTATTGTAAACTCCACCTAACCTTCAACTCTCCAGTACAGCTGAGAATGCAGCAGGTTACTGCAGTAAAAGTGAAATCAGTATGGCACTGTATGAAAAAATTTGAATAATTCGACAATATCTAGAACCTTTTTATTTATTACTAACTGGCTCGACGCGCGTTGCTGCATTCTCATAAAAATTCTCCTTGATTTTATTATTCGCCACCTACCGCTGAGGTTACATTTCAAATTAGGAAATAAGTTAGTCCTAGGGCTCTTCCAGCTGATCATAGAGGCTTCGTTGTTTTCTTAATCACCACCTCTGAATGAAGAAACATTTCAAATTTAAACCTCCTTCGACTATAAGGGTAGAAGCTAGTTTTTGATTTTATTATTCGCCACCTCCCGCTGAGGCTGCATTTCAAATTTCTAGCTGCATTGGTTAACAGATGTCATCAACCTGGCGTAATTACTTTTCATCATACCCAGTCGTATGTTTCCTACATATTGCAAGGCTCCAACTGCACGGTAGCCTACATGCAAAGTGCAAAGTCTTTTGCTGTTCAAAGACAGCGTAAATAACGCCGCTAAGGGGTCTGCCATATGATTAAAAACTGTTGACTTCTATCAGCTGTTCCTTTAAGCTGTTTGGCCGGCAAGTTCAGTAGGTTAGGTCTATAAAATTGATTAATTAATAGTAATTATTAGCTCTTCTATTAAAATTTATGGTCAGAAGCCATCCCCAATATTCACACAACATATTCCCAAAGTTTCATGCTAATCTGTCAAGTAGTTTTGAAGTCTATAGGGAACATACATACATACTTACAGACAGACATTCATTTTTATAGGGATATAGATTAACAAGATCACTTCCACTAGAAAAAATTCTGAAAACCAAATTACTCAACTTATGATAATTAAACTAGTGAAATGGTTATAACACTAAACGGTTAACACTAAATGGTTATAACACTAAATGGTAACACTAAATGGTTATAACACTAAATTAAACTAGTGAACTCTGTCATGGTTATAACACTAGAGGTAAGAATATACTAGTCTTGAAGTTGCAAATACTCAGAAAACCTTCTATTCTATCTCTCTGAAACTTTTCAATGCCTTGCCTGAGAATATAAAGAACTACCATCATAAATATCTATGAATAGAGTTGAACAATTTTTGTTGGTGAATCTTATCTATGAAATAGAAGAGGTTTATGAAGTACCTAGTTGACAATAATTGGTTATCAACGGTTTTGATAAGGAGTGTATTTTATGTTGTTATGGATATGAGTATGTTTATATCACTTCTTACTTGTGATTATGATTCAATTTATTTGACGTTTGTAATGAAATTGATGTTCTCAATAGCTTCTTCAATAAAATATTTTGACTTGACATGTTCTCTTACACATGATTGGCCTGAAATATGTATTAATTTACAATAATGTGCAATAAATTACACAGTTTTATTGCACACAATGCTGCATCTTAAAGAATGGATACTCAAGAATGACCGACACAGCTATCGATCCAGTTGACCGATGGTCTGGTAAATATACCTTTCGCACTACTAGACCAATACCTGTGTTGGAAGATGCACAAGAATATTGCGAAACCAAAATGTTTCCGTGAAAACCGCATGAATGCTGGGAAAATCAAATGTTGGTTTCTCATAAAATATTGAAGTAAAAATTAATGTTCTAGTTCAATAGAGCTCTTTATCAAGGAGCCTAATAAACAATGGCCCATAGCTAATCATGTTTTTCTCTTGGAATTTGATGTCCATGACGATGACTAGTTCCACTAGTGATTCACAAGTGTTTACACGACTATGCAGTCAAATATATGAGTAGAAATAAAAAGTATCTTACTTTTTGAGTAGATCGATATTTCAGCCATGGCGGTCCAAAATGGCCATCTGCTGAAAATGTTTTTAATTTCCACTAAAATATTTAACTGCATTGTCGTATAATATATTACTGTTTTTTTTCTAGTTCTATAGAGCTCTTTATCAAGGAACCTACAAAACAATGGCTCTCTGCTAATAATTTTTTCATTCATTTTTTTGACATACCGGTACATCATTTAGTAAACAGAATTTGTGCTTGGTTAAAGGTGGAGTGTTCACTAACCTGTTGATGCAGACGCTATGCATGAATGTGAACAACATGACCTATGACGTGTGCTCGCATGTTGAGCTGATTCCATCTGATGTGCAGAGCATCATTCAACCAGAAGTCAATCGCCTGCTCAACTGGAAAGTGCTCATTGAAACATTTCTGCCAGCATTTTGTGTTGTTTTCATGGGACCTTGGAGTGATGCTCATGGCAGGCGGCCTCTTATCCTCATCACATTGCTTGGTGAACATTTTTTGTAATTTTATGAGCTGCCTTTTCACTGGTGATAATCTGCTTTGTATCATCAGATGCTCTCCAATAGTAAATGAGATCCATACTCACATTTTTTACCCTCTCTTTATTCCACTCTTAATAATCTTCGGAACCACCTAAAATAGTAGGTCCACCAAGTACCCCATAACATGGTCCAAACGGCGAGGTGGAACTACCTGTAAGTGTCTCTCCACCAATAAAAGCCATTATTCCACTGGCAAAATATTGCACTCGCACATTGTCCAACAATCAGAATTTGCAAAGCCTCTCTGAAAATTTTGTACTACCATTTTCTCATATACAGAGTGTTCTAGTAGCAACTGATGATTCTTTAGGAACTGATTAAGTAGCGCAAAATAAAAAAATATCCTATTGACAAAAATTCTTATTCTTAGGGGCATGTTCGAAACCACATTCAAATTTGAAAAAAATGCATTGATTTAAAAGTAGACAAGATTTTTGGTAATTCATGTCCATGTAGTAGTTACTAAAGATTCCTTCTGCACTGGAGCTGGAAACATGACTGTCGTAGCAGGTATCTGTTCAATCAGATAGAGATAAGCTACGTACCGGTACTCCTGTGCCCTCTTTGTAGGGGTGACCGATTGGATTTGCCCGTAAAAAGACTGTTCTCTGCTGTAAAATCCCTTCCCGGTGGTTCGGAGCCCACCCAAAACTAAGTCCAACTCAAAATATCTGTTCAACGAATGTGAAGTAATTGATTCAGAATAATGAAGCTGAGCTCTATAGTCAGCAGATTATATTGGTCTGCATGACAATTATTGATGAATAGGCAATGCATAGTTGAAAAAAAAAACATAATTAAATGTAAACATGCAAAGCATTACCTTTTAAGAAATTTTGTCCAAGAGTTGAGCGCAGTTGTAGCATATCATTGTAGTAGCCTATCAGTAGGCTACATAGTACATCATAGTAGCTGGAAAATAATTAATAGTTTCAAAGACAACAAAATTAAGATAGCTAATCAGCATGAGATTTTGGAAATTTAGCTTGAAAATGAATTGATCAGAAGCCCTAGCAAAATTTCAGCTGTTTTTAACGATTACTTTCTTTCGGTAGAATCTCAAACTGATTTTCACTCTCATATTGGAGGAATACATTTCGCTTCTATAGAGAAGCTTCATCAACCTGAGGCTTCCCTTCAGTATAAGTGAAAATAAATCATAATTTAAATGGAAATACAGTGTAATTATTTATATTAGATTGTTCATCAAGTATTTAGTTATGGAAAACATCACAGATTACAATTTCAATGTTTCTATACCTGTTTACTGTTCACCAAATATTTATTGGTTTCAGGTCATCTCGTCTATTACTGCAGTTTATCAGCTATAGTACTTTTTATTGACAAGGACAATGCAGTACCCAATGCTGGTTATTTTCTTCTCCCGTCAATCGCAATTGGTCTTACTGGTGGCTACTCGTTGTTAGTACTGGCTCTTGTCTGCTCTATCACTGACTTCACAACAAATGAGAATCGAGCTGCCAGGTCAGTACTTTGTACTCAAAATTATTAGCTTAATTAAATAAGCTCTGAAGGAGATCGAGGAGCTTGCTGGTGAAGGACTGCTGTAGAAGCTAGTGCTCAAGGCGGATGGATTTGCAAACTCTTAAGCTTCGGTTTCGTAGACGCTTCTAGTGTTAGTGCTACTCGCTGGCTTGTCACATCAAAAACTTATTCAGTGTAATCGCCGATTTAACTGTATTAGAGCAACATGCTATTTTTAAAAACACAAAATCACAGCCTGACTCAATTCTAAATGATCAACCTCAGTTTACGCTCACCTTGTTTGATTACATAGTTCCAGACTCAAATCTCCCGCCTTCTCATCCACTCACCATCCCAACTCGTCATCGCAATCATTACCCAAATTTTCAAACCTGATTGATTCAGTTATCATCTAGTCATGTCTGATGAAGCATTACATGGATGCGAAATGGCTGTCACGCGAATATATATGTTTTCAAATTCACATAAGTGTTTTATTCATGCTATTGTCTGCATGATATCATGATATAACGTCCTTATTATAATTTTTTATACTTCAGTGGCTTACTTCGCGAGTCAAAATTAAGGAAAGCCGGGTAAATTTGATTAAAAAATGAGCTGATGGCTATAAACATATTAATTCCATCATGCACTTTAACATTGTTGAGCTGATGTAATTTAGCCTGAATTGTGGCTCTCGACAGCGACTGAAGTGGCTCTGGCAATAAGAGCTTTATGAATAATTAGACGAAATTGTCACAACCACATTTATTAAAACATATTGAGAAACTAGTTTCGGTTGTTATACCATTATCAATCTCAATCAAAACCCAGTGTTTTGATTGAGATTGATAATGGTATAACTACCAAAACTAGTTCCTCAATATTTTTTAATTTTTTTTTTTTGTAGATTACGTCTTGGAGACTCCAGTTAAGGTGTATAAGACAAGTCAGATCAACAATATTATACACTAGATACCATAATTACTTCAATTAGTTGAGGTGAGGCTTAATTTTGATGTGAAAGGAACTCTTGTACACTATAAAAAGCTTTATCAACTAAATATTTCTTCAATTGTTTTTTAAATATTTCTATATTTTCAAGACTCTTCAAAAACTGCGGTAGCTTGTTGTAGAATTTCCTACCAATATACCTAGGTTTTTGTTTGAATAAGCTACTATTGTGGCTCACCAAGTGATAATCTCCTCGGCTTCTTGTATTATAATCATGTACATCAAGATTTTGGTTAATATCATTCGTTTTTACATATAAAGTAGCTTCATACACATATAAGCAGGATACAGTTAGGAGACCAAGTCTCTTGAACAACGGCCTACATGAATCTAATCTATTTACTCTTTCTATACACCTAACCGCTTTCTTTTGGATCTTAAACACCCTATCAAGATTTTGTTTTGATGAATTACCCCATACTAAGATAGCATACCTAATATGTGACAGTAAGAGCCCATGGTAAGCTGTAAAAAGTAACTTTTTGTCATTCAATCTAGCGAGCTGTCGCAGGACAAATACCCCAGATGAAATTTTACTACATATTTTCGTATGGAGTCCAGGTCAATCGTCTATCCAACGTAACTCCTAGAAATGCAATTTTTTCTTCCTGGTCTAATTGATTATCATTTACAAACACGTTTATAGCCCTATCTTCATTTAAATTATGTTTGTTTTTGAATTGAAGGTATTGGCATTTTTTACTATTTATAGTTAATTTCAACTGATTTAAAAATTGGACAATGGACTGCACACCTATATGGGCACTTATTTCTAAATTATCTAGAATGGAATTGCTGAAAATGAGTGATGTATCATCAGCAAATAAGAGGGCTCTACCACTAATTAATTCTTTAGGTAAACGGTTGACATATAACAAAAAAAGCAATGGACCTAGTATTGACCCCTGAGACACTCCAGCTTGCACCTCTAATTTATTAGATTTATTCTTTACTATACTATTACCAACTACTGTAGTTAGTTCTACACATTGTTTTCTCCCAATAAGATATGATTCAAACCATTTCAGTTCAACCCCATTTACACCTACATTTTGCAGTATTTCCAATAAAGTTCTATGATTAACACAATCAAATGCCTTTGACAGATCTAAGAAGATTGCAGTAGCTTTATCACCTGAATCTATTATATCTATTAGTTTTTCAACTAGAGAAACTATGCCTGTTTTTGTTGATCTCCCTTTCTGGAAGCCATGCTGTTCATCACAGATAAAGTTAGCTTCTTGAAGGTGCAGAAGTAACCTATTTAGAACTACTCTTTCAAAAATTTTACTTATTACATTTAAAATACTAATGGGCCTATAGTTTTCTACCTTTTCTCTATCACCACTTTTGAAGATTGGCAAGATCTTCCCCTCTTTTAAGTTATCTGGAAAAACACCTTGTTCTAATGAATGATTGATCAGATGAATCAAAGGGTCTAACAATTGATCTTTACATTCTTTCAGAACTTTACTGGATACCCCATCCATTCCTCAAGTTTTTTTATTATTTAAACTATCAATGATATTTTACAACTCGTCTTGGGATACTGGGTGGAATTTTAATTCGTTCTGAATCCCCTCAGTATTCCTCATGTCACTAATACCTGTATTAAGAGATTTTTGAAGATCCTTAGCAACCAGTTGATAATATCTGTTAAAGAAATTACATATGTCTACACTATCATCAATATATTTGTTATTTTCATTAATTATTCTGGGGACACTAGTATAAGCATCTACATGAGCTACTTGCCTATTTTTGTTTATTACATCCCACACTGCTGTGTTAAAGTACACACTATTATTTAAAATTTCAGCTGTTCTCTTACATTTCGCTCTTTTCACTTCTCTTGTATAATTTTTCTTTAGAGCTTTGTAATTATCTTCACTCAACATATCTCTAGATAGTTTGAATTCATCATATGCATCTTTAACCCTATTTCTTTCTGCAAGGATATCATCAGTTATCCACTCTTCAATCTTGTCTAATTTGTTCTTTACAGGGACTTTTTAAACTGGACAACTCATAGTAATATGAAACCTTAAAATATTACCGGTAATGAAACTATCATATTTGTCATTCAAACTATTGCTATTGTAAACCCTACTCCAGTTTTCTTGTAGCAGATTCTGCTTCAAACAATCGATATTCCCCTGTTCACATTGTTGAATTTCTTTCATTACTCTACTCTTTTTAATTGATTTATGACCTTGCAACCCCACCTCTAAGATTTGATAGTCATGATCAGATAGTTCCGAGCCGCCTAATCTTGTTTTAGAGTAATCTATATTAGTAAGGATGTTATCAATTATTGTTTGTGATGTTCTTGTGACTCTGGTATATTCATGAACTTTTATTTCCAAGTTATTCATGCATATAATATCCTTTAAATCTTCTGTCATTTTATTCTGTGTTGCAAAGTCTGTATTGAAATCTCCCGCTACAATAACGTTTGTAAAACGAGTAGTAGTAATCTCTAAAAGCCTATTGAATAGTTCACAAAAATTGTTCCATTCCCCATTTGGTGACCTGTAAATACCTAACACCGCTACTTCGAAATTATTGTCGATTTTTACTCTCAAACCAGTAACTTCTAAATCCATTTCCACAGCAAATTTCTCTACATATTCTAAATTAAATGTTTGCATATTCTTAGCATTTTTAGTGAAGATAGCTACTCCCCCACTTCGATGAGATGTCCTGCAATACGACGTTTTCAATGAATAGTTTGGAATATTAAGTTGTGACAATTCATCTTCTTTTAAACCATGCTCTGTGAAAATAGCTATATCAGGAGCCTCTTCTTTAAAAAATACTTCGATTCTATCTATTTTGTTACGAATGTATTGAATATTCTGATGGAGCACAGTGAGTACCGGTACTTCCCTATCATCCCTTATTACTTTATCGTTGCTTTTGCATATTGAAGTAGATTTACTTAATCTCTTAGAATCTTGAGAGCCTATCAGATTGCTACAAGAGTTCCTTCCACTAATGCTATCCTGATTTTTTGATCGATTAACGTCTTTTAATACAATTGAAGATATGAATTTATCATCTGAAACTAGTTTCCCTTCCCGGTTTTGAGCCACTTTACTAAAAAAGGTTCGTTAGATGATTGTTTAGGAGAATCATTGACAGTAGATTGCAAACGACTTTCAATCAGCTCTGCCAGCCTATTACAAAATATTACTTTGTCAGATTGATTTAGATGTAGACCATGATTAGTGAAGTTTTGTTTTTTCAGCCTTTCATTTAGAAAACAAATCCCCAACTGCTTAGAATTCTTATTTTTTAGGCTGTTGATTGTATTATGAATTGATTTATTTGTTGACTTAATGGCTTCATTTAGCTCTGGCCTATCAAACCTATACGGAATTGTACTTATTATTACATTAGTTTTTTGGCTGAGTGGCACAATCTCTTTAATTTTTTCATTTATTTCAGGAAGATGTTTTAGATTAGGTTCATTTATATTGTTTGAGCCACCCAGTACTATTAGAAAATCGTTTTTTCCAAAATCTTTAGTTTGTTCCTGTGCTGACTCTACTATAGCGTTTATAGGGGCACTTGGTTTGAATTTCGTCTAATTATCCATTATGGATACCTTCCACAATATCACCTTCGCCACTACAAAGAAAGAAAAATAAGAGCCTAACCTATTTCATCCTGATCACTACTGTTATTATTAAAAGATGTATAAGTAATTGCACAACTATGCAGTCAAATATCACGTTTATGCGTGTAGTTCTTCATGGATACCAAATGTCAAGACTGTTATTATGTTGCGTTTATTCAATTTTTAAACAGAATGGGAACTTTTCAAGCTGCCTGCATGATAGGATCTCTAGTTGCTCAACTGCTTACAGCCAAGGTATCGAGTGGTCCTCATGGATTTCAAGTGACTTTCATTATTTGCGCAGTGGCCAGCTTCATCAATTTCTTCTATGCAATCCTATTTGTACCTGAATCTGCCAATCTACCTCGGGTTAGTTGGTCATAGCTTATTTCCTTTAATTTTACAAAAACTACTCTTGTGGTTTTTTCTCTATCAATCATTTTTGTTGGTTCTTACCTCAGTATTGTAAGCTGTGACAAAATAAAAAATGCATTAAAAATAAACAAAATATATTAATATATAAATACAAAATCAACTATAAAAGTCAACTTTTTTTGATCTGATTAAGTGTATTATTTAGATTGAACTGTCAAACTAACATTTTTCAGTCGCAAAATAATCTGTTATTGTGCTTGAGAGTGAAATTTGCGACTAAAACTGACCTAACCTAAAGTTTTGATTCTATAGAATAGGTTTTTAAGTCGTATTATGCTCACAAAAGTCTTGCGACTTGTGCGTGGTTAATGAGGTGAATTTTTAATGTGATTGAAATGAATAGGTTTTGACTTCTACATTTTGACTAAAATTTTAACAAAATTCAAAATGTCTACTTTCTTTGAACTATTGGACTTCTTCACAAAAAAATTACTTCTAAATTAAAATTTAAGTATTTGCCATTGTACTTCAAAGTGTAATTCCTTGTGAAAAATTGACATAACCTAACATTTGGATTATTCAGTGTTAAAAATTTGTGAAGCAAGCACTTTTGGGTGACAGCCTGTTGCATCATTTCTTGATTGTGCTTCAGTCATTAAGAAATTAGTAAATGATTATACAAAATATTCAAGGCTGTGCGAGAATCAACTCGTTTTATCAGAGACATGCGCTCCAACTGATTGCACCATGCAGATAATTGAATTTTCTTCCTGCTCATATAATATTCTCTCAAAAAGATTCTCTGTTCAAAAAAATATTGCATGAGTATTTGCTGAGGACTGATGTGTGTGTCCGGTCAGTTGAGTTTTAAAATGCTTTTTCATTTATTATTATTTATTTATAATAATAGTTTTATAGACTAACATTTCATAATAGGATCAAATCAGTTGATACTCATACTACTACTCTAGCTGCTTTTTTTATTATTCTCCAAGAAAATGTTTTCGTTTTTTCTCCTCTTCTATAATATTCAATTTTTATTGTAGCCTATTTCTTGTAAAACGTAATAATTGATATTTTATGTTTGCCATAGGTCTTCAAAGACCTGGCAAAGTGAGATTATAATAATCAATCAATCAATTATCCACCATGCAATTTCTTGACCAACTTTTCTCATGTTGATACTTATCATTGCTAAATTAATTTCCATTCCAATGTTTTGATTCTAGGATGCAGCCCAAGTTCGTGTGCTTGACCTCTTTAAGGTGATGGTAAAGAAACGACCGAATTACAAAAGAGCCCAGCTATATCTATTGACACTCGCCAACACAGTGTACTTCCTAATAGTGTTTGGTTGGTATCATAAATGTTCCTTGTATATTTCTATCCTTTTCTACTTAATGATTCCAGTTCTAAGCTAGAAAAGGGCATATTTGAAAACTATCAGCTCTTCTAAATAAATATTGTAAAGTGAAGACGATTGTCAAGTGAATATTGTAAAGGGAAGAGATAGCTCCTAACGTTTTAGGTATGAGATAATATAAGCTCGAACTCCTGGGCTTTTTTGAAAGGGAGACCGACTGATTGACCAACGAAAAAGAATCTTTTTCTCTGCTGTAAAATCATTTCCCGGGAGTTCGGAACCTACCTGAAACAGTAGGCCCAGCACATTAATCACCATCATCCAACTCATTACCTACGAACATGTATCATATTTTTACGGGTTCTGTCTCTAAAATAATGCTGGCAACGCTTAAAATTAACACTCGCACTTTATTTACACGAATTATCCACAACACGCACTAATCACTTATATCTTACAAAATAAAGCAATCAGAAACAGATAAATCGATAATGTTCAGCTAATAAAGATTTGCTATTTCTTACTGTACAAAAATCAATCACTAACTGTTGAAAGGCCAATCAAATATTATAGTAGTTTATGCAACGATTTTATTTTGACCCTTATTAAAGCACAAGTTAGATGTAAGTTATAACACGAGCGAATGCGAGTGTTATAAATATCTCACGAGTGCTTTAATGGCCAAATAAAATCGTTGCATACACTATTTTATCTACGACCACTAGTATACGTTTAATTAGAACAATTTCATTTTACCTGTGACTGTCAGAGATACCTAACCTCTCATCTCAAATACAAGAAGTTATAGTAGATTGTTAGGTTAGCAGTTTGATCAAATCAGCTGATAATTTCACAATATTGAATTACGATATTGATTCCATCAAAAATGCTTCTGATTGGTCCAGAACCCATGTTATAATGTAGAACCTGTACTATAATGAGCTCTTTATACAACGGTGGTTATCCCTTCCTGTCCTTGAGCCACAAGGACCCAGGGTGCAGTTAAGAAAACAGTGAAACAACGCAGTCAGACTACAGCAAGTTAATTAGTAATAAAACTATCACTTACCAAAGGTGACTTCAATGTGGACTGTAAGTAGGTGGTAAAGTTGACGTCTTCTGGCATGAGTAGATTTCTTGAATGTATGTAATTTTGAATCATATATGTATATTAATAACTGATACTTTCACGGAACGGAACGCAACACGGTACGAGGTTGACAGTCGAGGAACAAACTCGAGAGAGAAGTGAAATTGAAAGGAAGGGTGAACGGAAGGGTAGGAGGGGAGTAGGGGGGGGAAAGGATGATAGTTCATTATCTCAACCAACAAGCAATAATCCGCCTGCGCTAAGAATCAACCATCTCCGCCCGCCTTGGATTGCCTCAATCCAAGAAACAAAACTCAAAAGGATTAAAAAATTAAAACACACAATGCACTGAGATAAAGGAAAAACAGGAAAAAGGGGGGGGGGGAAACGTGGGGTTAAAGAGACACTAGTTTGGGAGTATTGGGGCTAGTTTCCTAACCGGCCTAACATACTCTCCTGATTTGGTTTTAACGTACGCGGAGCGAACAACTCCCTTAGAATCGCGAATGACGCTTGCAATGCGTCCTAATGGGTATGATAGGGGCGTTGAATTATCTTCCTTAATCCACACTAATTGCCCAATTTGTAAGTTAGAGTCGTGCTCAAACCACTTATTTTTCTGCTGAAGAGTGTGGAGATATTCTCTCTCCCATCTCTTCCACAACCTTTGTGTGAAGCGATTCACCTTCTCCCAACGAGATAGTCTGTGTTCATTGGAGTCAGTATAGTCATTTTCGGGAACAGCCAGCAAGGGGCGATGGATAAGAAAATGTCCAGGAGTTAAGGCAGCGTAATCATCGGGTGACGATGAAAGTGCATACAACGGCCTTGAGTTAAGTATCGCCTCAATTTTAGTGAGAATAGTGGTGAACTCAACAATTGTAACAGTATGGTTTCCTAATTCACGGAACAAATGATATTTAACATTTTTTATATTGGATTCGCAAATTCCATTCATAAATGGGGCATGTGGGATATTAAACTGGAATTTGATGTTTTTATTGGACATATCATCAATAATTTTTGTCTGATTTTCAGAAACTCGCAAAAATTCAGTAATTTCCTTCAATTGTCGTGCGGCTCCTTTAAAATTCGTCCCTTGGTCGCAGAATATTTCTTGAGGTAACCCACGTCTCGACACAAAGCGATGAAGAGTGACAATGAATTCCTCAGACGTCAAACTGGTTAACGTTTCAATATGACAAGCTTTTGTCGCTAAACAAACAAATAGAGCGAAATATGCCTTGTAGGTGTGAGCCTTAGGCCGAACACTCTCCTTAACTACGAAGGGACCTGCGAGATCGACAGCGACTTTGAAAAAGGGTGCCGTGGGAACGACACGAGAGCGGGGCAAGTCGCCCATAACGGGTTCAACAGTATTCGCTTTGAATAAACGACAACGAGTACAATTGTGTATGACATGTCTAATTACACTATGGGCTCCAATAATCCAAAAACAACGCTGGATGAGAGCACGCACAATCCTAGGTCCAGCATGGAGATAGGAGCGGTGATAATATTCAATAATGAGCTTAGTAAAATGACTGTCCTTATGAATCAAGCGAGGATGCTTAGCTTCATATTCCAAATCACTATTCACAAGTCTGCCACCAACGCGAATAAAATCATCACTATCCAAAAAAACAGACAACTTTTGAAAGGCTTTATCACAAGGCTTTCCTTCTTTCAGAAGGGTAAGTTCACGATTGAAATGACACTTTTGAACTATTCTAACGCAGAAATCTTGTGCGGATTTCAACTCTTTAACACTTAATACTCCTTTTTCACGAGAGACACCTTTTATTTTTGCTCTACAATTATTGACAAATCGGAAAACATATGCACAAGAACGCAACATTCTTAGATATGAGGAGAAATGAGTTATTTGAATAACGGCACTATCTTCGGTAAGATTCAAAACAATTTCACCTTGATTATTTTTAATATCAGGTAGACTTTCAGAGGGTATTGTTACGGAAGACAATGGCCAGCATGATAACGGCTCTGAACACCATGTTGGAGCTCTATACCACTCTTCTAACGAACTCAACATTTGAGGAGGAATACCTCTTGAACCCACGTCAGCAATATTGAAATCAGTACCAATATGATTCCAATCATTTAGATTAGTCAATTCTAATATTTTCACGACACGATTTGCAACGAACGTTTGCAACTTATAGGGTGGTATACGCAACCAAGCTAACACAATAGTTGAATCACAGAAGAGAAACGTTGATTGTCGATTAATTTTAGACAGATTAGGAAGCACTGAAACGTACAATTTTGAAAGCAACAACGCAGCTAAAAGCTCTAAACGTGGAATTGAAAGTGTTTTTAACGGTGCCACTTTAGTTTTTGCTTTTATTAGAAAGCATTTAACAACAGAGTCTGAGAAAACGACTCTCAGATAAATACAAGCACATATTCCTTTTTGAGATGCATCACAAAATCCTACTATTTGACACGAAAGTGCATCACCATAAACGCAACGAGGAATTGAAATTGAACTAAGAGCAGGAAGCTCTTCCATGAACTTATTCCAGCATGCATTATAGTCATCAGGAATTGGTGTATCCCAATAAATTTGTAATTTCCATAGCTCTTGTAAAAAACATTTCATTTTGAAAATAACAGGAGCTATAAAACCAAGTGGATCATACAGTCTAGCAATTACAGACAAGACACTGCGCTTTGAGTTTGTCTTATGATACTCCGGAACTGAAACTTTAATTTGAAAACAATCGGTAGTCGGATTCCACATAATACCTAACACCTTAACACTGGAATTAGGTTCATCACTGATATGAAAGGGAACTTGACTGTTTTCCAAACGAACCCGTTTCAGGAATTCAGGAGAGTTACTACTCCACTTGTTCAGTTTGATATCAGCACATTTCAGGAGATTGCATAGTTGTGATTTAATTTCACACATTTCCTCCAACGAGCTAGCACCTATTAGAAAATCATCATGGTAAATTTCATCACGAATTGCGGTCGCCGCTAAAGGAAATTTATCTCCCTCATCTTCTGTCAATTGAATCAATACACGTTGAGCGAGAAATCCCGAGGGTTTCAAACCGTATGGAATTCTTTTTAACTCATAGACGACAATATCCTTTGAAGGATCTTCACGAAACAATATATGAAGAAACGAACAATCTTCTTCATCAACAAGAATAGCTCTGTACATTTTTGTAATATCACATGTAAAAACGAATGAATGCAATCTGAACCTAGTTAAAATATCACAAATATCATTTAACAACGTCGGTCCAGAGTGTAAGACTTGATTCAAGGAAACGTGACCCCTCTTTGCTGATCCATCAAAGACAACACGAACCTTTGTGGTGGGTGATGAAGGGTTGAATACACAAAAATAGGGTATGAAATATTTTCCAGGTCTTCTAGCAATTTCCATGTGATTTAAAAGTCGATACTCTTTCATAAACGATAAACAGTCAGCTCTTAAGCGAGCATCACGCAACATACGACGTTCTAACGAGAGAAATCTATTCAACGCAATTTCATGAGACTCATAAAATTCGAGATTTTTAGTGTCTACCTTGAACGGGAGCTTGACAACATATCTTCCCTGTTGATCACGTTTGTGAGTTTCAACAAAATGTTTTTCACAAAATTCGTCATCAGGATTAGGAAATTTAACATTGGAAATTTCCTCACTTTCCCAAAACTTATGAACCAAACTATTCAACGAGTTCTCAGAATCGGGATGTATCAATAACGAAGGTAATGTCTGGTTATTGGTCACGGAACAACTTGGGAATTCACCCAAAATTATATCACCAAACACGGAAGGTATAACGCAAAACGAAGCACCTTCTTCAGATGTAATTTGGTTATGATGACTTAATATTTTGTTGAATAACTGACAACCTAATAGGAGGTCAACGGAACGCTGTTCATAGAACATGGGATCAGCCAAATTGAATTTTTTCAATTCATTTTGAATCTTTGAATCCAGATACACGGGGGTTAACGGCCCAACTATTTTATCAATCACATAAGCTTCAGCTTCTACATGAGGATGGTTTAAACCTTTAGGTTTTAATAAACATTTTACAACGCCACAGGAATTTCCGACACTTGCGGAATTTAAACCAGAGAAATTTTGTCTGCGATCCTGAACAGATAAACCAAGTTTTATAACAAGATCTTTTGTTATGAAATTAGTAGTGCTACCTGAATCAATAATCAGACGAACGTTAACAAACGAACCAGAAGAACTTTTTATTTGAGCTAAAGCTGTGCCTAAAACAACACTCGTTTTAGGAATACACTGAATAGAAGGATTAATAACGTTTTCAGTCATACCGCAATGTTGTGTAGCTATAGGATCGGTTTGAGTTATTGAATCACTTGATTTCAACTTTAAATCGGCCTTAGGGCTGTTATCCGATCGCTTCTGATAACTAACTGGAGAGCACGATCTACTGTTATCATTGCTACGTGGGTAATGCAATAACTTATTATGCATACGATTACACACACATTTTGGTTTGGACTTACACTGGCCGACAAGATGAAATTTAGAAAAACAGTTGAAACACGCTTTCAATGATTTGATATATTCATTTCTATCTTTCGGATCTTTCTTTAAAAAAACAGGGCATAACGACAACATATGATTTTTTGAACATAATGGGCAATTTAGTTCGGAACGATCAGTGAATTTTGAATTATTTGTAGCATTGCGAAAGCAGTTGTCAACCTGAGTAGATAACACAACTTTCTTTTGAAACGGTTTCATTTTACTATTAATCTTATCTACTGGTTTAGTCACATTCATATTCGGTGCATCAGACGCCGACAATTGGAATGTCCTAACTCTTGTGTTTACAAAATCAATCAGCTGTTGACATGATGGAAAACTTTTATCTGCTACTACAATTTCAAAAGATTCACAAGATTGTTTATCTAATTGTCGTATGGCTAACGAATACAATAGGTAATCTCCTAGGTCAGGAATTTTCAACGATTTTAATGAAGTGATGCTATCACCAACTTTCACGAGAAAATCTTCAAGAGATTTTAAAGAAGGTTTCACTGGGACACTAGTGGTTTTTAAAATCTCATTCATATAATAATTTGCTAAAACTCTATCATTTTCATAGCGTTTACAAAGGGCTTTCCATGCTAAATCAAAATCAGCACTAATCTGAAATGATTTTACTACTCTAGCTGCTTCACCAGATAACAAATTATGTAAGATATGAGACTTGTGGACTGACGAATAATATTTATCATTTAAAATCAAAGATGTAAATATATTTCTGAACCTAGGCCAGTCTGAAATGTCAGATCCATCAAACGATTTTATCTCTGCAGGAGGTAATATCATATTTAAACGTGGTGAATGAGTAGATGGAGAAGAATCATTTTTTATCTCTTGTTTCTGCAGTAATCTATCACGAGAATCAATTATGGCACAAGCTAAGTTATCTATAGCATTTAATGATTGATAATCAGGTTCAAAATCAGGATTAATTTGAATAGAAAGTTCATTTATTTCATCCAACAATGATGAAAATTCACTAACTGTTTTTTCAATGAACCTACTTCTAATCAAGAATTGTTTTTGAACGTTTAAATCATTGATATTTTTCAGTAAGTCGTATGCTTGCTGAACACGGGTGAATAAAGTTTCTTTCTTTTTCAAACGAATGCTTAGCAAAGCTTCGGGTTTTGCAGTTGCCATTGTAGACTATCGGCAGATAAGATAAGGTTGCGGGATACAACAACAGGATTAAGGAAACGGGATTGATCATGAAATCTCAGTGCATGAGTCAACTTTACAAATTGAAATTTAAACTAATAAAGTTATCAAATTTCTGGAAATGAGGCTTTGATCCGGCCCGGAGGACCATATGGTTATCCCTTCCTGTCCTTGAGCCACAAGGACCCAGGGTGCAGTTAAGAAAACAGTGAAACAACGCAGTCAGACTACAGCAAGTTAATTAGTAATAAAACTATCACTTACCAAAGGTGACTTCAATGTGGACTGTAAGTAGGTGGTAAAGTTGACGTCTTCTGGCATGAGTAGATTTCTTGAATGTATGTAATTTTGAATCATATATGTATATTAATAACTGATACTTTCACGGAACGGAACGCAACACGGTACGAGGTTGACAGTCGAGGAACAAACTCGAGAGAGAAGTGAAATTGAAAGGAAGGGTGAACGGAAGGGTAGGAGGGGAGTAGGGGGGGGAAAGGATGATAGTTCATTATCTCAACCAACAAGCAATAATCCGCCTGCGCTAAGAATCAACCAAACGGGTTTCAAAAATCATTTCGAAAAGACAGCTGTTTTGGCATCAATTGTGAAACTGTAATGTATACATTATGACATGGTCGTAGATAAAATAATAAACAGTTCAATAATTCAAGATTAAGTAATAAATGATCAATAATTCAAGAAGAAATGTCTAAAAATAACAATTAAAACACTTAGAAGAAGTCTGTCACCAAATTATAATAAAAGCACTGAGTATGTGTCCACTTCTATAAAATGTAAAGGAAGTCTCACTATTACAGGCACAATCCGCACAATATACTAATTTTATCACTTTAACACAACAAACGTTTGTACTATGAACAGAACTGACACTTGTTATGTCAACGAAATTCAAGCAATGAATTAAAACTAATGTTTACATGGGCATTCGCTTTATATACATTTGTAATATTCCGGAAAGGACGAGAGAGTTCCATATTTTACAATAAAATTGTAAAGTGAACAGATAGGACATTCTCCATTCTTTAAGACTATTCTATTTAATCAGATAAGAACCGACCAGAACTCTCCAGATGGATTGCAAGGCGAGGAGAGTACGGGGATAGTAAACAAACATACCATTTAGCTTCTTACCAGAAGACAATGTTGACACAGCAGTAATTATGCTGAAAATTCATGTCCGTTCTTCCTTGTATTCCATAACAATATCTATGGGGGCTTGATTGTCCGAAAGAGTGCTAGTTCTGTGAGCAAAAGGTTTAATTATGGTGTTTTACATTGAAACAGCACTTAATTACCCAAAACATCACACCATTGTTTGCATTATTACTTCTATCTTCTTATTATTCTAAGCACTTATTTTATTATTGACTCATTCTATGCAATTTAAAATTCACTGGAATTCCTCAATAAGAGCATTCTCAAATTATAGCACTACCTTATATAATACTATTAGACTATATAGTGTTCATCACAAAGAAAACAGAAACTGTAGGATTTTAGCACTAACTGTGGGTGATAGAGAGATAACCTTGTGTAGCACTATCCCTAATCCTCAACTTATTCTCAGAATTGTAGTTAAGATAATGATGTGATTGAAATGGTCTGATTTCTCTGATAGTCTCGGCTCTAAAATCTCAAACAAAATTCAAAATTAGATGTATTTTTTGGACAATTAGACTGCTTTAGAGCTGTGTATTAGAAGTGGACTTCTAAATGTATATTTCTATTCAGAAAAGAATTAGTGGTTTCAATTCAAAATGAATTTCTAGTTTTACGTTCTAGTTAGACATAACCTAAAATTCGGGTTTTCGGTTGAAAATTTGTAAAAAAAAGCAGTAGTGGGCTGTGCATGTTGTATCTAATTAATTGTGTTTTGTGTAATAAATAAATATTGGTGTCAACTAAACCTGATTGAATTATATTGATACTAATCACTTAACGTGTTCTATTTTAGGTGAAGGTGACATATTCTATCAGTCTGCCATCAAAAGATTCCATTGGAATCTTGAAAAATATTCGCAGCTCAATTCTGTATCCTTAACATTTGCTGGTAAGTTCATACAATATAATATTAATAATTAATGTTTTCCCATTTTATTTTCCATACTTTGACACTTGTTTACTTTTCAAGTTGAATATAAATACTCTTTTTCATGTTCTGGTCATTTCGCACTGCTATTGTGCTTTCTGTAGGTCTACTTTAAGTTGTCGGTCTACTTTAAGCGTGAATACGGTCACTTCAGTTTATTTGGACTGCCAACCTGAGGAGATTATCACTTGGTGAGTCACAATAGTAGTTTATTCGAAAAAAAACAAGTTATATTGGTAGGACGCCCTTCAGCAAACTACCACAGTTGTATAAAGATAGAGAAATATTAAAAAAAAAAAACAATTGAACAAATATTCAGTTTATAGAGCTATTTGTAGTGTACAAGAGTTCCTCTCACATCAAAATTAAGACTCACCTCAACTAATTGATATATCAATAATGGTAATTAGTGTACAAGATTGGTAATATTGGAACAAACTCTCCAATTATTTGGTATAAGATAGAATAAAATTCATCAAATATCATAATTTAGAATTTTTGTTTTTTCCGATTTCCCATAAATAAATTTGAAAAATCCATAAATAAATAACATCTTATCATAAACACATGTTTTATTTATTCATTCCTATAGATGCAATCCTATAGATGGCATGCAACGTTTACTACAAGAACCTCTACTCATTATCTTCAGTATTAATTTTGTATTGAAAATGTAATTCAGAACAGATGATAAAGTAATTTAATATATTATGTACATAAAAATTACTCATTATATTCACTATTTTATAACAATTTTTAAATATTCCAATAGTTTTCTCAAGTTTCAAGTGTGAACTACATAATAATCTCATCTACTGTAACTAGAAATTGTATTACAGTTCAACTTAAAATATTTTAAAAGCATTTCCATTCACTGTGGCTAAAGCTGATCCTTACCATGATGAATTTCACAAATTGATAATCACTTATACAATACATATTCAACTATTACTACTACTACTTCTATCTGTGTCCAAAGCAAAACATCATATTAATAATTTCCAAAAATTTTCTGCCGACCAGGTATTGTCAGTTGCCTCAAAAAGTTCCACCATAGTACAAGGATTGTTGAGTTGAGGGCACTCCAGAAGATGGTTCTCATCTTGTATGTTACCACACTCACATATAGTATCAGTGTCAGCTGGTAGGATGCCCCATCTCCTGAGGTTGGTTTTACATCTAGAGACTCCTATTCTCAGATGGTTCAGGGCTTTCCATGTCACATATGGCAGATCATGGCCAGGAGCCATGATGGGCAAAACTCCAAAATCTACTTCCTGTCTCCACCGCACAACACGATTTACCTCTGGAGAACCATCCAAAACCTGGGCTGTTGCAAGGAAACTCTTCCTTGATTTGAGTCGCCCTGCTGCAGTTTGATGTTCAAATAGTGGGTGTTGTGAGTCACTTGTTTGTTTGGTGCATTCTAGGTCTGTTGCTACCTTTCTCTGGATATGAGGTGGTGCTATCCCAGCAAGAGGATATATCCTGTGAACTGCAGTTGGCTTCAAACACCCGGTGACAATCCTCACTGTCTTGTTCACAGCTGTATCTACATTCTTAGCATGTGCTGAAGAACTCCAAACTGGTGCTGCATACTCTGCTGCTGACACACACAAACCAATTGCCAACGTTCTTAAGGTGGTTGGCTGAGTGCCCCATTTAGAGTTGACCAGTTTTTGGATTATGCTATTTTGTGTGCTAACCTTAGCCTTAGTGTTGGTGCAGTGTTGCCGAAATGTCAGAGCACGGTCCAAGGTTACACCCAGATATTTTGGTGTTTTGCAGTGCTGCAGCTGTTCCCCTATCCAGATAACATTCAGTTCTCTCCTAGCTTCCCTATTCTTCAAGTGAAAGACACAAATTTGAGTCTTTTTTGGGTTGGGTTTGAGGTGATTGGAGTCATAGTAGTTGGAAAGCTCTTCTAAAGTTCTTGAAAGCTTCTTTTCCACTTCCTCAAAAGTTTGACCCTGTGCTGCCACTGCTGTATCATCAGCGTAGATAAACTGCCTTTAATCTCTAGGCCTGGGCTGGTCATTGGTGTATATGTTATACAGCACTGGGGAGAGGATGCTACCTTGAGGAAGGCCATTTTCTTGTGTTCTCCATCTACTATTCTTCCCCTGAAGACTGACATAAAACCTTCTATTCTGGAGAAAACATCTGACAAGTGAGGCAAGTTTGAAGTCTCCAGTGAGGTCATAGATCTTCTTTATCAGCTTTTGATGGTTCACTGTATCATATGCAGCGCTGAGATCGATAAATGCTACCCCTGTGATACTTTTCCTCTCAAATCCATCCTCAATGTGTTGAGTAAGACTCAAAACCTGGCCATGGCAAGACTTTCCTGGTCGGAATCCAGCTTGCTCTTTGATGAACTTCTCTTCCAAGGTTTGAGTTATTCTGTTTAATATGAGTCTTTCAAGAATCTTGAAGGTATGGCACAGTAGAGACACTGGGTGGAAATTTTTTGGGTCATCAGGCTCCTTTCCCGGTTTCAAAAGTGCAACAATTCGAGATTTCCTCCAAAGTTTGGGGATTTGGAGATCAGTTACACTGGAGTTTATGAAGTTGATCATCCATTCGAGTGTCTTGGAGCCAAAGTTTTTAATTTGCTCAGTTCTTAAATCATCCACTCCAGCAACACAATTGGTCTCCATGGAGGCTATGGCCAGCTGCAATTCCTCTGGGGAGAATGGTTCCTCAAGCAGGTGGGTTTCCATTGGTAGAGTCCTCTTGATTCTAATCTGATCCTTTTTCCCTCTTGTTTTGCCATTCAGAAGCAGTTGGCTTGCCACTTGGTTTGCTGAAACAGGGTAGAAAGTGGACTTAGGCTGTGTTTTGTCACCACTTAGATTTTTGAGGAGTTTCCAGGCCTGTCTGCTGTTAACCTTCATGTCCAGGTTCTCTACCAGCTCACACCATTTAGCTCTACGGTTTTCTGTTATGGCCTCCATCAGTTCTTCTCCCACTTGGATGGTTTCTTCATTGAAAGGATCATTTTCAAAAAGGTTTTTGTACCTTTCAAATAGTGGTTTTGCTTCATCAGAGATTCCCGGTATGTATTTTGTTCTACAACCTCTAGGGATCGTTTTCCTTGACACTTTCTTGACAAGCTCAATGAAGTTTTCATATTCCTCTGGTTTTGGTTCTATTCTCCAGATTTCAGCATCAAGGCCAACTCTGAAAGCCTCCCAATTTGCTTTTTTGAAATTGAATCTTCTTTTAAAAGGTACTTTTTCTGGTTTGACCACAGCACTAACTGTACAGGTGATGGGTCTGTGCTGTGTATGAGGCATTGGCTGATCGACACTCTTTTCACACTGAGCTGCTATTCTTGATGACACAAAGATATTATCAGAATTGTATCCTCATCTCCATCTTCCGCTGTTAAAAGATGATGGCAATTTGGGATCATAAATAAGCTGCAGATCATTGGTTTCTGCCCACATCTCAAGATCCTCTCCACCCTGGTCGGTTTCATTGTAACCCCATGCTGTGTTGTGACGATTGAAATCACCCATAACAACGTTGATGTCATGATAGCTGAAATTCTCAGGTTCTTCAAAATTGAACTGTACATTGGGTGGCTTGTATACAGAAGTAACTGAGAACTGAGAAGTTTTGACAGTCAGTATCTCCACATTATCTGTGTCTGTCATTGAGGTAGCACTTACATTGACACCGGGCTTAATGAAAATGGCACTGCCATATTGATCATGTGGTCTCTCCAGAACCAGTTCCATACCATCCACTCTCGGCCTGTGTCTGGATGTGCCTCTATGTGTTTCCTGTACTAGGAGGATGTCACATGAAAGTTTTTTACATATTCATATTATATAAACACATTCAACTGTGTTTATATAAAGGGGCAAAAATAAATTTTTAATATACTACCCAACTCTGCCAGGAACTTGCCCATGAAAGTATTCAAACAAAACCTAGAGAGACTTCTTTTGAAACATCCACTATATTCACTCTCAGATTTCTTCCATCAGCTACCAGTAGAGAATTATTTTCCTAATTGTAATAGTACTCTATAGCTTCTATCTAATTTAATCTTGTATTGACTTTTTCATGTTTGTTTATTGTGACATTTGCATTGTACTGTTAACTGTACACTTTGTATTATTGAGACGTTTCCAATAGCACGTATATGTGTATTGACGGAATAAAAGCATTCTTATTCTTATTTAATCAATAATTGCATTCTTAATAACATTCTTGTTATTAGTAATATTTTATTAGATATTCATAATGAATAATACTGATGTCTCAACCAATTTAATTGATAACACACAATAATCTTCAACTTTGACTGTCATGTCATTTTCAACCTCAAACTCAATTTAATTGTTTTTAAAATTACAAATTGATATCTGCTATTTAAATCACAATATTTATCCTAAAAAACTCACTAAATTGAGTTTGAGATTGATAATGACGTGATAGTCGAAACTATAATGTATATATAGTCAAGTCTATCGTATCTCGTGTGCTATTACGTGTATAAGACAACATCAATATTATTCATTATAATCAATAAAATGTACTAGAAACTGCTTTGAAAGCGGAGAAAGAGAACGTTTTATTCACATTTTGAGGTTAGTTTTTTATCACAGATAATGCCCACATGAGTCTGGAGACTTGTGCTTGAGTAATGAGGAGAATGAATGAATGATGAGGAACATCCATGGATGAATTAGACTCGAACCCAAGGCCGCAGGAAACGAAGCCAGCCAGAGTCTTATCTAATCACAGACAAGTGCTCCAACCAACTGCGCTACCAGAGCCGCCAGTTTATCGGTGTTGAATACAGTATTTGATTTTTCAAGCAACTCTGGATTCATTGACAGAAATTGAGCCATATAATACACTCTAAATTAGATAATTTCAATGCTTCCGCTGCCTGGGTTTTCCATACACTCATTCATTCAATTTTACATTCATTTCCAGGTATAATTTTGATTTTTGGCTCATACATTGTCAAATACTTCAAAATTTCGGATGTAGCTTCTGCTCTTACTGTAGTCGCACCTCGAATCGTCAGCTCACTTGTGATATTTCTTGCTCCCAGCGACCATTGGCTTTATGTGGCAGCAATGTTAGGTTGTGTCTGCACCCTCCTTACTCCGTTCTACCGTGCTGCTGTTACTAAAATAGTGCCTTCTGATGAATTGGGTGAGTTGATTACACATATTTTTCTCCACTTTTCGATGTTCTGTACTGTATATGTGTTGTGCTCTTATGTGTGCCCCGTATGAGCCTTTTCATTTCAACTTAAATCTAATGGATGGATTTGATTCATATCATGCATCTTACTCATTTTTAGTAGTGGATAATTATAAATATTGCTTTAAAACATTTTTCTGCCACGTTAAGTTTTTTCACTGCTCAGTGCTTACTGTCTCCTTATTCCAGTATTACTGTACTCAAATGCTGCAATCCATTTCTTTATGCAATTACTTAAAATTTGGTATCCATGATGAACTGCACGTCTCAATAGTAACTTACAAGTAATTGCACGACTATGCAGTCAAATATTTGATTCGTGAGCACGGATAATAGATCCATACGGTCCGAACTGGCCATCTGCTCAGAGAGTAAAATATCTTAATTTTCTACTCAAATATTTAACTGCATAGCAATTACTCAACTTGAAATGGCTGTCCTTATCGCTATTCTTCAGTTCTATTAATTATTAATATTATTTATCAATTTTTTTTTGTTGTTACTGTCTCATGAAAGCATGAAACGTCATTAATTCCCTTTTATCCTAGATTCTAATTAATCAAATTTGTCAAAGCTCTGCTTTCAAATTGCTAGATATATGGTTGCCGATCTTGCCTGTATGAATTTATTGTTGATATCAACTTGAGCTACGCACAGACCACCAATTGCCTATGTAGATTTTCCTAATAATTTATTTGTAACAGATCTTCATTGCTATTCAATATATGCATATTAAATTCCTGTCATCGTTGTTTTAAGAGTGTCAATCTGTATGACGAAGTTTATACTATGTAAATTGTTCATTTTTAAATGTAATAAATTCGATTTGATTTTGTTGAACTTATATGTGTGTCTATAATATGAACCTTATCATATCAACTAGAATCTGAGTCGATTTTTTTCTCTCTATTGATTTAATAGAACATTGGTAGACAAGGGTGGTACCGGTACATTGGGTTTATTATAAGCATCAAACTTGACAATCCTGAATTATTTTGACATAGAACTAATCAACTGATGTTTTACACTACATTAATTATATATTTCATTCTGAAAAGATTATCTCATCTTATGAGTTATATACAGAATAGTATAATCAAACTAGATTATTTTCACGTGTGTAGCCAATATCTTAGAATTAAATGTACTGTAACTAGCTAGTTGCCCGATTCAACTGATTTTAGATTTTTAGAATGTGTAATAACCTATCTACAAATTTAAATTAATATGGTTGTCTCTTTTCCTCTTCTATTTCTTCGTCTTCGTCTTATTATTCCCATTTTTATCTTTCTTCCAAGTTTCTTCGACTGATAACAGCAAGTAGCTGTTTATCATGTAGGACTTATTTCAACTAGATAGTATTTTTAATAAAAAAATGGATAAAGGTATATACGTATAACTTTTAATTGGGAAAAGGAAGAGAAAAAATAAAAAATGTCATTATCATTCAATACATTATTATTTTGCATTTTCAAGCTATTTCATGGCTAAACATGGTTAAATTATCGATATCTTTCACATCGATTATGGAATTTTCTGAATGGAAATTCAGTAATCTCGAAAATGTGACATGTAATGCCACATGTAAGTCCAGTGCTCTTATGAAAATTGAGCTTGACAAAATATCATCCTTGTTTAATTTCATTATTGAACTTTGCAACGTTAATCATACATCTATCAAGCTTTGGAATATTACGGAGCTCTAAATTCTAGCAATGAATACTATTGCCCATAGTATTTTAGTCTGAAGACTGCAAGATTTTTTAAAGTTATCAATTGATGTAATAATGTATTTACTCTTGTGTTCCAGGTAAAATATTTGCTGTGATAATTTTTATTGAAGCACTTGTGCCGTCTGTAAGCTCAAATATCTACACATTTGCATACAACTCTCTAATTGATACTCACCCAAATGCTGTTTTCCTAGTCAGCTGTGGTCTAGCAGTATTCTCCTTCATCATGTTGCTGTAAGTTCTAATTTTTTCAATTGAATTACTTCATTCTAAAAATTAATTTTTAAGAATAATCGAAGGTACAATACATTAAAGGATTTCTGCAATCACTACTCTAATTCCTGAAATTGATATTATTGCTGCAGTGCCTCATGTATGTTGTATTGACATTTTTTAGTCTCACGATTTAGTAATTGACGAAGTGAAACGCTATAAATTAATATGGAACTGAAAATTGAAGGGAATTTCAAGTAGTGTTCCAAAGAGCAGGTTGGCAATTTCCCGTGCAATTATAAGAATTTTGATCATGTACAATCAATCTTGCGGTTGGGGATAATTGTGTGAGTAGGTTGCTACAGAACAATGGTCTGTTCCACGAGAGAATGGAGTGGCGCGCCGCCTACTTGCTTAATTACATCAGGTTCAGGCTGATTAACAAGCTAAGACGTCATCAAAATTAAAATCAAGTGATAGAGCTTTAGATGACTGCAGACTGAGCAATGGCTGTGAACTAGACCGTGGCACATGCGTTACGATGACCTTCCTCCCTATTGGCCACAGCTGTCATCCAATGTAAGACTTGCGTTACTTCAATATCAAACAATATTCTCATAAATAAACTGGTACATTTATTTTGGATTTGATAGAATGTAAAAAATACATAACACCATTCTCTGTTTGGTTGTTGATGATATAGAGAAAGGCAAGAAACATGAGTGATGACATGGGATTTGGGTGGAGTTTTACTCTATTCTCTCAGAAAAGTCTTTGAAAATATATAATTTTCTCTACTTATTTACTTTATTCATTCGTCCAGATAAACACAGGCTTGAGCCTATCTGTGAGATAGGTTTACTGAGCTTTTTTATTGAGTTAGGTTTAGTACTAGTTCTGATTTTTCTACTGTATATGAATGATAATGTGAACAGGCATGACCTATTTGTAAAGCGGAATCAATTAGCACTTTTTTGATTCTTTATTGATACAATACTAATACTTTTTTTATTCGAATTGAACAAAAACCCAAAAATACATTTTCATTAGAATGCAAGCTTTTATCCCGTTACCGCAAAATATCAGTGATTATGACTGCATTCAGTGCAAGTTCGATTAACATTTAAGGCATATTTGATTCGCCATGACATCCTGCCCCAATGTTGTTATGCATTCAAGGCAAAAAAGTACTTATTATCTCTCATTCCTCATATTTTATTTCCAGATTCGCCTATTTAATACAACAGCGATACCCTATCATAGAATTCGAACAAGTACCAGAGGATCCATCAGATGCCATTTCTAGTCAACCAAACGTAGATTAAAACCTTATTAAAGTTACAATTATTTAGTTGATGAATATTGGGCATATATAATACCCATGTATTTGATATCAGTATATATTTCATAAAATAAATATAGTAATATTTATTTTGATAATACTATAAGTAAATTATATCTTCATGAATTTGAAACCATTTTTATACTCTCTAAATTTTTCAAGGTGACATACATTATTTTTCTATATAAAATTAAATCTTCAAGATTCCATGTTTTTTATGTCTACATAAAACTGAGCAATGCTCGATAGCTCTGCTCTATAAATTTTTTTTTTTCTAAAATAAATTAGTAGAATATTAGTATTAATGGGTTCTTATTTTAATTATGATCGGATCATTTAAAAGGTTACCTATTGTATGTGATAAGGGAAAGACGAAACCCATGGAAAGAAAGTGATAGCTTGCTTATTCACCTGTTCAACTAGCATCACAGTTAGATAATTTTTAATTCTTTGATGTATTGTAATTTAGACCTAATGGTTCTCTCTGTTATGCTAAAGACAAAAATTAATTTTTCTATAGATTGATATGTAATTTAGACCTGAAGATTCTGTGTCTAACACTAAAGACAATATACAGACCTACTAAAAAAACTGCAAAGAACAAAACATTATTGGATATGTTTGAACCTAATTATTAGTTGAATACAAATTTTAAGTAATTAATTAGTATTAGCTGTTCAAAGCATGTTTCTCTTCTGTCCCACTCCAATACAAATAACCTACAAAGGTCAGGTCTTTTAGACCTAGAAGCAGTCGCAATAATAATAATAATAGTAATTTGCATTAGGGTTATAATCATCTTAGGTTGAGTGTTATTATGATCATAATAGAGTACAAGTGTTATTATAATATTATAATAAAATTCTATTTAAATATTCAAATTATACCAATTTTTTTTTTTTTAATTTTTGTTTCTCACATTTTACCTTTCTTTTGGATATGGTTGATAGCATATTGTAATCCCAACTATAATTCAAACCACCATGTTGGGTGGTGTTGCAAAACATGGGACCATGCCAGCAGCTGATAGTAGAAAATCTCCAACCTCAATGCTCGAATTGATAACACTAATCGTGCCATGTTGCAAAGTTGGAAGTAAACTTCATTTCTTGACTTGTTACAGCAATGTAAACACAACACGAACGTGCAACACCGCAATTTTTCAGAGCGGCTTAATTTGGTGGCGAGAACTATAGTTTAGTGACTCAATATACACTGATCTCGCTAGTTTAATAAATTCATGTCATATGAATATTTCAATTAATCAGTTTCTGATAATAGGTATTAGTTATGTAATATAAACTTAATAAAACAACTTTTGAATGGAAATTAACTCACGTTATGGCGTGACGGCCGTTTCGCTCTGTTGTCTAGAGCATCGTCAGACGACCCACAGAAACGGCCGTCACGCCATAACGTGAGTTAATTTCCATTCAAAAGTTGTTTTATTAAGTTTATATTACATATTAGTGGAAACAAGATGGATCTTCAACATCATAATCAGGTATTAGTTGAGTAACACATCATAATATTCGTTTTTTCTCAAATTTTGAACCTGTTTAGTTTGTTTTTTCATGGAGATCTCCTTCCTCTGTTATGTTTTTATATTTTAGACGCTCATTGTGTTTCTTTTTTATATCACTTATTGTTTATTTTGATGCTAGATTGATTGGTCCCTTTGAATAGATCAATTCATTTATGCATGTAGATAGTGAAATCTAAAATTTATTTATTTATTTATTGTGACAAAATTACAATGAATATGAAGGAACTACAGACTCAAGTCCAAAACTGCTCTTTTTACAAATTTTGAATTACATTGCCCAAAACATTGAGGTTAACACAAACTAAAAATTTAGATTTGTTAAAAAAAACTTCGCTCGAAAAATAACAAAAAGATTGTTTTTCACTTGACTATTAATTTAAAAGTTCACTCGAAACGGAACACTAAACACAGTTTAAAATAGTTCAAATGTTTGGATGCATGGGAACTTGACATTTTACCAAAAACTAAACCAAAAATAGACCAATCAGACGCTTAGGGTTCGGGCAAAATTCCATTTACCAGTAAACGGTAAGGATCCCATAAACTCAATCATTGTTAAAAGAGAGATGTTGATGTGAACTGAATTCATGGTAAATCATTTAGTAGTTTAATATCGTTACTATTATTAAATAAATCTTGCCATTACAATATGACTGATACTTCTTTCATGTTTCAACAAAGTAATCATCATGTTAGATGAAATAATTAGTTGTATATTTCTCAAACATAGTTTTCCTATAATTAATTGACAAATATTTCCAGTACTATGTAGTTTTCAGATTTTTAAAGGTATTTTACATGACCATATCCTTTTTTTGTAAATTATTTCAACACTTAACGACAGAATAAATACTGAAGACAGTTAGTATCTATTCTGTGACTAAACAATGGTTGGCAAACAATGTTATCACATGTCATACATCACGTACCCATTTATATCAAAATATTTTAGCCATCAGTAAATAAAAATTAGCCTACTTTTTTTTCAAACCAGTTCAAGTTAATAAGCTCAATTTCTCACTTCTGGTTTATCAGCGGTTGAAGTTCTTTGTTGAAATGTACTGTTGATGCTTCAATGAATTCTTACTTGAATGTACAATTAAATACATTTTTTATTGAATAATTTTATCGATGAATTACTTCTTTCTAATATAAGTATTTACTTTTAAGTTTTTGTATGTTTCCTTGACTTGAGGTGATCATAGAAACTAGATACTTAGTTTGGTAGTATTTGTACAGTAACTTTCTAATATATAACGTTGAATAGTATATATATATATATATATATATATATATATATATATATATACATCTATATATATATATATATATATATATATATATATATATATACATCTGGCTATCATTTTGGCATCTTTTCAAATTGGTTACGTTTTGGCATCCCCTTGAAATCAAGGAGTATATTGGTTTTTCATGAAAGTATATCAAGTTTTGTATGTGTTCCACCTCGATATTTCACTTTGGTTTTTTGAAAAACATAAAAATTAAAATTGATTTTTTTTATCCACTCCGTCGATCATTCAAACTCCTTTCAAAATACAGACAATGGTACTTCCAGAGTATACTTTCATACATTTTGACTTCAAGATGAACTCCGGTTTGAATATCTATTACCACTTTGAGGCTTATTTGACATCCAGCAATGTTGCCAGATTGCTGAGCTACTGGATTTCAGAGTTTGTTTGTTTTTATATACGTCTGGTTGGCCTGAGACCGGCGTCAGACAATTCAAAGTGCTTGACATAGCCAAGACACAACTCTACTAATAAAAGAGTCTGCAACTCTGTCATGTTGCATCGACAATACAACATGGTTTTACATTGTTCACATTTGAATGCAACTTCTTTTTGTTTATTAATTGCTCTTATCTAAGTACAGTATTGAACTTTGCTTCTATCTGAATTGAGGTATGACGTAATAATATAAACAAATGATACATATAAGAACAATAGTATTTTTAAACTGTTTTATATTCTATGTTTTAGTTTTCATGTGTATTCTATTTGTATTCTTTATCCATTATCTCGATTCATGTATTAATTCACTATATTACTCACTTATATTAAATGAATTAAATATAAACTAGATAAATATAATTTAATTATATTAATATACATTAAATTGAAATTGAAATGTTGTATAAATTACAAGGTTGCCAGTTGAATTTGGGAAATTTTTGATTGAAATTTTTTTTAAATCGCCACTTTTGCTTGGGAACACTCAAGTACCCCCATCGCTCTCATGACGGAAGTAAAGAGAATACGAGATGTATAAGAACCGACTGATTACAATACATGTGAGTTTCAATGAATCCATAACACCATCAGAAATTTTTATGATCATTTGAAAAACGAGAAATCGAAAAATCTGATATTTCAGTCAGCAGTGCACAAAACACTGTAATAATATTATTTTGAAGGATGGAAATCGGAGTTCTGGGTATATAAAAACCCACTCATTACAGAACTGGTGAGTTTTAATCCATAACACAAGCAGATAATTTTTTATGGCCACATGAAAAATGAGAAATTAAAAAAATTGATATTTGAAGTCTTAAAATCGAAATTTTCAGTGAGTTCAAAACATGTGAGTCTTACAACAGCAGAATTTCTGGGCATCTTTTACAAGCCCAATCATGTGGTGAAAAGAACATACATATGAATGCTAATCGAATAATTTTATTCAATTTCATAACCTAAATGGGATGATTATTTTGTTTAATAAAACTGTTCATATCTTTATAAGATATTTAAGGTTTTGAGTAAAAAGGAATCAAACGAAGTGTCTTCAGCAGTGGCGCAACCAAGGGGGAGGCTTAGGGGGCTTAAGCCCCCCCCCTCCAAGAACCCGAGCTCCTTAAAAAATGGTTGATAATTTTCAAGAAACTTTACTATAGAGAGTATGTGCTGCAGGCTGATCAGTGTTAGTACATGTCATGCATTCACACTTTGCATCCAACCCGAGCTCCTTAAAAAATTGTTGATAATTTTCAAGATTTACTATAGAGTATGTGCTGCAGGCTGGTACAGCCTGTGCAGTGTTGGTACATGTCATGAATTCACACTTTTTAAGTAGAATAATTATCAATATCAGGGTACCGAGCTCCGCTCTGGGGTTAATGTTTCATGTGCATGAATTTTTTTTTATTTCTATTTCTTTTTTAATGCAATCCATCACTGTTTCGATAAAAACCTGCATGGTTCCCTGTCAATAGAAAACAATTCCAAGAATTCAGTAAAATAACGACACATTCATATGGTTTCAACTCACTGTGTAATGTAGTCATATGTTTCCTACATAACTGCAAGGCTCCGACTACATGGTACCCGTGTAAATTTCGCGTTCCAGGCAGCGTAAATAACGCCGCTAAGATGCCTAACATATGATTGAAATGAATTTTTCCATCAGCTGTTCCTTTAAGGATAGATTTCTCCTTTTTGTGTCCTTCAGCGAGTTTTTACAGGAATGAGACCTAGCGTAATTGTATTTTTGCACCAAAAAGCGTAATTTCGTAATATTCGTAATTTCATCAAAATTGGTAGAGTCGTTTTTGAGATAGAGACTGGAAATAAGTACATATGTGCATACAATTCCTTGCTCGTTTAATAGAATAAGATAACTAGTGGCTTGACCCCCATGTCAAGCATGTCCCACCAATTTAAAGATTTGGTAATCCCGATTCGCGTTCGGACTGGATTTTTTTGTTCACTTTATTACCAACGCAAAAGTCTCATGTGGCCATAAAAAATTGTATAATAGTGAATCTTGTAGCACGTTTCAGATAATTTTACATTGATTCAATTCAATTCACACCATCCATATGAGTCATTTCTATACCATCCATACCTTAGTCATTTCTAAATGGATGATGGAATAGCTGTAATTTTTCGCCCTCTTTATTTCTGTAACAAAGCAGTCCGGACCTACATTCATTCTAATTTTTATATCCTCAAGAGAAGTTGCTTATTCAGTCTGGCAGAATCATTTTGAACTCTTGAAACACTCTGTACAAAAAATACTCATGATGGACACATTTTGTTTCCCCATAGTTTATATCAACTAATACTCTTTTAAAAAGTCAAGTAATGAATCCCTGCCCCCCCCCCCCCCCCCCCAATAAACTTGATCGGGCAACAATCTTGTAAAAAGAGCTCTGAAAAATCTACCCCCCCCCCCTTCCATCCCAAATGTTACTTGGTAGGACAGGTAAGCCCCCCAAACCAAAAGTCTGGGTGCGCCCCTGGTCTTCAGTACTTCAGTTTAATAATATCGTTTGAACTAGCCGGTTTAATTGGAGTCACCCAATAGTATTGTTAAGCGGACGATTTTATCCAATACTGTCCCTTGGCGCGGAGCAGCTCAGTGTAGCGGGAGGTTTGAAAATTCCGGCATAGCAATGGAACTGTATAGTTTTTCGGCTGAGGTGGGAGAAGAGAACATGGGAAAACTCAACAAAAAATATTGAACGTTTCTCTCCATACTATTAACATTCCCCTGAATTTTCAAATCAATCTGTCCAAAATTAACAAAGTTATGAGCATTTTTCAGTTAGCAATCAAAATGAATAAGTATCCGAAGTGTCTACATAGACATTGAATCAATTTTCAAGTTTTCATTCCAATAAGTTTCTTCTACTTCCTCCTCTTATTATCCTATCTTCTTCTTCCTCTGTTCTTCTTCTCCACTCTTCTTCTTCTTCTTTTCTTTGCTTCCACCTGTCATCTTCTTCCACTTCCTCACTTCTTCTTCTCTTTTTCTCTTCTCTTCTTCTTTTCTTTGCCTCCTCTTCTTTTTCTGCTTCCTCTCTTCCTCTTCTTCTCCTTCCTCCTCCTTTTTTCTTCTTCTTCTTCTCCTCCGACTTGCACCGGTTGCTTGGTCCTCTTTATTCCCTTCCCTCTTTCTTCTTTTTTTTCCTCCTTCTCTTCTTCTTCTTTTTCTTTCTCTTCTTCCTCCTCCTTTTTTTTCTCTTCTTCTTCTTCTTCTCCGACTTGCTCCGGTTGTTCGGTCCTCTTTATTTTCTCTTTTTTCTTCTTCTTTTTATCTTTTCTTCTTTTCTTAGCCTCCTCCTGTCTTCTTCTTCTTATTCTCTCTCTGCTTTCTCTCTTCTTCTTCTCATTCCTCCTCCTTTTCTCTTCTTCTTCTTCTCCAACTTGCACCGGTTGCTCGGTCCTCTTTATTCCCTTCCCTCTTTCTTCTTCCTGTCTTCTTCTTCTCCTTCCTCCTCTTTTTCTCTTCTTCTTCTTCCTCCTCTTCTTTTTCTTCTCCCATGTTTCTCTTCCTATTTTTTCCTATCTGCTTCTTCCTTCTCTTCTTCCCACTTTTATTCTTCTTCTCTTTTTTAATTATATAAATATAATTATATTATATATATATATAAATGATATTATATCGTCTTATATTTTAATTGTATAAAAGTTCAAAATAAAGGTCATGATGAACATGAAACAAAAATTTGAAATAGTGGAATATTGTATTCAGAAAGTAGCGAAAGTTTCAATTATTAACTATAGCAATTGTATTGAGAGCAAGTGAATTTTCAAGAATTTCAAAAATAAAGTTCAGGCAGGAATAAGAACTATTATATTATGAGAAAAAAGTGATACTGAAATGCATGAGATAGGCTACTTGTTGAAAAACCATCTTGCGGGTGAGTATTTCAGGAACAGAAATTTACAATAATCTTGGTGAAGCTCGCCGGGTCAGCTCAAGCCATTCTCTAACGAAATTGACATCCAGGCGTTGTTGCCAATCTTCTATAGCTTGATGGACGTCAAATTCGCGGTGGAATGAACAACATTATACGCTTCATAATATACACTCGGGAGGGGGCGAATCTGACTAGCGCTACGTGGTGGTAGAATTCAGAAGCTTCGATGTATATTAAAATTCATTTTGACAACATTCAGACGTCCAACATTTTTTTTACAAACTGGTGTAGAGCTGATGATAACTGACGAATTGTCACATGATTTCTGTTGTGAGTGAAGTTGGCATGCCTGAGAAGGCATGGGGCAGACCTAACCCATTTGAACCTCTTCTAACGATTTTATTAAGGAATGTAATCGGGCGTCCGTATACGGATGCACAATTACACTCGGACGTCCAAACGAATGTAAATCAACAATGTATGGATGCCACAATGATGGTCAGGTGTAAATATATATATATATATATATATATATATATTCATGTATTTAAAATATGTAAAATGCTTATAATTTTTTCAAATATGATGAAGATGAAACTATAAATGTATTTGCTATCCAATTGGTTTTTTCTCCTTGTTTACCTTACTCTTGCTTGACTTACTTCTTGAATTGAAGGAGTGGCATTTTCAGTAAAATCTTATCTTATAGGAAAAACCAAAAGTAACATGAAAAAGTCTACTAAGCTAACAGTTATATTGGGGAAAAATCATCACAAACGGTAGGCTGTATAAAATATGAATTTCCATATTCACAAATTACGAAGACTTGCCTATTATGAAAATATGTAGGCCTACCGTATTTCAAATTGACATTAGTTGAAACATTATTTCATTATTTATGATGTTGAACAAAATGAATCGATTGATTGACTGCGTTACAATCACATTTTTCATTGTTGAAAGAAGTCAAGTGTGTAAATCTATAAATGAGTCGTTAAACGTTAGCCTTGAATGGAGTTGTTGACAGTAGATGATGGGGGGGGGGGGGGGACTACATCCGCTTGATAAGATTATCCTAATTGGTTCTTGGGAGTTATTATACAACAATTTTTAGCCAACTACAGCTGAGATGAGTATAGCGGTAGGTTATTTTGGTCTGTAATTATTTTCTAGAGAAACAATGTAGCTATGCCTTTATGTACTGTACTCAAATCATAGCTAAAACAACACAGTCTTGTTTAGATAAGCAATATTTCAATATGTATTGACTCGCTTATTAAATAAATGTGTGGTGAATTGTGGGTTAAGTTTGGTTATCCCTGTATGATTTGACACTTTCCACAATGGAAAGTGCTATAGGAACTCTTACGTCGTATTCACAAACATTAATGTGAGTGAAAATCACAATTGAATATAATTTTTTATTGTTTTTAGAAATATTAATTATATTATTTTATTCTGTTACAGTCTGTGATGTTTTCCGTGACAAAATACTAGATGAACAATCTAATATCAGAACTGACTCTGAATTTCAAATAAAATTTTGATTTTTACTCACTTGTACTAGAGTGATGCATTTTGCTTCCAAAGAGGAGCTTTATCAGACTGATGAAGCAAAATGCATTCCTCCAATGTGAGTAAAAATCATAATTTCAATAGAATACGTTGTCAGTGCTAATATTAGATTTTCTGTTAGGCCAATTTATTTTCTACCGTACCACATAAAATATGTGGGAATTGATAGCCGTGGGCCGTAGCAGGTATCTGTTCAATCAGATAGAGATAAGCTGCGTTCTCCTAGGCACTCTTTGTAAGGGTGACCGATTAGATTGACCAGCAAAAAAGACATCGTTTTCTGCTGTAAAATCACTTCCCGGTGGTTCGGAACCCACCTAAAACTGTAGGTCCAGCTCATCATTCACCATCATCCATCACCCATGCACAGGTCTCAGACTTATGTGGGTTTCATCCTCCAAAAAAAATGAAAAAAATATTGGCTTCTGTAAATTTTATATAACCTACAGTAGTAATAGTAGTACCCAAAAATATTTATTAATTATTTCCAAGATTTCTTACATGAATGAATAATAATGAATTTCATACAGCAATGGCCTGTTGTCGTCTGCCTATATATATTTATATATACAGTTACCGGTACGGCTATTAATGAAAAAATATTAGTTTATCTACAGTATTAAAATTAATGTAACTCAAGATCGATTTATGCGAGATTGTAAATAATGCTGATATTGATATACGACGATAAACCTGTTATCTTTTGAATAAGTCTGTTTGGCCACTACCGGTACTTTTATTATTTATATAGTTGATCAAAATTTAGACAATCTGAATGACTCAATCATTTGCCGTAGCAAATACAGTCAGTGACTATTAGAGCCAGTTTTAGTTTTTGGAAATGGATAATAATTTTTACACACCTAATTTCTAATAACTTACTTATCTAAGTTAGGTAGCCTACATCTATTCTTGTTGATAATTTAAATAGATAACAGACTTTTTGCAACATGTCGCATGCAATACAATGTCCATTTAGTTGAGTTGACAAAATGACTTTCAAATGGCTCATGTCTGGTGTTCGTATCCGAAAAATGATATTATTTTGTCATAATGAAATGAAAACTCAAATAAAAAGCTAAATTAAACGCTAATGACAGACAAGATAAACAAATTTTCAGTTTCATATGAAGCTGATCCAGATCAACTATTTTTTTTTTTTATAAAATATTTAATACTTTTCAAACAGTAATATAATTTTTCATTGACTGGAACAGAGTGAGGTCTATCCTTTAAGACGATTGGAATTCTCTGTGCCTGTCTCACAATTATGGACGAACGCCTTGACCAATTATTTTTATGATTTTTTATGTGGATGTTCCTTATTTCTAGGCACAGCGATGTATATATTTTATTTTTTCAAATTCAATATTGTGGCCAAATATTTTTCAAATAAAGCGAAATCAATATGAGATTACTTCCTATATTCAGTTAATGGGGTAGGTACTGAATTTGTATCAATATGAGATTCCTTTCTTATATACAGTTAATGGGATAGGTACTCATAGAATAGTGGATACATGATATGCGGTAGTGATACAGAATAAACTGGAAAGCGGGTGTGAGTGTGTGTGTTTGTTCCTGTGCAGTGTGCCCATACTAAGTAGAACATGAATAAGAGCATATGTTTGAATCCAATGTGAGGTTTACAAAACTGTTAACAGAACTAAAGAAATCCAGTAATATTGTTCAGCCACACAGTCATATCAAAATTACGAATTATCTGATATATTACACACTCTCACTTGATATTTAAACTTGAATATAAAAAAATCTACTAAATAACTCTACTCTTACCATACATATTATATGTGTTAACAACACATGAATAGCAGAAATAATTAAGTATTAAAATCACTACTAAGTTTATTTTCTATATTTATATGTTCACAACGAATAATCATCTTTCTAATCAAATTATGTTCTTTTCTAGATTGTTGAACCAAACAACCAAGATGGTGTAAACAAAATGAATGATGAAACTGAAATGAATGCTGAGGATGATTTACAAAGAAGACAAGAATTGGCTGAAAAAATGATATTTGCTTTCCCTGAGATTTTGGCTTTGCTTCTGCTTCTTTCACAAGGATTATCAAGTGAGTGAACAATATAAGGTAATGGAAATCTGGTAAATGACAACAACAGTAATTAACAAAATATATTGAACCAGACTGTTATAAAAATAACTTGGCAATTTGTCATTGTTATCCTTGTAATGACAATAACCGTAATTAACCAAATTTCTGGATTTCTTGTTCCATGACGAACTGCGTTGTTAATATTAACTTTTCATGTGAAATTTAACGACTTGCAGTCAAATATTTGTTAAGAATAAGTATAATAACTCACTTAATCTGGCCGAGTACTTTCGAATCTATGAGATCCATCTTCTCCTCTGAAAATTTATTGACCTGATTGTTATAAAAATAACTTAGCTATTTTTTTTATCCTTGTAATGGCAGAGCATAATTCTCAAATAATTGCTTCCAATAGCAACTTATTGTTGTTTTTATACTGAAGTGCAAAGATTGAAATGAATGCTGTAAATTACTTCAAAACATACCGTAATAGCCAGCTAGCCTACGGTACCTAATAAACGTCTTTTGGGAGGCTACTTGAATGAATGATGTTCCGTACTGTATTAATGCAAATTATGGAATAAGAAACTAATAACATTCATTTTCTGACAATGTCTATTTCTAATCATTTTTGAGAACTACATGACTGTGCAGCCTAAATTTGAGTGAATTTTATTAATTATAACCTGCTCACTGAGCAGATGGTCATTTCTGACTAATGGACTCATAGGCTACTACCGTAGTCGGCATGTCGTTGCCTCTTTTTTTACTATTCCAATCTAGTCTAAGAAGGCTGATGAGCAATTCTTTCCTAATATTATACATTGCTTATTGAGCATTACTATTCAAATCTACTCAAATTTTGTCTGCACAGTAGTGTATATAGTTATAAAAAATTACGAGTAAAATTATTGTGCAGTTCGTCATCCATGGATACCGAAACTTATGTTTATTATTATTATAATTTGTGTTATGAGTGGTGAGTGCAATAATCCCTGGCACGCTTTTTCGAATCTATTCTATGGTTAAGTAAGATAGACTACTAAAGTTGAGATTCAGGAGATCTTGAGATATACTGTATTTCTGGCTCCATATATACAGAGTGTTTCGCATAGAGTTACCAATAGGCTACCGTGAGCTTGTTGTACTCTCCGAAATAAAGGAAAAAGTTCACATAAATATAGGTCTGCAAATGCTTCGTTACAGAGTTGAATATGGCGGAAGTCAGCAGCTAACCTAGCCTAATCTGTTCCACTCTGCAAAATTATCAATCAATCCCTAAAAAATGGTATTTTTCCAGAAAAGCTGAAACTTGGTGAGGTGAAGCCTATCTTCAAGAAGGGTTGTAGGAATGATTTGTCAAACTATAGGCCAATATCTATACTTTCAACCTTTTCCAAAATCGTTGAGGGTATTATAAATGAACAGTTGATAAATCACCTGAATAACAATAAAATACTCAGTAGCACACTATTTGGGGGTTTATGAAGGGAGTAGGGGCTGAATCTGCAATTACAGTCTCTATCAATAACTTTTTGGGTGCTGTGGATGACTCGCAAAGGCCTTGTGGTCTGTTCTGTGACTTATCCAAGGCTTTTGACAGTGTGGCCCACAACATACTTTTGAATAAGTTGAGGATATGTGGAGTAGAGGGTGAAGAGTTTAATTGGTTCAAATCCTACCTTTATGAAAGAAAACAAAAAAACAAAAATAATCTGGGAGGGCAAAATTATTGAGTCAGAGTGGAAGTCTGTGCTAGCTGGTGTCCCTCAAGGGTCTATTCTTGGACCAACTCTCTTCCTCATCTATGTCAATGATCTGCCTGCACATGTTGGGCGTTCCTTGGTCCAATATGCAGATGATACATCTCTAATTGTAACGGGTGAGGACAATGAGGCAGTGTCAGCTAAGCTAAACACAGAGATCATTAAGCTGTCTGCCTGGTTCAGTGAGAATAAACTGAAAATGAATGTTGATAAAACTAAGATTTTTAAGTATAAAAGTGGTAGGTCGGCTTTTGGTGGATTATTATTGGTTGGTGTGGCAGGTGCAAATGTTGAGGAAGTAGATCATACAAATTTTCTGGAGCTCACAGTCGATAGTGGTTTCAGATGGGAGCAACATGTTGCCAACTTAACAAGTAAACTGAATTCAGCCTGCCTCTCCATTCGAGTGTTAAGAAGCAGTGTGGACCTTAAAACTCTCATTGCAGTATTATGCCTACATTTTTCCACACCTCAAGTATGCTGTGGTGGTTTGGGGTGGTTCAACCCATGCCAAAACAGCTTTCAAATTACAAAAGCGTGTGGTGAGGACGCTTCTTGGGAAACCACCCCACCATCCATGTAGAGAGCTATTTAGGGCACTGAGAATTCTTCCACTAACCTGCTTGTATATTCTTGAGGTTAGTACCTGGACATACAAGAACTTGGACAAACTGAAGACATTAAATGAGAACCACAGGTACAATACAAGGCATGGTAGTAGATTGGCAAGTAGCTCCCATGGAACTCAGCTTTTTGAGAGCTCTCTGACCTATGCTGGTCCAAAGGTCTTTAACCAGCTTCCCAGTAATTTAAAAAAATTGGAAGAATTGATCATTTTTAGGAGGGAAATTAAAAAATGGCTTTTAGAGCGGGCATTCTATTCAATGAATGAATTTTTAAAATAGACTCAAAATATTTATGTTCAACATTTGTATACAGGCCAATATGACTTATTGAAACTTTCGTTTTTTTAATATTAGTGTTAGTACCGTAAGTATTATACTTAGCCTATTCTTGACTTGCCCCCAGTCTGGCAATCAGATGTTTGGGATGTTAGATGATAATCTCTATATATAAAAATGAATGTCTGTCAGTATGTATGTGTGTTCCCTATAGACTCCAAAACTACTTGACAGATCGGCATGAAACTTTGGGAATATGTTGTGTGAATATTGGGGATGGTTTCTGACCATAAATTTCAATAGGGGAGCTAATAATTATTATTAATTAAACCATTTTATAGACCTAACCTACTGAACTTGCCAGCCAAACAGCTTAAAGCTGATATAAGTCAACAGTTTTTAATCATATGGCGGGCCCCTTAGTGGCGTTATTTACGCTGTCTTTGAACAGCAAAAGACTTTGCACTTTGCATGTAGGCTACCGTGCAGTTGGAGCCTTGCAATATGTAGGAAACATACGACTGGGTATGATGAAATGTAATTATGCCAGGTTGATGACATCTGTCTACCAATGCAGCTAGAAATTTGAAATGCAGCCTCAGCGGGAGGTAGCGAATAATAAAATAAAAAACCTAGCTTCTACCCTTAAAGGAGGTTTAAATTTGAAATGTTTCTTCATTCAGAGGTGGTGATTAAGAAAACAACGAAGCCACTATGATCAGCTGGAAGAGCCCTAGGACTAACTTCTTTCCTAATTTTGAATGTAACCTCAGCGGGAGGTGGCGAATAATAAAATGAAGGAGAATTTTTATGAGAATGCAGCAACGCGCGTTGGGCCAGCTAGTAATAATAATAATCATCCAAAAGATTTTAGTGCCTTCATTTCACTTGCAATATGATCAGGTTTAATGGTAAAGTGAGTTGAAAAATCGATCAAAACCAGGTAGAAGTCAATAATTATTGTCGTATATAAAAAAATGAAGCACATTAATTCACTTCAATCTTGAAAAATGTGTTTTTTGGGCTATTTTTGCATATTTTGTTGACTATTTAAAAAAAGGACTTTAGCTATCGACATACAACATGTTTATTCGATGTTTAGCTCATTTCAGTAATAAAAATTAGCTCGAATCAGTAATAAAAATCCAGATCTCAAATTATCTAAGTGAACATCATATCATAAGTGACGCTCAGTTTGGTTTTATAAAAGGTAGATCTACCTCATCTGCACTAGACTCTCTGATTAAAAATGTGTTTCATGCTTTTGAAAGTTGTCAATTTGCTCAGGCCACCTTTTGTGATCTGAGTAAAGCGTTTGATTGTGTCGACCACACAATCCTGCTGAATAAACTCAGTTTCTATGGCATGAACAGTATAAACCTCAAGTTAATTGAGTCATATTTATTTAACCGTAAGCAAATAGTCTGTGTAGGTCAAAATAAATCTAAGGTAAAAATGATCAAGTTTGGTGTTCCTCAAGGTTCGGTCCTTGGACCAGTACTATTCACTCTGATGATAAATGATCTTCCATTAACAGTGAAAGCATCTCAATCAATGCTTTATGCGGATGATACCACTTTTTTTAACACAGACTCAGATATTCAAAAACTTACTTGTACAATGGAGCACACATTAAACCAAGCAAACATTTGGTTTAGGGCAAACAGGTTTCTATTAAATGACAACAAAACTCAACAAATGATTTTTAGTTTAAGAGATATTCCAATAGATAATAGTGTGAATAGTGTTAAGTTCCTAGGTATATATATTGATGAGAAACTGACATGGAAGCCCCGTATTGAGTATGTAAATAGTAAACTGTCTAGGGTTGTATACTTATTAAAACAATTGAAAAATTATGTTCCTGATAGCTATGTAAGGTCAGCTTATTTTTCATTTTTTCAAAGTATACTTTTATATGGTATTTTGTTCTGGGGTAACTGTTGCCATGTTAACAATGTGCTTTTACTTCAGAAAAAAGCTATCAGGATATTAGCAGATGCATGCAAAACTGAACATTGTAGACCTCTGTTCCTAAAGTTAAGAATCTTAACAGTTATAAATCTTTATATATATACTGTTCTGATACATGTAAAAACGAAGGTACACAAAATACCACGTCATACGATACATTCCCATGCAACAAGAAATAAAAATAGTTTAAATATACCTTTCCAAAGGCTTACAAAGTCAATGAGTAGTTACAATATAATAGGACTGAAACTGTACAATAAGTTACCACAAAGTTTAATAAATGAGACTGCAGATAAATTCAAAATAAAACTTTTCAACTGGTTAGTAAAAACACCAATGTATTCTATACAAGAAGTCTTAGATTCTGAAATAACTATTGATATTTAATCCCTTAGATAATTGTATTCTTTAAAAATATATACCGGGCCTTGTATTTATATACTAATTTAATATGTGAACTCCTTTTAGGTTTACTTTAAGTTAGTTACATGTATAATTCTATCCATATCATGCTTACTTGTAAAAATCTCTAGTATAAGGTTGACTTTGTCTATTGCCAATGTTGCTTAATGACAATAAAATTTCATTTATTTATTTATTTCACATAGAAGTAAAACCATGAAGGCACTAAAATTTTCTGAAAGAGTGAATTAATAGGATTAGTTGCTAATTAACGCCATCTTCATCTCTGTAACGAAGCAGTTCTGGACCTATGTCTATAAGAACTTTATTTATTATTTTAGTGAGTACAACAATCCAAAACGTATTCGGTTCTGTAAATGTGAAGCGTTCTATATATTGCTCTAAGAATAGACTTATTATTTCTGGGTTTTGTATTTTATATTTTTTTATTACATGACATTTTATTGTGATTTTAGATGGAGTGTTCACAACTCTGCTGATGGAGTCAAGTCAAGTAATGAAGTAAAAATTAATATTCTAGTTCTATAGAGCTTTTAGAGCTCTATATTAGAGCTCAAGAAGCCTACTAAATAATGTCTCTCAGCAAACCTGCTAATGGAGTCGCTATGCATGAATGTGAACAACATGACCTATGACGTGTGCTCGCATGTTGAGCTGATTCCATCTGATGTGCAGAGCATCATTCAACCAGAAGTCAATCGCCTGCTCAACTGGAAAGTGCTCATTGAAACATTTCTGCCAGCATTTTGTGTTGTTTTCCTTGGGCCTTGGAGTGATGCTCATGGCAGGCGGCCTCTTATTCTCATTTCATTGCTCGGTGAGTTTCTTTGCATAATTTCAATAATTTCTCCCATTCAGTCTATTTTTCTATTATTCAGTACTGATGTTCAGTTTTTGCTATTCCCTTATGAACTACTGTCTTTTGGGTACTTGAAGTGACGGAATTTTCAAAGAATAATAAGACTACATATTCCTACATTATGATATACTTATACTTGCTTCCTAAGTAGGCCTACACATACTAAATGCATTATGATATACAGAAGCATAATTTTTTTTTCAAAGCTTACCGTAATAAAACAAATTGTATAAGTCAGAAAATATAATATAGGCACAATTGTATGAATTTTATAATGTAGCTACATACTTTAAGGGGAGCAAAACGGCCGGCCCTCTACCGGCAATGTTAAATTTAGCAATTTGAGGTACATTTTTAGGTACAGAAAGTAATAAAATATATTTGAATTTTTGGGAGCATTTCCTCCAACTAATTATGAGCATATTGCAGTAGTAAGTACTTTAATCAATTTTAAGTTTAAGAATGAAAAATATGAACTTTAAACAATTAAGGTGAAAAATATACATTTTTATTCATAAATATACATATTTTTTATTTTTTGGGGAATCATGCAGTAATAATTCTAGAGGTGTACACTACTGTAATAGCTTAGAAATCTCACAAAAACAATTTTTGCCATTATCTCTTGTAGCTGGTAAAAACGTGTAGCCTACCTTTATCTTAGAAAAATAGATTTTCAGGAAATTAATAGCAAAGTTTTATCCAGCCCCAGATACAGGTTGACAATTTTTCCTGGGACAGTTAACACACGGGAAAAATAATTACACCAATGGAAAGAAAAATTTTCAGAGAATAATTTCAATAAGAAATTAAACATTTTTTTCCGTCCGTCCTGCTCCTTTCAAGTTTTTTCGTTCAGTTTTAAGGATCAAATTAGGTAAGTGCTGACGTCCCCCATCCTGCATGTACTGAGTACACAGTTATGTGGGAACATTTCTCAGAGCGCCTAATCCAAATTTGGGGTGATATGAAGTGGCTGGCACAATTTGGAGTGACTCCCGATGTGAAACCTTGTAGAATTTTTCTATTTTTTTGATGTATCCTATGTTTGTATGAACCATCCAAGTACCCTTCAAGATTCTAAGTCAACATCCAGGAACAAATTATTGTACCAAATATTTCCTGATTTGCTGACGACTCATTAAAAACGCCAGAAAGCGGCGACTTAGTGTATTGGGGAACCTCATTCACCTGATTTTATCATCAAAACTGAGTGAAACAAAACTTCAAATGCATATCTACATTTTAAAAATTAGAAATACATTTTGTGATTCATACAATGGATTTTATCGAACTTTTAAAAAAGAAAATTATACTCTTGGATTTCTTGTTCAATAACGATCTGCGTTGTTAATATTAACTTTTATTGTAAATTACAATCAAGAAAATTACAATAAACGTTAAAATTATATTGCCGCACCCAGTATTGTTAGAACTGATACAGTAAGTAATTCATATTAGACTATTGATTTTTGTCCTCAACTAAAACCTTCTTAATACTGTACAGTTGATGAGTTTGAATGTTCTAACGATTTAATGAAATTTAATCATTTATTCAGCAAGTAGTCAATTATTTTATTTCTACAGATATTTGCAAGGTTAGTGATGGATCACGCGGAAAGAGAAAATAATGTTACATGTTTGTCATTGAAATGTATAAAAGTGAGAATATAATAGACAACTAAATATAAAACAGCACTGCAAAATGCTGTTTGTCAAGTTGATAAACTGACTTAAAATGATATTTAAAAATACTTATACTTAAAATCATAATAGACTTAAAATCATTTATTGAATGATTTCAGGTCAATTTCTCTATTACATGATATTGACAGTATTAGTCTTTTACAAGGACGTCTTACGGGCTGAATATTATCTTCTAGCAGCTATTCCGGTGGGCATTACCGGTGGTTTCTCTGTGTTCTTCCTTTCAGTTGTTTGCTTCATCACTGACTGCACCACTGATAAGAATCGAGCTTTCAAGTCAGTATATTATATTGTTAGAACTTTTAATTTATTTCTTTTTATAGACAGAATAACAATGAAATGTAGATGCAGCTGACAATGTTCGAAACTGCTGTCTTCACAAATTTTGACTCTGCTATACTGGATTCTCAAATGACCCAACGTACAAATAGACATTCCAAACCATCAATTTGACTTGGACTTAAAGTATAGATTTATCTTGCATTAATATTTTGATTCACTATCTAATACTGTATTCTCATTCCTTCTTTGTCTCTCTATGCCACTATTTTTTTAGCATTAATATTTTGTTTCATTATCTAATACTGTATTCTCATTCCTTCTTTGTCTCTCTATGCCACTATTTTCTTGAGTAAATAATTTTTTGTTTTTTTTTGGAGTTTTTATTGTAATAATTCATTACTATTGCAGAGCACTCTTATTTTCTAAAAACAAAACTGACAATGTATTTCAATGTATTAAAATTTTTAATTATTATTTAAAAAAATTATTAAACAGAAATACAGTACAGTTTTGATATTAGATTGTTCATAAAGTATTTCGTCATGGAAAACATCACTGTATCTTGCTTTTTTGGAAAAAGTGAACGTCAGTTGGTAGGTTCTGCGTCTACCATGGTTGTAACGGGTAACGGGGAATCAGGATTCGATTCCGGAGAGGGAGCCTGAGAAACGGCTACCATCAGTGGAAAATCAATGAACATATAGAATTAATTTGTTTCAAATTAACTTTTACTGTAAAGTCTAAAATTAAAATACTCTTAATTATTAAAGGCGTAGTTGAGAGACTAAAGTTTCTTCTTCACTCATAAGTTTATATACAATTTCAGCCTCTGAAAAGTATTTTAGCTCGTATTCTTTACCTACAATTCAAATGATCTTATTTGGTTAAATTGGAAACTTTGATGATGCCATGCTTTAAAATAATATATAGCTTATCTTCTCTCTCAGATTGATACACTTTGAAAGCGACTCAGCCACAGATTACAGTGGCTGCCTAGCACAATATACAGTATTATTCAACACAATTAGTGGTAGACAATCTAATATCAAAACTGACACTGTATTTTTATACCATTTAAAGAGTGAGATTTCACTCACTTCAACCGGAGGTGTGCATTTCACTTCTAAAGAGTACAGTCCTGATGAAGCTTCTCCTTAGAAGTGAAATGAGCTCATCCAGTTTAATTGCGTAAAATTATAGTTTAGATAGAAATAAATTGTCAAATTTGACATTAGATTCTTTATCAAGTATTTCGTCATCGAAAACATTGAAGTAAGTGATATGTCTGAAAAAATATTTGTATACTTCTAGTAAATCTGGATAATCAATGTGCTGTTTCATTCAAATAATTTGTTTTGAAAGAATACTTGAAATATTCTTTCAACTTTTTATGATAAATTCAACGACTATTTGGTCTAAAATGAGTAAAAATATAATTTATTCTCAATGAAAATTGACTGCAAATCTTTGAATTTATCATAAAAAGTTAGTATCAACAACGCAGATCGTTATGGAACAAGAAATGTTCAGGGACCAGGACCAGGAATATTATTTCAGTTGAAAACATGGTCTTTAAATCTTGAAGAGTATTTCATTGTTTTGCAAAAACTATGAATAATGTAGGATCTTATTTCATTGAATTTTCATCAACGCTTTCCTTTTTATTGTCCAGTGGTTGAAATATTTGACTGGAAAACTAATTTATTAGTAAAGTAAGATAGTTCACAAACAAAAACCTATTTGATGGTTGGAACTTGGATATCACTGGTACAAGCTTTAAATTGATTTATTTTTTTAAGATATCCTGTGTTCAGTCCATCACAAAAATTCGAACAAATCAAGAATAGAAGTCACTTGGCCTACCGTACAAAGGTAGAATTTATTAAAATTTTAATCCGGAAATTTTACTCGACCGGTACTGTTATTCTATAATTAGGCTACAAAAACTTGCACCATTTTCTCATATTAAATGATTCAACTAACATACATCATCCACATATCTCAATTGTCAATTGATATTTTTATTGAATTTCGATTGCATGTTCAACTTCCATATCAGAATGGGAACATTTGAAGCTTGCTGCATGGTGGGATCTCTTATTGCTCAGCTTCTAACAGCCAGGGTGTCAAGAGGTCTTCATGGTTTTCAAATAACGTTCATGATAAGCTCTGTTATTTGCCTCATAAATTTGCTCTACGCAGTCATATTCATTCCCGAATCTGCCAATTTATCTCAAGTAAGTAATAGGTAAAGAATCATATGCAAATCTCATTGAGTATCACATGTAAAAGCAGTGAATTCAACAATCTAAAAACTTCATTTTGATTATAATGCTACCTTCTTTACACTCAAATTAAATAAAGTTGAACATTATTCGTAGATTAGTCTTATTTCAAAAAGTGACCCAGGAGGATTTTACTTTTTTGAGTTATTTACCTAAATGAGAAAAATAGATACAAAAGTGGCCTTCCAGCACTTTTTGTATAACATTTTTGCCTTAATATGTAAGTAGTTTTTCACTTAGAATGAAAAATTGAGCTACATGTTGAATTAAACTTTTGTTTTAATGTACCTATAAGGAGTTTTTCACTTAGAATGAGAAAAATTACCGATGTTATACTATTTTTTTACAGATAATAAACTCACACAAGTTGATAGTCCTTCTTTTTGAAATTTTTTGTAATATAACTTGTTCTAATAAACTACGTATTAATTTTTCATCAATCTTTTCCATTGGATACTACCTTTTTTCTTTACTGTGCCTCGAATCTTAATATTCCTTATTTAATTTTTGAATTTCTTCACTCATTAAGATCTGCGTTGTTAATATTAACTTTTAATGGTAAATTTAACGAATTCCAGTCATTTTTAATTGAAAACGTTTCAGCTTACATGAGTAAATTATTTATTTATTCTCAATTGAATAATCCTCATTCACTTTTGATGTTCACTGATGCACTAAAAAGTAATGAAAAAATCGTGGGGAATCATTATTTTTTTTAGTAAAATCATTGGGGTGATTTTAATAAGGGTACCTTGTTAATAAATACATTCATATCTTATCCATCTCATTCAATGTAGCATGGTGGAGGTATTTCAGAAGCAATAACAAGAAAAACATTTTATTTTTAATGATTTCAACAATCAGTTTACTTCTTACTCAAGTTATGTGGGAGATTTCGTTTTCTGCTACTCTATTATCAATCCGATTTGTCTCACTTGCCACTTGTTCGCTCAAACCCCATCTACTTTAAAGCAGTGACGTAGCCAGGGGGGGGGGGTCCTGGGGGTCCGGACCCCCCCCCCCCCCCTTCCGGTCCTAAATTTTATATAATTTTCCATAAAATTAAACGTAAAATAAGACAAAGCACTGATGTTGGTGTTAATTTTCAATGCCAGGAGAGCTAAAAAAGACTGTTCTAGGGCCTCTATTTTTCAAAAATTTTCCGGGGAAGTACCCCCAGACCCCCCCTCCCGGTCAATCGACCCCCCCCCCCATTTCAAAATCTTGGCTACGTCACTGTTTAAAGTCAAGGTCAAGTAAAGAACTTTGGGTTTTGCCTTTATGCTTCTATATAGTTTGTATCAAATAAATAAAATAATGAGGAATTGAATTTTGTCTAGACTTCACCATTAATTTTATGTGAATAAGTCACTAGGATTTTCTTTAGTTGATTAGTTTGATTTACATTTGCTACCAGTGTGACGGTAATAATGCTATTTTAATTTAATTTTTGTTGTAAATTAAGTTTTATATTGTGAATATATAATAAATGTACTCCTTTATTACATGTATTATATATTCGCAATATAAAACTGACTGCAAGTCGTTAAATTTAAAACAGATTTTTAATATCAACAACGCAGAACGTTATGGAACAAGAAATCCAAGCTATTTTAAACTCGTTAAAGAAATGTTGTAAATTTACATGAATAAAGTATTCTTATCTAATCCAATCCAATCTTTAATTTGTAATTCCATCATGTTCCCCATACATTACTCGATATTCAAACGTCAAGGAAAAGGTCTCAATACCAATAAAAACCTGCTCTAATTATTTTTTTTTCAAGAATAGAATTATTAATTATCATTTGCCGTATATTTTTGTTATTGGATTCTACTATTTTTGTTCCAGGATGTACAACAGGTTCACTTGCTCGACTTATATAAGGTGTTTACACAAAAACGTTCAAGATATAAAAGAACCTTGCTATATTTATGGATGCTTGCTAACACTGCATACATAATTATTGTTTTTGGTTAGTATGATAAATAGGCCTACAAGGATTTTACCATTTCCTCTTAAAATCGCTTATTTTGCTGCATTGTACTGCATGTATTGAAAATCCGTCTCTAAATGATAGGTTTTAGATACAATCAAGGTAATTTAAGGGTCTATAAGCATTGTGTTTATATTGCATTGTGTAATGCCTTAGGCCTTAAATAATTAGAAAACAAGTTGGGTACGGTACCTTATAAATTGATTCTCTTGTTTTTCTAGCTATCGTTATCATAATCTGAATAGAAAATAAAATATTTTGTAAGTTTCACGTGGGAAAATGTGTAGTTCATCCACAATCAAGGATATTGATGTATATTCCTTTGGATATTTATCATCCAAGAAGAACCACCAAAAAAAATTAAAAAGTAGATTACATGAACGTCTCATCTTTACTATGCTCAGACATGAATTTAGTCTTCTTTAATAAAAATAAGTCTTTCTAAATAAAAATTTAGTATTTCTTTAGCTATAGACATGTTTCAAATCGATGTGTTTTCAAATGGAACAATACAAACATTTCAACCAATATTTTAGTTTGGGAGCTAATAAATTGATGGACCAGCATAATTTGATTCAATTCTCTAATATTGATGCTCAACGAAAATGTTTATGGAAATAAAACTTTAATATTGCTGTTTTCCACAGCTGTACTGCTCTCTTAAATGTCCACTCTTCTAGCAAGGTTGAACATGAGGCATTGAATTGATTAAATTCTTTTCAATTGAAGATGTATGGTGATATTTATCATAGGCTTCTAAAGTCTGTTCTGGTGAGTAAGGAGTCCATCGTTTCTTTGATCTTTTCACGACTCGTTATCCATCCTGCTTCAAATTACATGCTTTTGAAGCAGAAAAGTGAAGACAAATATAGGTACGGTGGCTCTCCAATTCAAACTGTTTAATTATTTGAAGTTACTGTTCAACTACCGTTGCCAGTTGTTGAATATTACATTGCCTACCAATACCATCACTCTGTGACTCTGTATGTGGTACCAAAGACAATTATAATGTTACATATTATATTGTCTTTGGTGGTACTAAACACGCATGTGGGCTGAGATCTATAAACGCTGCGCATACAAGCTGTAATAATTTATTATTTTATTACTTTTATTTTCGATTCTTATTTATTATTTTATACAAACATACAAGTAATACAAGTGAAGGGACAAAAACCCAAATTAAAAAAAAACAATGAAAAAATGCTCTTTAAAAAAGTACTAACTCAATTGATTTATCAGAATTTATTTCATTCTAACTTAATTCATGTGAAAGTTCTGCTCATAAAATCGGTATCATTCTTTGCTTTTTTTTCATTCCCAAAAATTTTAATTTTTTCCGCAGGTGAAAGTGACATATTCTATCAGTCCGCAATTAAACGATTCCATTGGAGTCTTCAACAGTTTTCGAATCTCAACAGTGTTTCAGTAACTGTGTCCGGTGGGTGGTAAGACTCAGAATACAATTGAATCAAACGTGACAAAATAAAAATTCAATTAAAGAAATATTGGTAATTCGATTTCTTAGTGAGCAAACTTAATGGTAGATGAGAGGAGATTAATCTTACGTAGTGAACAAACATAAATGTTGGATATAGTTTCTGACATAGGCTATGCCTACGGACTTTAACTAAGTTTTTCTGAGCCTCTCTGTTAAGCATCTCGTGAATTTGATAAAACTTTCATAAGAAAATCTGATTTCTTTTTAGGTTATTGCTCCTAATTTTTTTCTCTTAACAAAATTGTATTACTTGATAGTCAGGTACCGGTAATCAAAATTTCAAGAGCAATCAAGGTCTATCCTGATCAGATTAAATAGAACTTTATTAGAAATACTGCAAAATGTATGCGTAATTTGGGTTGAACCTAAATGGTTTGAATCATACTTTGATGGGAGAGAACAATGTTTAGAACTATAACTACAGTAGTTGTGAATGGTATAATAAAAAATAAATCTGATACATTTTGGAAGTCCAAGCTGAAGTGCCTCAGGGTTCAGTACTATGGATTATTTTTTTTGAGGATGAAGCCCATATAGGTCTTAGACCTGTGCGTGGGTAATGGGTTGGATGATGGTGATTGATGAGTTGGACCTACTGTTTTAGGTGGGTTCCGAACCACCGGGAAGTGACTTTGCAACAGTGTCTTTTTTGCTGACCAATCTAATCGGTCACCGTTACTAACAGGTCCTACGAGAACTCAGCTTATCTATATCTGATTAAACAGATACCTGCTACGGCTCGCGGCTATCACTTGCTTTTCATTGCTTTTTTGTCTTATGTCAACCATTTACCAAAATAATTAATTAGTGGTAGATCTCTCTTATTTGCAAACGATACATCACTCATTTTCGGCAATTCCGGTCTAGATCATTTCGAAATAAAAGTCCATATAGGTGTGGTGGTGTGCAGTCCAACACTGTCCAATTTTTAAATCAGTTGAAATTAACTATAAATAGTAAAAAAAAAATGCCTATGCCTTCAATTCAAGTACAAAAATAGTTCAAATAGAGATAAAGCTATGAACATTTTTGTAAACGATAATCAACTAGACCGGGAAGAAAACATTGCATTTCTAGGAATTTTGTTGGAGAGACGACTGACCTGGGCTCCATACATTGAGAAAATATGCTGTAAAATTTCAACTGGGGTTTTATTTGTTCTGCGACAGCTTGCTAGATTAAATGACAAAAAGACACTTTTTACAGCTTATCATGGACTCACACTGTCACATATTAGGTATTCTATCTAAGTATTGGGTAGCTCATCAGAACAAAACCTTGATGGGTTGTTAGAGATCCAAAAGAAAGGTGAAAGGTGATTGGAAAGAGTAAATAGATTAGATTCATGTAGGCCGTTGTTCAAGACTCTTTGTCTGTTCCTTGCTTATATGTGTATGGAGCTATTTTATATGTAAAAAAGAGTGATATAAACCAAAATCTTGACGTACATGATTAAAATACAAAAAGCGGAAGTGATTATCACTTGGTGAGTCACTTAGTAGCTTATTCGAACAAAAACCTAGTTATATTGGTAGGAAACTACAACAAACTACCACTGTTTTTAGAGTCTTGAAAGTATTGAAAAATTAAAAAACAATATTTGAAAAAAAATATTTAGTTGATAAAGCTTTCAATAGTTCACAGTAGTTCCTTTCTTATCAAAACTAAGCCTCACCTGATATATTATTGATATAGTAATTAACTGGTCCATGAGATTGGTAATATTGTATGCATATAATTGTTAATCTGATTGTAAAATCGCTCAGTGTAATTGTGTTAGATTAGCACTAGTAATTTCAAAATTTCAACTTAGGGTGGCACTGGTGGTGCAGTTGGTTGGAGCGCTTATTTATGATTAGATAAGGCTCTGGCTGGCTTCGTTTCCTGCAGTCTTGAGTTTGAATATCATTCAGCTATGGATATTTCTCATCATACACCTCATTACTCACGCCACAAGTCTTAATACTCATGTGGGCATCATTCAACTAAAACTAGGTTTGATTCATTCAATGTGAAGATTTAGAGATACGGTATCAGTACTCTTTCTAGAAAAGTATTGCTTCGAGGGCCATAACTCCTCTAGAAAAATGCTCTCTCTTATTTTTCTTGGTTTCTATCGACTCAAACACAATAATCGATAAAATCTAATCTATTTAATGTTTTTTTTCAGGATCAGTATTGGTTTTTGGTACATACATCTTTAGATACTATAAAATTTCTGATGTGACTGCAGCTCTCATTGTGGTAACACCTCGTATTTTTAGTTCACTTATGGTATTCTATGCTCCTACCGACCATTGGTTTTTTGGCGCAGCTGTCTTCGGATGTATCAGTACTCTGATTACTCCTTTTTACCGCACTGCAGTCACCAAAATCGTGCCTTCTGACGAATTGGGTGAGTTTTCACGTTTCTTGTTCGTTTGTTAAGAAAGTAGTTTCAGATTTTGTCTGTTACATCTTTGCATTCAATGTTATTTTGCCTTGATAAATGAATAAAATGTGAAAACACAGGTAATAACACAAGGTGAGCGTTGCGTTCATCGTCGACCAATGGTGTGACTCATTTGATCTCGACCAACAGTGTTAATAGTGTTTACATTTCAGAAAATTATTATAAATTTATTCAAAAAAGATACACAGCTGGTTTTATGTTATGTTGTTTTGAAGGGAAACACTTCAAGTTTTTTTGTCTTGACGATCTATTTGACTTCCATTTGGTTATCCTGCACACATTACATCTGTACGGTAATCAATTCCTTCCCATATTGGTAGTTGTGTATTTTAAAACTATACTTGCGTAATATTTGCTAGCCAATTGCATAATAGAAACTTCATAGTATCCCTTGTTCTTGTCTGTTCCAATAGGCAAGCAAAACATGAAATATTCATGATAAATATGGTTTTTTTGCACAAAGAGTAATATTGATTTGATTACTCCTATGCAATTGAATCAGTTATATTTTCAATAATAAATTAATATTTTTTAGTGATGCTGAAGCATTAAGTGATACAGTTTGCTCCAAGGATGGTTCGAGTGACTACTGGACCATTGTTTTACGACATGACATGCCACACAATTTACTGCCCGTATTTATGAACATTCCTTTAGTGTCTCTTGACTCAAGTGACTCTTGAAATGCCTTTCTAAATACATTACATTTCAAGAGTCCCTCAAGTAAAGAGAGAATGTTCATAAATATGGCTCTACATAGCCTTCAGCTGTTGGCCTACTCTGGGAACCCATTATTATTCAACAACTTGTACACTGTAATTTGAATATTTAAAACTGATCAAACAGTAAAATGTAAAAGTTGAAGTAGTATAAGATAATAGTAGTTTATGCAACGATTTTATTTTGACCCTTATTAAGGCACGAGTTAGATGTATAACATGAGCGAATGCGAGTGTTATAAATATCTCACGAGTGCTTTAATGGCCAAAATTAATAAAATCGTTGCATACACTATTTTATCTACGACCACTAGTATACATTTAATTAAAACAATTTCATTTTACCTGTGACTGTCAGAGATACCTAACCTCTCATCTCAAATACGAGAAGTTATAGTAGATTGTTAGGTTAAAGCAGCTGGTGTAGCAGTTTGATCAAATTGAATTACGATATTGATTTACGATATTGATTCCATCAAAAATGCTTCTGGTTGGTCCAGAACCCGTGTTATAATGTAGAACCTGTACTATAATGAGCTCATTATGCAACGGGTTTCAAAAAGTCAGCTGTTTTGGCATCAATTGTGAAACTGTAATGTATACATTATGGCATGGTCATAGATAAATGTTTTTATAAATTGTTGACTATCCTAGTAGTCAATTATTTGTCTCCAGCTATTATAATACACATCTAGTAACTTTAAGTATTAAATCATATCACATTAATCTGGCTTGCCTCATAGTCTTTTCTTGGAGTCTTCAAAGCCTTATAACAAAAATACTTCTAATGGGTAATAGAGAAATATTAAGGCAACCTTTATGAATAATCTGTTTTGCAAATTATGAAAGCTTCATATATGAACATCCATTGAGGATTGATGCACATATTATTTGAATTCAAAATGGAATGGGATTGCAGAACTATTAATCTGGACACTTTCATGATATTTTATACCTACATTTTAGTTTTATCATTCATTGTTCAAGGCTTTTTCCGTTAAAATATGAAAATTATTATTTATAAGAGTCTGTTATAAATAATAATGATGAAATAAAGCGGAGCGTTTCATAATGCAGTAATTACAATTACTATGATACAAGCAATTATATACAACAATCAGTTATCATATAGCAAATGCAGTAGTAGATAATATCAATGACTGGATTATCATATGAAGCTATTGAGAAAAATAATAATTATTAATTAATTTCAGGTAAGGTTTTCGCTGTGATAATGTTCACTGAAGCGTTAGTCTCATCTATAAGTTCAAATATCTATACATTTGTCTACAACTGTGTGATTCATACACAACCTAGAGCTGTTTTCCTGGTCAGCGTAGGTCTCGCATCATTCAGCGTTATCATGCTAATGTAAGTTCCATATAATAATTTACTTTTACATTATTCTTACCCTAGTATTTCAATTTAATATTGCAAGGTAGTCTGAGAAATATTTCGTGAATCAACTGGATGAGTATTTCTTCAATATAAACTACAATAAATAATTTCCAAACATATTGTTTTCTCAGATTATTTTCAATGTCAATTCACTTTCTGAATATCTTACTGTTAAAATATGAGCTAGCAGTGATATGAGTTAACAATGACATCTCAATCAATGCTTTATACGGATGAAACCACTAACACAGACTTGGATTTTCATAACTTGATTGTACAATGGAGCACACATAAACCAAGCAAGCAGGTATATAGGTTCATGGTTGTTCAGGGCAAATGGTTTTCTATTGAATGACAAGATGAGAACAAGACTCAACAATTGATTTTTAGCTTAAGAGATATTCCAGTAGATAGTAGTGTGAATAGTGGTATATATATTGATCAAAATTTGGCTTGGAAGCCCATATTGAGTATGTAAATAGTAAATTATCTAGGGTTATATACTTGTTAAAACATTTGAAAAATTATGTTCCTGGCACCTATGTAAGGTAAGCTTATTTTGCGTTTTTTTAAATTGACTTTTATATGGCGTTTTGGGATAACTTTCGTCATTTTAACAGTGTGCTTTTACGTCAAAAAAAAGCTATCAGGATAATAGCAGATTCACTCAGAACTGAACATTGTAAAGCTCTGTTCCTAAAGTTAAGAATCTTCATATATATACTGTTCTGGTACATGCAAAAACGAAGGTACACGAAATACCACAACATACTATACATTCCCATGCAACAAGAAATAAAAATAGTTTGAATATACCATTCCAAAGGCTTACAAAGTCAATGAGTAACTACAGTATATTTATAATAGGGCTTCAACTGTACAATAAGTTATTACTGCAAAGTTTAATAGATGAGACTCTAACTGGGACTTTTTAACTGGTTAGTAAAAATACCAATATATTCTATACTAGAATTCTTAGATTTTGAAATTATTATGAATCCAAACATATTTATGATAACTATTGATTTCTCTACTACATCTTGATTTTCTTTCTTTTTTCAGGATTGCCTGTTTTATTCATCTGCGATATCCATCCGGCTTCGAACAAGTAGCCCAAAGTCCATCAGAAACGGTTACTAATCAAACCAAGGTTGAATAAAGCTACAGTATTTTTAGATACAGGTTGTAGATATTTCATAGAACTTAACAAACAGTGAACAAAAAGTGAAGCAACCAACAAAAAGTGAAACAAAAGTAAATCATTCATTAAATCACAACCTACTATGAGGTAATAGAATAAGAGATCTTATAGGTTATTTCAGTTGAAATTGCCTGCAACCTAGTCTTGTAGAGTTTGCCTTTTAGAAGTAGTATAAGCACAAACTCATTTTTTTATATTATAAATTTTTTAATTTTTTTTGCATTTTTCTAGTTATCACTAAATAATTTAATAATTTCGAATTCCTCAAAGTGCTATTAATTTATAATGAAGACTTCCGCAGAGTTGTGTTTGGATTCACGTTTATAATTTTGGCAGTAAAGAATGTTTCATTCATCTCTCCAGTATAAATTAATAGCACTTTGCGGAATTCGAAATTAATGAATTCTGTTACTGTATATTTGTCAGTTTGTTGAATTGCCATTTAATTCGAACTAACTTTTCTATTGTATTAATTTTAGAATTTTGGCAGTAAATAATTATTTATTTATTCCGTACTTATTCATATGCCTAAGGGAATTCCAGTCCCCGAATTACTATATTCTATAATTATGTCTTCTAAATATGATAAATAATTATGTATTTTATAAAATGAGAATGATGTTCAATATTCTAAAAATGAGTGATGTCTTGAAATAAGAGTGCTTGATCAATGTTTAAACGAGCCTCATTCTTTCTTGCATAAGGAAATTATCAATTCTCGAACTGGTTATTTCAAATATGATAAACTTTAAAAATGTTGTCTTTTGAAATGATAACATTATTTAAAATATTTAAAAAATAGATGATGTACTTGATCAATCATTTTTATAATGAATCTCATTATAAATGATGTCTTTCAAATATGATAATCGATGTTTAGTAAAATGAAAATGCTGTTCAATAATACCAAAATGAATTATGACACATTACTTGATGGGTGAACAATTATAAATTAAAAATATAAACATCTTTATGTTTTCCTCTGTTGACAGAACTAGCGCTGGAGAGTAAGAGGAGTGGAAGAGAAATGAGGAGGAAAATGAAGTGGAAAAAATTACTTATTCATTTATTGATGGAAACAACAGCAATTTTATCAATTCAATATAATATAATTCAATATTATTGAACAGCATTTTCATTTTACTAGACATCATGTACCTCCTGTACAAAATGCATACACAAAAACTACAACGAAAAAGGAAAACATATAAATATAGTGATAAAAATACAGGCTGAAAAACAGTGAGAAAATAATTTTTTGAAAGAGAAAAACAAGGCGCTGAATAAAGTAATGGATGAGAATAATAATTATTAAAATAAAACCAAAATCAAAATGAACAGGGACAAAGGATATGTGTAAATATTTTCTTAAATTTGTACATAATATTGAAGATATGAAAGGAGCAAGTAGAATTAGAGGAAGAATGAGTATTAGTAGAGGAAGAAGAAGGAGTAGCAGCAGCAGCAACATCAGCAGTAGTAGTAGTAGTAGTAGTAGTAGTAGTAGTAGTAGTAGTAGTAGTCGTTCTACTACTATATTATATTCTACCATAGAGGTAAAAAGATAGATTCTTTTTGGATGCGAAGAAGTAAACAGAGAAGAAAAAGGAAAAAAGAACTAAGAGGAAAAAAATACGTAGAAGAGATAGGACGAAAGGGAAAGACGTTCAAGAAAAAAGAGGATAAAAAGAAAGAAAAGAAGACAATAAAAGTGGAGAAGATATTCCAATTCAATTGAATCGGGCTAGCCGCTAGTTCTTTTATAATGGGCCTAATCATGACAAGCAGTAGCAGTTGTGGCCAAATTGAATTGAATTACACGAAAGTGAACTCTCAGAAAGAGGTGACGCTAATGATGCGTTCGTTGTGAGGTTGGGGCGCACTGGTGGGATGACAGTGAAGCCGGAGGTGTGAGGGTTGTAAAGTTTTGACGTTAGTGCGCATGCGTGGAGATAGACGCGCAGGCAGCCGCCTCCGGAGGCAGACAGTCGACAGCCGGAAGAGGCCGGTCTTGTGCCTGGAGCGGCACCGGTCGGCAGAAACGCACGCACCGCCACACGCACGGCACTGACCACGTGGTCACTACAACGCGCATCAAAACTCATCTCGTTTCGCGCCTTTTTCACTTTCAACGATTAGTACATTTTTCGCAATAAACATCTATGTATTGGTCACAGTGAATCACGTGTTTAATTCATGCAATACGTAAACAATAGAACGTTATTCATGTAGCAACGAAACTAGTAGATATTGAACTGGACAATAGAATTTACGTGAAATCAGTCAGGAGTCATTCAGCAAATGTCTCGTCGCAAGCAGGCTAAGCCACGTTCTCTGAAAAGTGAGTTGATATTAATTTTTTAAGTAATTTGAAAAGTATGTTGAAAATTTATATGATTTTTTAAATCCGGTTTTCCTATACTGTACAGTTTCTATATAAATTTGGAATCTATTGTTTTGCAAAGCTTCGATATTAAAATATTTTACAGCGAATTTCTGCTAAAGAAACTTATAAGGAGTCTTGAATTTGGAATAGGTGGATTTTAGAATTGATATTAGGGTATTGATGTATTGTATAAATGTATCGATGCAAGCAGGCCAAACCATGTTCTCCGAAACTTAAGTTGAAAAATTTGATATAAATTTTCAAAGTAATTTCAGAATGTTTGTATAAATGTTTAAAGTAATTTGCAAGTAAAGTAAGTTGAGAATTTTGCAATAAATTTTTAAAATACAATTTTCTTACTGTACAGTTTTTATATCTGACAGGTTTCTGTGTAGGGCTGCCAGGGTAAACAGAGAACTTTTTTGATGTGTTTGTTTCTAGGGGCATACTTCTTCAATAAAATACTTATAGTATAGATATTCGGATTTGTGACATCCTTTGCAACTAAGATGCTTTTTGTAACTAAATTAGGGAATGGTTATTTGAAATAAATGGCACTTGGCTGATTAGAGATGTATTTAGATAATGATATTTGAACAAAATTATTTTTCAACGGTTGAATATTAAGTTACAAATTCAAATCAAACTTCTGGTAACTGGATAAATTATGTATAGAAAAAGTAGATTGATTATTTTTCTGTTACGCTGCAGGCAGTACCTAGAATATTATTAATTATAAACTTAGCTGGAGAGACTGGACTTTATTTTATTTTTGTTTTGGAAGAAAAATATTTTCTTTGCACACTGATCACACTTACTGGAAAAAATGGTCAGTTATATTTTCAGGCCTTTTTGTTTACGATTTTTGTAATGTTTTTTTAAAAGGAAATAAAACTCATTAGTCATAATTATAAAATTTGAAATATAGTATTTCCCAGCAGTATTAAAATATTTTCCACTATTTGACGGAGTCTTGAATTTGGAATAAGTGGATTTCAGAATTGATATTAGGGTATAAATGTGAATTAATCACTTGGATGATGTCAGTTTTGAGCACATCTCAGGTGCATTTCTAATGTCTATTTTTGTGATTTTGTGTTCTATTACTTTTTTACTTGATATTAACTTAGTTAATTGTTGTTGATACTTTAATGTGAATTCAACTCTCTCTTATTTGTGTGATAGCTATTTTACAAATTGTAATGGTTTCTCAAACACGGAGTTACCTACAGGTGAATTTAAAACTTATTAATTTTTGTGGTAGCTATTCTGCATTGTTGCATCAGAGACTGGGAGGAAGTGTCTGAGGAACCATTACAATAATGTGAGATAGCTATTGCATGAATAAGTAAGTGTTAAACTCACTGGTAGAGTACTTTCATAAATTATTTATTCATGCTTTTATCATTTTCAGTTTTCGAAAGTGAAATGAAATTGATAATATTAGACTGTTTGAAATAGGCGGAAATAACGTTGTTGAAATAGTGGAACTCTACCATGAATCTGGTTCACGTACCGTAAGAATTACCGTAGATCTACCGTAAAGCTCTTTTATCTACGACCATGTCATAATGTATACATTACAGTTTCACAATTGATGCCAAAACAGCTGTCTTTTCGAAATGCTTTTTGAGACCCGTTGCATAAAGAGCTCATTATAGTACAGGTTCTACATTATAACACGGGTTCTGGACCAATCAGAAGCATTTTTGATGGAATCAATATCGTAATTCAATATTGTGAAACTATCAGCTGATTTCATCAAACTGCTACACCAGCTACTTTAACCTAACAATCTACTATAACTTCTCATATTTGAGACGAGAGGTTAGGTATCTCTGAACGGCCACAGGTAAAATGAAATTGTTTTAATTAAATGTATCCTAGTGGTCGTAGATAAAATAGTGTATGCAACGATTTTATTTGGCCATTAAGGCACTCGTGAGATATTTATAACACTCGCATTCGCTCGTGTTATAACTTACATCTAACTCGTGCCTTAATAAGGGTCAAAATAAAATCGTTGCATAAACTACTATTACCCACCGGTGGCAGTTAATCATTAGCTCTATTTAGATTTATTTTAAGTACCCCCTTGAGTTAGTACTGTTCGAGCTTATTTTATTATATAGGACTACAAGGCTAATTAAATAATTATTATGAAGGTTTTGTTTGGACTTCACCTAAAACTGCTTTAATGATGCAATCGTTGAATTGATAGCTATATGGCTCTAAGCTCTTTTAATCTATTAAAGTTGAATGACAGTTATCATCTACTCACAAATGTCTACATGATCTGAGTTATCGAATATTTGCTATTGAGGTGATAAGATAACAACTGTATAGAAACTTTACATTATTTTTTCGTTTACAGAGCTGGAGTAGTTTGCATAAAATGCAAACAAAATAATATTAATCTCTGAACTTTATCATTTCTCAATGCCAAACAAAACTCAATCAATTACCACTAATAGATTCATCCCAAAGGAATACATATTGTCAATAATATTATTTTTTTAAGATGTTGCTCTCATATGGTTGAGACTTTTCCGTAGGTAATAAATTAGATGATTGTGGTTGATGAGTTGGTCCTACTGGGTTCCAAACCACCGGAAAGTGAGGTTACAGCAGAGAACAGAGTCTTTATCACTCACTGATCCAATAGGTCACCCTTACAAAGAGGATCCAGAAGTTCTTAGCTTATCTCTATCTGATTGAACAGATACCTTCTACGGCTCGTGGCTATCACTTTCCCTTCAATATTATATTAGGTGGCCCGACGCGCGTTGCTGAGATTAAAAATTATCCTTGATTTTATTATTCGCCACCTCCCTCTGAGGTTACATTTAAATTTTTTATCTGCATTGGGTAACAGATGTCGTCAATCCTGCATAATTGCATTGCATCATACTAGAGGTCATTATGTTCCTACATGACTGCAAGGGTCCGACTACACGGTACACACAGTATTTGCATTCCAGACAACGTAAATAACGCATGCCATATGATTAACACAGTTTACTTCTATCAGCTTTTCCTTTAAGGATACATTTGTCCTTTTTGTGCCCTGATTTGCGAATCTAAACCATTCTTGAATCCTCTTGAACCTACAAAAAACATTTCAACAAAATCGGTCCAGCCGTTTAGGAGGAGTTCAGTGACATCATACACACGCACATAAGAATTATACATTATAAAGATTTTATCTGTTATGTATTCCGTTACGGAATACTTGGTAAACAATCTAATATCAAAACTGACACTGTATTTCTATCTAATATTATGATTTTCACTCACTTATACTGGAGATACTGGAGGAATGCATTTCACTTCTGAAGAGTGGACGCTGATGAAGCTTCTCTTTAGAAGTAAAATGCATCCCTCCATTATCTTCAGAATAAGTAAGTGAAAATAATATATTAAATAGAAATACAGTGTGTCAGTTTTGATATTCGATTATATATTAATATTAAAAGTAAGTAAATGCGTATGACTTATTGGTGGGGAGACCCTTACGGGTATTCCCACCTCGCCACTTGAGTCATGTTATTGACAACTTGGTGAAACTACAATTTTAGGTGGGTTCCGAACCACCATGAGATTCAATTTTATGTATATATCATATCAATTTCATGTTCAGTCTGAAATTGGCCCTTTGATATTGATTCAAATACAATAAAAATCCTTATAATAGTAGGGCATGATCGTCCAAGAATAGTGAACCTACAATTTTAGGTGGGTTCCGTACCACCATAATATTCAATATTATGTTTATATCAGACTTACCTTATTTTCATCCTGAAATCAGCACTGTGATATTAATTCAAATAAAATAAAAATTTATATGTATTGTATTTTTAAATTAGCACTCAGTTGGTGGCTCAAGATCTTGAATGTGTGATAGCAGATGCGAGTTACGAATATGCTTTTACTTGCACTTAATACGGACAGAAATAGAAATTATAATTGGGCTTCGCAGATGAAAGAATTTTTGAGAGCTTAGGCTATGGTCATTTATGGACTCAACAAGATGCACTATTGGCAAAGGAACATAGAACAGAAATATTTAAAACCTTTAGAAAGAAATTCTTCAATTTGGATGTGGCAGCGGCAGTGAATTCCCCACTTTGTGAAACCTATCAGCTAACTACATATATGACCCGGCACCTTACTTTGAATCCGGCTTACCTCATCACAAAATCATTTTTTTTTTATTGATGCAGGCAGCGACTATTATTTTTTATTTGAAAAATGTAAAGTAAGTGACCAAACCTGATATTCCCTGTATATGCTACTATGTGGCAACATCGCAGCGAACGTTGGAACACATATTTTTCTATTGTGAACTGTACAGTGGATTTAGACAAAAATATCTGAGCAAGTATTCTCCAAGTCGTCTGAATGACATTCTATGCATGTGTACAGTCAAGAAATAAACTATGTTTTCAGTTTTCTGTGCAATGTGTTGAGATTCAGATCTTTTGTGCTATCCGAATAACAAACTGTAGTAGTAGCTGAGTATAAAAAATAGCTGGACTATAAAAAAGAATAAAGGGAAGTAAACTGAGTCTTGTCAATATTCAGGAGCTTTCTTCATTATTTGCCAAATTCTCGGTGAAACAGTATTAAGAAATTGGAAGAGAAGAGTAAGAAAACCAGCAAGTTCATGTTGTCGCTGCTCATTACAGTCGGAAGGCCACATCGAATAATGATTTTGTGAGAGCATTCTAGACCAAGTCGCATTGGAGAAGAGAAGAGGCTTTGCTCCTGTGGGAGACCCCTGAGCCTGAGCTAGGTCGGGTGTTCCCAGAGGAGTCTTCCCCTTGGCGAAGGCAGTGTGCTTCTGCCGGTTGTTCCCCCAAGTCGAGCCGGACAGAAAAACGAATCGAGATCCAGACTGGAAGGAATACAACTTGAAAACCTGCACTGAAAATTTGTTCTTGAACTTTTAAAAGGTTGGGATGTTCATAAATACCTATATCCCACATCAATATCAATCAATACTTTTAAAATGGGAGCTCAAATTCGTTTATTTTAATTTCAGTACATACCACACAATTATCTTTTAATAATACAATGAAATAATAAGACCCACATGAGCAAAACAGCCTTTGCGCGAAAATGAGTCTTATTTTTATGCTATAGTGTATAATATATGTGCTGAAAAAACTACATACTTGGCATAAAAAGATGAAGAAGAAGAAAAAGAAGAAAGAAGCGAAGAATAAAAGAGAAACGCGTAGGGACCTGAATAGCATGGACCGAAGAAGGAAAAGTACATAGAACGACCGCCAAAGAAGAAGTAATAGAGAAACAATCAATTCTGGACACATTAGCACCAGCTATAACAAATTATTATTTTTGAAAAACTGAAACTCAGTAACAAGCATTAATAATATTACAAGAGTAATAACTATATAACAGTATCATAAGGAAGTAACAACAATAATAATTATACTCTCTCTAAAACCATATTTTAAACGATTCTAGACAATCTTGTATTATACATTTCAACATTATATTAACCCACATTGTGTGTCAACGTGATTTTTATCCAGTTCCTGCATCATTGTCAATGAGATATTCGAACTTTCGTGCTAAATATTTATTTTTGGAGTAGCCAAACTTTAAAGATTTAGGCTCTAGGCACTATTCTACATTATTGGAAGAAAAGGAGGGATTCTTCAACATAAATTTGAGACCATTATATAACTCTTGTATTAGGGTGGGTTGGAGAGTATACTACCAGGGAATTTTAAAAAAATAATCTTTCTAAAAACACATTTTAAGCGATTCTAGACAATTCATCCATTTTAACCCACATTGTGTCAAAGTAATTTTTATCCAGTTTTTACATCATTGTCAATGGGGTATCCGAACTTTCGTGCTAAATATATGTTGTTGAAGTAGCCAAATTTTGAAGCAGGCCTACCTGAAACTATTTTGAATTGGCTATTTTTGTTTTCCAACCTCACCTCACCTGATTGCGGTACCGTACAGCACCGTCTTAAAAATGACTTTTAAAGGAAGTTCGCGGGTATTCCCTCGGATTTAAAAAAAAAAAATCCCTCTTATACATATCTAACCTTACCTAGTTAAACCCAACCTCATATCTTCTTTTACATCGGAGAGCTTGTTAAATTTCCAAAATGTATTTTTTCCCTGGGTCCCTGGAGAGGAACTATCACCCTGATTCTGCCCCCCCCCCCCCCTAGAGTTACGCCACTGCTTCATTAAGATCTCATATTCTTCATTATAACTTTCACACTAAAATATCAACTATGTATTACAGTCTTGCATTCCATAGACTTTCATATTGACGACAAGTCTGTTTTAAATATGAATTGGGGTTAGTTACAAGTGTAAGAAATTATTTTAGAGTTTTATTTATTCTTTTATTAATATTATTTCATGCTTTGTGCAGTTGATATTTGTTCCCAAAGCCATGTCCCCTTTGAAAAGCTGCTGATGCCATCAAATTAAGTGGTATGATTAAGCATATAGGTTTAAAAGTGTATAATATGGTGTACATAAAAAAAAAATAGAAAACATTTATTGGACTTATAAAAGATGCTAATTCATTAGAAATAAGGGGGTTGGAAACTTGCTTGACATATCTGAATAAATTACACCTTAGAGTGCTTAGAGCAGTGGCGTAGCGAGGTCTTGTGGCACCCGGGGCGGTATTTCAACTTACCAACCCCCTCCCCCCACAGTTACATAAAGTTAACAAACGACACCTTATTCAAAGCTGATTATTATTTTGTATCAAACATGGAAGAATTATACATTTTTTATGTAGATATTCAAAATTTGGGACTCCGGGGGCGGGCGTCAGAAAATTTTGATTTTTAGGTCTTTTGAAAGCAATTTTAAGCTATTTTGGTGATGTTTTTCTTGATATTGGTTCCGCGCGATTGATTAGCTTAGGCCTGCATATCACAACTCTTCAGAATGTGGGCAGGCTAATTGAAAATATTGAAATAGCTTGCTTGAACAGCATGTGATTCAGTTGAGTATTCCATTAGATCATTAGCTGGTTCAGTTTAGTACTTAGGACTCTATTATTAGAATTTAGAATAGAATGTGAATTATGAATTAGCTTGGAGGAGCCCTTTAACACTTCAAATGAAGCAAATACCTCTTCTATAGATTCTTCCCCCCAGAGAAAAATAGAAAATAATCCTCTAAAGCGCTATTAGCCACAAACTCATTCATCTTACACCATTATATTTGGTAAAAAATTCAATTGATTTTATTGTGTTTGAAAATTGAGTGACTCAATTTGAGTCATGGCAGGTGTTTGGGTCCAACTCCTGGGAGGACCTCACTTCCTTGACTATAGACTCACCGTAAACGGTATAGTCCAATTAGTAAAAAGCACCTACAAGACCTACCACTGAAATTTATTCTAAAAAAATTGTTGCTTAATAATTTTTTTACTGAAATAATATTAAGCCTCGAAATTCAATTACATTACTTTATGACTTGCTTTTCACGAATCAAACGAAGAATTTTTATAACTTTCCCTATTAAACTCTCATCGAACTTCACAGTAGGCCGATAACTCAGAATAAATTAAGGTGTCTTTTCACGATGTTGACAAAATATGTGACTCTCTTGTTTGAATGGAGGGAAGGGGGTGCGGAAAAATTAAAAATAACCCTTCTAAAACTACATTTTGAGCGTTTCTATACATAAATCCTCCCAAATTATTTAAACCCATACATATCTCTGTATTAGCCGACCCAAAAAAAGTATTAGCTCTCACCCAAAAAACCATATACCATTTATGTAAACACTGTCAATATTTCAACCCTCATTATTCTATTAAGTGCTTGAGTCATCGCTAATGGAGAGTGTCTGTACCCGAGGACGCTCCCTGGCTACTCTCCTGACACCTGCATCAACAAATTCACTAATTCTCTAAGGGTGAATGGCAGTGGCAGGTGTAGTAGAACAGAACAAATTTCTTCAAATAATGAAAATAAATTTAGCTGATAAGTAACCTCTGTGTCACACAATTCGACACTCACTGCTCCTGCACTATCAACCGTATGACTAAATTTCTCTCTACTCAATCGCACGCAACTCAGTCGCCTGTCATGTGTCACCCCTAACCAGAATAATATTTTTTCTTATTTATTAGAAAAAATGATCTATTAAAAAATATTTAAAAATGTTTTAATACAATTCCTTTCAAAGCCTGATTGGATCTGTTTTTTGTCACCCCCCCTTGGGCTGTCACCCGGGGCGGTCCGCCCCCCCGTTGCTACGCCACTGGCTTAGAGCAAGATAAAGCAAGAGATGTTGAATGGTCGTGGAGTCAGCCTATTCTTTATTGAAATACTTTTGACCTAATCAACACCTATTGCTTCATCAATGTCACTAAGTGTATCAAAGGAAAACATCCAAAAGTATTCCTATCAAAAATATTCCTTGAATCAGATTTAAGAAGTGAAACTTATATCGTTCAAACTTTAGCATTAAAACCAATGGTGACACCCCCCTCAACCCTCAAATACACCTACAAAGCATCATTGATCATCCCTCCCAGATTGACCGAAAATAACGGGGCAATGAAGATAAGATCTTGTAACGATACGATCCATTTTAAATCGGGTTTGTACAATGGAAGACGAATCAGATTGAATCTGAGAAGATTGTTATACTGCAATTTTGTTCCTGGTGGTGAAACTTGAAAGGAAAGGGTGAACTAACCGCTCAGCTGTGAGGTGAGGAAAAGTCGAGCGTTCGTTCCACGGGTCGATAGACGGACACTTCTCTTGCAGCAGTGAAGAGCAGAGGAGAGTGATTAAAGGCGGCTGAATGATGAGCGGGCGACTGCCCCTGGAGTCGGTGCCAGGTGCAGGACGATGTTTACGAGGTCCCCGGAGGCGGCGGGTTTACAACGGAACATTAAACCGGGTGGCGGCGACAAGACATTCGGCCGATTAAAGACGTCGAACCGGTCGGGGGCGGTTAGCGGGGAGTGCGGTCAGCACAGCGCGTTATCTATTAAACAGGCCCGAGACATTAAAACGGAAACCCTATCGGGAACCGTTTGACTGCTTTACTATCAACCAGCCTTCATTATTAAATATGGGATGCTGTAACGAAGAGTGGCTCCCTCTATTGCTGAAGAATAGAAAGGTGACGTCCATCTTTTCAACACCAGTTATTCATTAAATGTGAATCAGGGACGCCGCACCTTTTGCGACCCAGTCCTTTCACGACCACCCAGGAACACTTTCGGCCTGGGTTTTACTATCAGGGTACTGTCTACCCTTAAATAATTTAGAAAGAAGAAATGGCGTTCCACAGTAATTAAGAAAGGTGTACAGTTTGTGCATGAGTTTTCCAAGCATTGGCTATGGCCTGTAGAATTGTTTTTTTTTTTTTTGTTTTGTTTATTTATTAATAATTAATCGTATAACATGCACATACATAAACATGCAAAAAACAAAAGTATTTTTCAATAATTGAACAAACTTACAAACATGAATACTGTAAAAAATTGTTAATCTTAATTTGTAGATGTAATAATAAATGTTATTGAATGTTGAATATTATTTATTGTTAAATGAATAGGAATGGCGGGTGTGTACGGTACTGTTTATGTAATGAACTTTCAAACGAACTGAAATAAATAAATCAATACAGATTATTTTCAGGTGTCAAAACAACTAGACTTACTTCGCCTTCACTGAAAGTGGGTCATTTCTTATTGAATTTATTAAGTGTTTAATATTGTAAATCTACTAAGATAGTTTTGAATTTGCCACTGCTCAGTTTAACCACGTTCCCATTCCATTTCTGTTCCTCTCATCCAACCTGTCGTTCCTTTTCATTCTCCTCCCATACTATCATCTGTTACTGAATTCGATCAAGCTAGTCTACGCTCGAAACGACTCAAAGATGCATGCTTCTTGTTCCTTGTGCCATTGTTAATTGTTAACGGGTTAATTGTTCGATGCTCTTGCATCTCCTACATTAAGGATTAAAAAAATTAAGCTTTTCGATGCATATTTCAACTGAAACATTTTTCATCTTCCATTCACTGAGCAAGTCAATAAAATAGTTTAATTCTTATGAGCAGATGGTAATGAATTTCGAATACTCAATTATTCAACTCGATCAAATGCACTGAATGCATTCGGTACACGAATATTGACAACATTAACAAATGGAAATATTAAAATTCGATTAATGCTTTTCTCAAAATAATTTTACTAATTCCGGGAAGTTTCTTTTTCTAGGAAGTGGTTTCCATCAAAATTTCGCATTTCTATTATTGTTACTGTTTTTAATATTCGTACACTGAAAGTCTCCAGTGCATTTGATAGAGTTAAATTGGGAATTCGATATCCATAACATTGTAAATTTATATTGACCTTTTATCACAAAGATATTAATCACCACTTTGAATTTATTCATCAAGCAAGTCTCTATTTTTTTATATTAATCCGTCCACCTCAAAGAGATGAACCTCTAGTATCGAGTCTCGATTATTTCGATATTAATCCATCAGCTGTGCACCTCAAAGTGTGTAGAGTACTAGTGTCCAAGCTAGAGCTCATCATTCATATATCGGTGTTTCTGATGTGAGTTGGACAAACTATCGTGCTCCCCCTCACCCCTCAATGCCGCCCCCCCCCCCTATCAACCATCCACAGCGGGACAGCTTGGAGGCGAGTGTTGACAGGATTCCTCGTCGTCGGGACGCTGTGGCGGGGACGCCCGGTGCGTCTGTATCGACGTACGCCGGGCTTATTCCCTCGGGACGAAGCGACCGGGACACACTTCTATAATGAATTGACATCGTCTGGTCCCCGGTGGGCTAAAAACTGGCTCGGCCCGTATCGTATCGTGCATATGCTCGGCCCCCTGAGGCCTTTGGGCTCCGCCCGGGCTACCTGCACTACGGACTTGCCCCCCCCCCCCCCCACAACTCACCAACCCCGTCAACCCCCCGTGGCACCCCCTCTTTTGGGGGCTAATTAATTACTACGGCTGGAGACCACCATTGCAACCGTCTGTGTACAGTTCTGCCGCTTCTGTTCAGTTTTGCTCGAATTCGCTGAATGTATGCACACACACACACACACACTACCACTAGCACACATCTTCCCAATCATTCCCCAATCCATAATACTATTCACATCATCTTTCTTCGTGTCGACTTTGTCGCTCTTATTGTAACAATCTTCCAATAATAAGTCTTCAATCTTCCAATGGTTTATGCTCTATAAGTTACTCTTTGTGTATTCTAATCCCGTTCTTTCCGCTCTTGTTCTTCCCCCCCCCCCCAAAATGTTAAAGTTGAGAGTTGAGTTGTATTTTCATATATTATGTCTTCTGATATGTTTGTAATCTCGAATTTATGTAATTTATATATTTATTTTTTTATTTTTGTTTTTATTTATTTATACTAGTCTATGTATTATATTGTTAACATAATTGTTATTATTATGACTTCTAGCTCTCACTGTACGAAGTACATAGGGGGAGAGCATTATGCGTAGGCTCTGTCCGTCCGTCTGTCTGTACGCATAAAACTTCATAGCAAAAACTACAGGGGGTACAGGTACCAAATTTTCAGGAGGTAGTAGGCACCTCTTACGAAGAAAAAAGAAATTAAAATTAAGTTCGTCAGTTACCTGAGCTGAGTGGGTCACCTTTTTAGAAAGTAGACTAGAAAAAACTTGTTTGTCATAGCAGTGGTTGGATGTGCTATCCTGGAGCCAGAGGAAAGTGAGTTTTTGAAGTGTTAAACGATTGCAAAGGATGTTAAATTTATTATTAGTGGAAAGAGTAAGTGAAACGTTTAATTTGATACTAAATTTGTCATAAAAAGTTGATATTTGAGTTATAAGGACGTTTGTAAAGTTGTTTTAATCCCATGGCATATGTTGCAATGGGATTATAAAATAAACAGTCAAGTGTGCTGGGGTTAGTTTGGGGAAAAGTGAACTTTTGAGGAGTTGAACGATTTGGTATGGTTTTACATTTATTACTGATGGAAAGAGTAGGTTTGGTATGATATTTATCAGAAAGGTATTTATGGAAGAGATGTAGGAACGTTATTTTGTAAATTTGTCTTAACCCTATAGCATGTGTTGCTATGGGAATTAAAATAAACAGTCCAGCTAGGGTACTAGTTTTGGTGGAAATTGTGAGATTCTGTTATTGACGAGGATCAAGGACTTGACTCACCGATTAGCTCTCACTGTACGGGTTCATATATATATATATGCGTTCATCCTTTTGACTTGAGGCTCGAGGCGTTGTGTGTTTGTATGTTCCACGATAACTTTCGAACGCCTTTATCAATCAACTTCAAATTTGAAACACAGATTCTTGGTATCTTTAGACAGGTCAAGTTCGTTTGCCAATGAAATTGACCCACTCCTTCATCCTTTTTGAGGCGAAACAAAAGGATAGGTTCTCACCCCTTCATTTATATAGCCTATCTATCTATATAAATAAAATTAGAGTTTTGTCTGTACATTTATCAGAATTATATATTTTTTGTTATTTTTACGTTTTATACATTAAATAAGCCGAAAATAGTCTTATCTCACTTTCTGTCTGTCTGTCTGTCTGTCACGGCCCCAAAGGCATTTTACGCGGCCTTCTCCTTAAAAACGAGAGCATCGATCGGGATTTTAGTTATTGAACAGTATTGAACACTTTATTGACAATGTCTTTAGCTAGACAGACAGACAGAAAGTGAGATAAGACTATTTTCGGCTTATTTCATGTATAAAACGTAAAAATAACCAAAAAATATGTAATTCTGATAAATGTACAGACAAAACTCTAATTTTATTTATATAGAAAAACTAAATTAACTTTTTTTTTAACAGAGTAATAAAAACCAAGTATTGTGCGATTTTGGATACATTTCTTCTAAGTTTTATTACCACATAAGAAAAAAATCACATAATTTATCATGATATATCAATCAGCTGTTCTCAAAAAATATTCTCTCCGATACCTGTCACTGAATAATTGTTTACGTTCTAAGTTGTTTACTAAGGGCCCGTTCACACGATACAGTTTTTGTGCGGTACAGTAAATTTGCTGTATCAGTTATTTTGCAGTGCTTTCGTTTGCATGTACATTTCATATTGTATGTTCACACAATACTGTTTCGACTGGATCCAGTAAAAAAGCTGTTCTAGCCGATTTCTATATTCGGTTTTGTCTTCGAAAACTGTATCGCTAAAATCAGCTGTACCGCAAAATAACTATCCGTATCCGGTGGCACATGTATTGTACCGGTAATGGATATGTTCAAACGATAAGCTTATTACGCTGGAAGCAGTCTTCAGATCGTCAGCATTGATCTTCTTCATTGATATTCTTCAGCATTGATCTTCTTATTAGTGAATTCCAGTGTCCAGAAGTGGAAGATATTAATTGTGAAAATTTAATTTCTCTAATATATGACAGACCCGCCTTGTGGGACAAGACTTAAGATTAATATAAAAATTAAGAGAGAAAAATGTGTGGAATATTGAAACCAGAATTTGCGTGCTTTGATCAAAATTTAAGAGAAACCTTCAGTAAGAAACTTATTTAAAAAAATCTTACACAAATAAAAACAATCCTGGACTGGAATAAATAAAACTGAATTGGAAGCGCAATGGAAGAAGGAGGAGAGCACAGCAATAAGCAGCAAAGCCGGACTGTGTGAACATCACAGTACTGTTGACGCCGTACAGTAAAAAAACCGTACCGCAAAAAAACTGTATCGTCTGAACGGGGCCTAAGCTGCTAACAACTTCATGATCGTTGCTATCAAAAAAGCCGAAACATATTTAGTCTTATTTCTAAACATAATCCGTACGAAGGACGGGCACAATAGCTATTATATTACTATATTTAAGAAAATAGTTGTTTTCCCAATATGGAATTCGCAATAGATTTCAAAATATATATTTTGAGCTATCATCAGCTGTAGGTCAATAACTGTGATCAGGCTTTTCTAAAGAATCTCCATCAGCTGATATACTAATTTCATTGATTGCCCTGAAATATGGATATATAAACAGCTGTTTTTCATGTGGTAAATATATCTATATAAATAAAATTAGAGTTTTGTCTGTACATTTATCAGAATTGTATATTTTTTGGTTATTTTTACGTTTTATACATTAAATAAGCCGAAAATAGTCTTATCTCACTTTCTGTCTGTCTGTCTGTCTGTCTGTCTGTCTGTCTGTCACGGCCGCAAAGGCATTTTTCGCGGCCTTCTCCTCAAAAACGAGAGCATCGATCGGGATTTTAGTTATTGAACAGTATTGAACGGTTTATTGACAATGTCATTAGCTATAAAAAACTAAATTAACTTTTTTTTTAACAGAGTAATAAACGTTTAAAAACCAAGTGTTTTCCGATTTTGGATACATTTTACGCGGCCTTCTCCTGAAAAACGAGAGCATCGATCGGGATTTAAGTTATTTATCAGTATTTAAAACCTTTTTGACAATGTCTTTAGCTATAAAAAACTAAATTAATTTTTTTTTTTAACAGAATAATAAACGTTTAAAAACCAAGTATTGTGCGATTTTGGATGCATTTCTTCCAAGTTTTATCTATATAAATAAAATTAGAGTTTTGTCTGTACATTTATCAGAATTGTATATTTTTTGGTTATTTTTACGTTTTATACTTTAAATAAGCCGAAAATAGTCTTATCTCACTTTCTGTCTGTCTGTCTGTCTGTCTGTCTGTCCGTCTGTCTGTCTGTCTGTCTGTCTGTCACGGCCGCAAAGGTATTTTTCGCGGCCTTCTCCTCAAAAACGAGAGCATCGATCAGGATTTTAGTTATTGAACAGTATTGAAAACATTATTGACAATGTCTTTAGCTTTAAAAAACTAAATTAACTTTTTTTTTAACAGAGTAATAAACGTTTAAAAACCAAGTACTGTGCGATTTTGGATACATTTTACGCGGCCTTCTCCTCAAAAACGAGAGCATCGATCGGGTTTTTAGTTATTGAACAGTATTGAAAACATTATTGACAATGTCTTTAGCTATAAAAAACTAAATTAACTTTTTTTTTCAACAGAATAATAAACATTTAAAAACCAAGTATTGTGTGATTTTGGATACATTTCTTCCAAGTTTTATTACCACATAAGAATAAGAACAAATCACGTAATTTATCATGATTATATCAATCAGCTGTTCTCAAATATAAATGGTGGGCCCTTCGCGGCGTTATTTACGCTGTCTGCAGACGTGTGTAGTCGGAGCATTGCAGTATTTTAGGAAACATATGTCTGGTGAATCAAAGCTCATCTTATGTTTTATCAATTATTTCTTTGTTGAAAAAAACAAAATTTTCTAATTTCAATAATTTATCAAAACAAAAATTAACATTTTAGGAAGGTTCGGTTTGTGCTAGGCTCTTGGGAATTCGCCAGGTAGCACTATTATTACCACATGGGAACAACAACAAATCACGTAATTTATGATGATTTATCAATCAGCTGTTCTCAAATATTCTCTCTGATAACTGTCACTGAATTGTTTACGTCCTAAGTTGTTAACTAAGCTGCTAACAATTTCATGATCGTTGCTATCAAAAAAGCCGAAACATATTTAGTCGTATTTCTAAACATAATCCGTACGAAGGACGGGTAGCTGCTAGTTACCACATAAAAATAAGAACAAATCACGTAATTTATCATGATATATCAATCAGCTGTTCTCAAATATAAATGGTGGGCCCTTCGCGGCGTTATTTACGGTCTGCAGACTTGTGTAGTCGGAGCATTGCAGTCTTTTAGGAAACATATGTCTGGTGACTCAAAGCTCATCTAATGTTTTATCAATTATTTCTTTGTTGAAAAAAAAACAAAATTTTCTAATTTAAATTTATCAAAACAGAAATTAACATTTTAGGAAGGTGTGGTTTGTGCTAGGCTCTTGTGAATTCGCCAGGTAGCACTATTATTACCACATAAGAACAAATCACGTAATTCATCATGATATATTAATCAGCTGTTCTCAAAAAATATTCTCTCTGATACCTGTCACTGAATTGCTGATGTTCTAAGTTGTTTACTAAGGGCCCGTTCACACGATACAGTTTTTGTGCGGTACAGTAAATTTGCTGTATCAGTAATTGCAGTGCTTTCGTTTGCATGTACATTTCATATTGTATGTTCACACAATACTCTTTCGACTGGATCCAGTAAAAAAGCGGTTATAGCCGATTTCTACATTCGGTTTTGTCTTCGAAAACTGTATCACTAAAATCAGCTGTACCGCAAAATAACTATCCGTATTTGGTGGCACATGTATTGTACCGGTAATGGATATGTTCAAACGATACGCTTATTACGCTGGAAGCAGTCTTCAGATCATCAGCATTGATCTTCTTCATTGATATTCTTCAGCATTGATCTTCTTATTAGTGAATTCCAGTGTCCAGAAGTGGAAGATATTAATTGTGAAAATTTAATTTCTCTAATATATGAGAGACCCGCCTTGTGGGACAAGACTTAAGATTAATATAAAAATAATGAGAGATAAATGTGTAGAATATTGAAACCAGAATTTGCGTACTTTGATCAAAATTTAAGAGAAACCTTCAGTAAGAAACTTATTTAAAAAAATCTTACAAATAAAAAAAAATCCTGGACTGGAATAAATAAAACTGAACTGGAAGCGCAATGGTGGGAGTTGCTGGTCTCCTATCGGGCGCCTCCCCAGGTGGTGGATTGAGGGATGCCTCCTAGATATAGGTGGTACCGGGGAAATGAAATACCCGGGGTGGACCAAAACCAGCATAGAAACTGCTGCCTTGCAGATGGAGGTCAATGGAAATCCAAAGGCTAGGGGAAGAAAACCCCAATAGAAAATTGACTGCTGCCTTGAAGTTCAGCATTGGTTTGTTAAAGGCTAAGGAAGGAAACCTGAAAAAAATTCCCTGGTCCTCCAGGTTGGGGGTTGGATGTGGGGCTAACTCCCTAACTCCATGAAAAAAACATTTGTTATGGAAGCACAAAATGATAGGAACGGACGGCCCACAAGGAATTTAGTGAAAAACAGACATTTAAACGATCGATCGTTGGATAGGGACCGTTGGCGACAATTACTAGTGCAGGCCAAGACCCGCCCTGGGTTGTAGGGCCACTAAAGAAGAAGAAAATAGAAGCGCAATGGAAGAAGGAGGATAGCACAGCAATAAGCAGCAAAGCCGGACCGTGTGAACATCACAGTACAGTTGACGCCATACAGTAAAAAACCGTACCGCAAAAAAACTGTATCCTCTGAACGGGGCCTAAGCTGCTAACAACTTCATGATCGTTGCTATCAAAAAAGCCGAAACATATTTAGTCTTATTTCTAAACATAATCCGTACGAAGGACGGGCACAGTAGCTAGTCTTCTCTATAGATTGATACACTAATTACATTGCCCTGATATACAGGGTGTCTCTGAACTCTCTACCGACCTTTTCAGGTATTATTCCTGGACCATAGACAAGCCAAAATATCATATTCAAAATTTCGAAAACTCAAAAGTTACTCGTATAGCCGCCATTTTACTTTTTTCACATAGGAAATTTCAATTCGAGAAGGGCAAGTTATAATTAAATGAAATTTGTTATTAAGCTTTATTACCTGAAGATCTAATTACAGGAGAAAAATTAATTTTTTACAATCATTATTTTCAAAATGGCGGCTGCCTAAAACTTTCAAACGTAAATATCTTAAAAACAGTTTGACTAACTAACTTGTGAGATACGAGCCGATATGGCCAAGTTAAAAATGAATGCTGCTGTGCAGAAAGGTCTCCATGGTCTAGTGGTTAAGGCGCCCGACCGGCAATTGGGAGGTCCGTGGTTCGATTCCCGGTGGTGATTGATATTTTTGTACAGTAGCATTCATCGATTTCCATCAGCCATTCAATACTGTTGTCAATATCCGCCATTGCGGAAGTCTTCAGTATAAACTAATAGCACTTAAAGGAATTCGAAATTAATAAATTCTGTTTATGTATAGTTGTCAGTTTGTTCAATTGTCATTCTCTTCAAACTAACTTAATTGTCATATTATATCAATTTAGAATAGTGTTAACAGTTTATTCATTGAATCCAATTTTATTCATCTTCAATCACATAATACCTACCATTCTTATATCTGAATAAAAAAACATCTTTTTCAATAGTCTAATAATAAAAAATATGCGAAAAAATGAATTAGTGATTTTTGAGCAGCTATTTCCTTTTTGGGGTTAGCGGCTCAAATATTGACATTATCTATAAAAAAAATTTTGCACCCCTCTTTAAGGAAAACTTCATGAAACATATTAGTTACTAATTATTAATAATTGATTATCAATAATAAATAATAAGAGTTGAAGTTGTCACAACCGCATTCATTGAAAATCGTTTGATATCAGTTTTGGTTGTTACACCATTATCAATCTAAAACAAATTATTGTCTGAGATTGTTAATGGTTTAACAACCGAATCTAGTATCTCGGTTTGCAATAAATGTGGTTGTGACAACTTCAAGTCTTATTATTCATAATGGATATCTTCCGCAATATCACCTACAAAGAAAATTAATTGATTACTTTGCTATTTAGGTAGATGAACAATCATGATTGATACAAAGAGAATAAAATTGTCTAATTCGAATAATTCAAAAAAAATTCTATGACCGTGACATTTATAGACTGATAAATTGAAGAAAAAGGAACGCTTGATATAGTAGCAGTATCAGCCTGTATTTTCCGTGATGATCATTTTGAAAATTCGAATAATTTAGGAATTTTGCTAAGATCGTGACATTTCTAGATTGACAAATTGGAGAATTAAATACGAAACGCTCAATGCCGTAGCATTTTGATATGATCATTTTGAAAATTCGAATAACTCAGAAGTTTTGTTGACTGGCACTTCTAGATTAAAAAATTGAAGAGATCCAAATGTTCGATACGGTAGCAGGGATGTCTCTATCGTGATGATAATTTTGAAACTCCGGATAATTTAGTAATTTTGCTATGACTGAGACATTTCTAGAGTGATAAATTGAAGAACAAGAAACGCTCGATACGGTAGTAGTACGGTGGTATATGGAAATTATCATTTTTAAAATTCAAATAACCCAGGAGTCTTGCTACGACCGTGATATTTCTAGATTAACAAATTTTAGAACATGAAATGCTCGATTCAGTAGCAGAGACGGGGTCGTCTGAGGTGCATATCGTCTCCGACAGGACAGTTACCGAGTGTCAGGCTGGGTTCTAATAATAATCATCGGAATTAGCGAATCCTGAAGGAGCTCGGGTGAGTGGCAGACGTTCTCTCGGAAGGAAAACGAGCGGGATCACGCCAAATTAACAATAGAGAAGTGTGCAGTGTTTTGGGTTCGAGCGGGCGCGGTTTGTCAGGGTGGTACGGGTAGAAGAGACTGCTTGACGGGTCAAAGATTATTAATGCGTTCCCGGGAGAGGAACAGATGATGCCACTGCCACCTAGATCGGGCGCGCCTCTCCTCGAACAGATCTTGTAAGACGCCGATCCATTAGGATAATTAGACTTCCTTCTGGCAAGTGCTAGGTTGGGTGGGATGGCGTGTGGTGGCAAGGAGTGGCGTAAAGGTGGCACAGGGCACTGGGTTGGAGAGACTGCCACTCAAACGGCTTCTTAATCGCTTGGGTCAATCTTAATTACAATCAAAACCAAATTCGTCCCTCGCCAAAGTCGGTATCCGCACCTTTCTCTTGTCATCTTCCATTCTTTCGTTTCATTGGACAAAAAACAATTTACAATTCATCGTAGCTCTTCTTTTTTAAATGTTATTCTATATTTGATCAATTTACTAGGCACTATAGTTTTTGTTACAAATTTGTTCACATTTTTACATTTAATTTATTTGCATTGTTAGTTTTTAATTTATTTTACTAACAATAACGTATATTCGATTTGAGCAGTTCTATATTCTAGTATTATTATAATGATTTCTTTCCTCGAACAAATATGCTATTCTAATTAATTAATGATAACTTTATACATTCATATGAACGTTCAACCAAATGAATAAGAAAGCTCTAGGGCTATCTTGTAATCGGATTCCAATTGCATACGATGGAGAAAGTCATATTATAACGATGATCAACAATCATTTGCTATTACTGTTGTTTACAATACTGTTGTATTTCATTGTTAGTTGAATTTAAAGCATAGTGCTTGAGAAATATTAAGAGCTTAACAAGCGTAAAATCTCATTGTTCTGATAATTTATCAAAGTCCTATAGAGCTACTTTAAATATTAGTATTTAAAGCCCAATATAATGCACAGTATTAATAAACATTATATTATTTATTGATGCATCCTATTTCAAATCAAATCAAAATTTATTATTCAATCAATAACATAATAACTACATACTTGTATTCTTTTATAAATGAATTGTATGACTAATGTTCAAATTGTACTATTTACAATGTATGACATGTAATAAAGATGAATTTGAAAATGAATATTGGACTTATAAAAGCTGCTAATTTATTAGAAATAAGGGGGTTGGAAACTTGCTTGAAAAATTTATTATCCAATCAATAACATAATAACTACAAAATCCTTTTAGTCAAACTTCATAGGCCTGAATACAGAATATGTTATATCAGTCATTTACCTTTAGAAACCCCATTATAAAAAACTATGTGTTGGTGTATATGAGTCTATTAATTTTATTTTTATTTTTTAATGCTATATAATACCTAGTTGAAATATTTTTCAAAAATGAAGTAAGATGTGTTAGTGCATATCATGTAATTATATAAAATTAATAAATGTAAAAAATTTAAAAAAAAAACCACCTAGAGTTAAATAAAATAGCTACTTAATGATATATTGAAATATCATAATAATACAAGAAAATTATAAAATTATTATGAACGCAGAATTCATCCTAATGGCTGAAGGATGAATTTAAGAGGAAATTCATTTCAAACGAATTCATTGATACCAAAATACAATGAAAACTATACTTTGAGAAAGAAAAAGAAATAATTTAGCCAGATAACATAATTGAGAAATCGATTGACTTCGACCCTTCAAAGATGGGCTAGAGTGCTGAATCGATGACTCCCAGTGTCTGCTTTGTTACAATGGTAAAATCATTTGAATCAGTTATCTCTATTGAAAAATTATAAAGATAGATAGATAGACAGACAGGTAATATTATTAAAAAATCAGCTATCGCATGAATTGAAAAGCACCGAAAATTGGTTAGGATTATTTGCTGAACCAAAATTTTGTATTCATCAAACATTCGGAGTTTTTGAAACACACATATTGTAGAAATATCATAAATTAAGTAATATTTGAAACATTCTGAACATAATCGAGCCCTAGATTGATTACAAATCGGATTGACAGCGTACGAGCTGCATTTCGTTAGCTGCACTGGAAAAGCACGTTTGGAGAGAGGCGAGCGCAGGAAATGCCTACAGCAAATTTACATTGGATCAGTGCTAGGCTGAAAATCGCCACGACTGAAGGGCGAACCGGTGGCGAACGAATCAACGAATGCCAACAGCGAGCAGAGTTAATCCGAGCGAGCCAGCTCAAGCCGAATATTGTAAATTCTCAGCGTGGTAGCAATTGCCATCTTTATCATCCACGGGTTGGAGAGGTGCATTTGCAGAGCCAGGGTTCCAGCGGCCGCCCTATTAATTAATGCATATGTGCATCATATCATCGGCCCGCGTGCCAATATCTATATATGTATACACACATGCATTATAGGACATTGGTGGCCGACGAATGCATTTTCGCTCTAGGCAAAGCTCCACCGCAAAGCTCGGATCTACACTCGGCCGATCAGCCGAGCCGACCACCGCCAAAAAGGGCTCCCAGTGCTGGAGAGATTGATGCAGAGATGCAGGCTGCTGCTAGTGCAAGTGCATTTGTGTATAGGTGTGTGAGAGAGGGTGTGGGAGAGTGCGTTCTAGAAGGTGAGAGAGAACGAGAGAAAGTGGATGAGGAAAAGGGTTAGTGAGAAATGAGAGAGATGGTATGAGAGAGAGGTTGAGTGAGCAGTGAAAGAAAAGATATAATGATTGAGAAAGAAAGGGTGGGAGAGTGAGTGAGAGAGCTAAAGGATGAGAGAACGAGTGAGTAAGAGAGGGAATGATTGAGGAGGAGAGTGAGAAGAGAAAGAGTAATCGAGGGAGTGTGTGTGTGTGTGAGAGAGAAAGAGTACGAGAAAGTTTCAGCTCTTAATCCCTTGTTATACCACGGTATATTTTTAAAAATGAAAAAAAAAATTTGAAATTTTTTGATCTTGGTGCCGTTAAATTAAACTATATTGTTATACTTATTGATGGATAAAATTAATAGTAAATTTACTCTTTCCATCACTTTAATATACTATTTATACGAACCTTAGAATTTTAAATAAAATTTCATATACAACACTTTACTCAACTCCTTCTTCCATGCCATCTTTTTGACTTTCTTCAAACGAAATTGTATTCATTTTCCCTTAGCAGCCTCCTTTCTTCTTCTCGAAATATATCAAAATTATGGCGAATAACTTAGTTATTTTATAAGTCCATATTTTTCATGATATTGTAATTCATCATTTTCTTGATAAAAATCCTTTGTCATTGCTAGCAAAAAATGTTTGTTTTTCTTTTTAGGCAAGACAGATTTATTCCACAATCTTGATCTATTATCCATGAATCCTCAAAAATTGCTCAAAAATAAAAAACTGATTAGAAAATGAAGATACTTTAGATATAAAGTTATTACGGTATAGTGATATTGATTTATTAAGATATAATGATATTAAGTTATTATGATATTAAGAATCATGTGAATCCTATAAAAACCGCTGAAAGTCAAAAGTCTAATTAAAAAAACGCGAGATATTTCAGATATAAAATTTATGTGAAGATATTATTGTGGTGAAGTGTGAATTGTTAAACATAGTGCGACATGTAAAACCAAGTAACAGAGATGTAGGCGGAGCAATGAGAAGCAATGTGATGTTGAGAGCATACTCACACTCACTTAGTCCTATCATATTGCACCCAATTGATGAGACATTCGCGGGCAACTGACTAGGGAAACTCTCATAACAACATATATCTAGCCCTAGAGTGAGATCGCATGCATATTGGTGCGAGTAGTGCAGTGTACGAGAGAGAAGCAGAAAGTGATCATGAAACAGAAGTGTAGTATCGAACTACTTTATGTGCAACGCAGTAAAAGCTTTTATCCACCGACCACAAACGCTGTTTCTCATTACCAATGCACAGAGGCCACACATTCAGCACCACTGAACATGAATCACACATTCAAATAAATAGAATTTAATTATTTATCAATTTATTGTTGGCAGTACACATGACAAAACACAGCTAGAGCTTCTATCCCTTTTGCAGTTACACAAAATTTAGATTTGCTACTGGCCTGGCCTATCCTGAATGAGATAATTTTCCATAGTGATAAATTTGGTACACATCTGTGGCCTAAGAGGATCTAAATAAACACATCACTCTCCACCATCAAAGTGAATTAAAGTTAACATGAATAGGTTCATTTCCATTCTAAAACAAGAAATACGCACCGAAGTAATAGTTTTTAGAGTACATCTTTACCGCAAGAGTTGACCTGATATCCCATCGAAGATGGCGGCTCTGATAGCGAAGTTGGTTGTAGCGCTATCTGTGATTAGATAAAACTCTGGTTGACTTCGTTTTCTGCAGCTTTGGGTTCGAATCTTATTCAGCTATAGATGTTTCTCATCATTCACTCAATCAACTCATCACTCAGAATCATGTGAGCGTCATCCGCAATAAAAAAGAATAATTTTTCAAAATAAATAGCGCACACTGAGCAGATATTAGAAAACTTATTCAGAGGGTGCAGTACAGTTGTGCTATTTGCCTTGCGCTACTATTGTATAATTATAATATAGTACAGTAATAGTATTTTCGTCATACTCGCACATATTCATCACTTCACCAAGCATTGAATGGAGCTGGTAAACGTCTGTTTGTTATACTATTATAGTACAGTACTAGCAGCTACCCGTCCTTCGTACGGATTATGTTTAGAAATATGACTAAATATGTTTCGGCTTTTTTGATAGCAACGATCATGAAGTTGTTAGCAGCTTAGTAAACAACTTTGAACGTAAACAATTCAGTGACAGTTATCAGAGAGAATATTTGAGAACAGCTGATTGATATATCATGATAAATTACGTGATTTGTTTTTATGTGGTAATAAAACTTAGAAGAAATGTATCCAAAATCGCACAATACTTGGTTTTTAAACGTTTATTATTCTGTTAAAAAAAAAGTTAATTTAGTTTTTTATAGCTAAAGACATTGTCAAAAAGGTTTTCAATACTGTTCAATAAATGAAATCCCGATCGATGCTCTCGTTTTTGAGGAGAAGGCCGCGTAAAATGTATCCAAAATCGCACAGTACTTGGTTTTTAAACGTTTATTACTCTGTTAAAAAAAAGTTAATTTAGTTTTTTATAGCTAAAGACATTGTCAATAATGTTTTCAATACTGTTCAATAACTAAAATCCCGATCGATGCTCTCGTTTTTGAGGAGAAGGCCGCGTAAAATGCCTTTGGGGCCGTGACAGACAGACAGACAGACAGAAAGTGAGATAAGACTATTTTCGACTCATTTAATGTATAAAACGTAAAAATAACCAAAAAATATACAATTATGATAAATGTACAGACAAAACTCTAATTTTATTTATATAGATATACAATACATACTGCAGTACACTAAAATAATAGTATTAAAAGTAGAGTACTACAATAGTACAGTAAAGTCCTGTAGTGTAGAGAACCAGTGATAGCTGATCTCCAAGCGCCGTGTACGGGTGATCGAGATGTTCAGCTACGAGCGCTTGGGCCTGCGTTAGGAAGGGTGACCGGCAAAAAATGGCATAATCATCTGTTTTATTATCACATTCCATTGCATTTCGCTTTTGAGAAGCTTTATCAGCCTGTCACCTTTTCACTTTGAGGATAATGATGTTATGAACGGACGTACAGTTTTAGGTGGGTTCAAAAGCATCAGGAAATTTTATTTTTTGACACCTAAAAATTCATCCACCTGCAGACGGTTAAGCTCCCATGATCTCAACCCATAAAAAAATATAAAATTTGTCAAGATCATACACTTCATATAATATTTGAAATGAACCAATGCTGGCTGAGTTTAGCTATTTCATAAACTCACACTACACCCCTCTAGGAGGATCTGATAATACATGAGTTACAGAGATTTTATCACTCCCCTCGTATCATTTGAAATGACACGTTCACCCCCGCTTGAACAAATGCCATTCTCTGTCAAATCCAGCAACTAATTGCGATAGTGTTCAACTCGGAAAGCTGACAATCCAGCATCTATCATTGTTGTTCAACATTACCCTTATACAATGCATTAGAGGAACATTCATCACTTATGTTGGTGTTCTGATTATTTCAGTATTGTTGGTATTGTGCTTGTTGTAAAATAATATTTGGATGCATGATTTTGGAATACTTGGAGATCATGAGGAGAACAGTGAGAACTATAAACAATTTTTGCTTGTCGTTTATTTCAATATAGAAATATGTTCATATAATAATAATAATAATAATAATAATAATAAAAATAATTGTAAACTATGTAGCATCACTTGTCATTTGAGGAGAATGGATACGAAATGTTAAAAATACCTAGTACTGGCCAAAATAACTAACAAAGAAATTTACAATAGAAAAAACTTCAGAATAAAACTTTATAAATGTGAAGTTATACCAGAGACAAAACCTCCAAGAGTTGGAACAAAATGGAGTGAAGAGAGAGAGAGAGAAAAGCTGAATTCGCACAAAAAATGAAAAGCTGGTGGGCAAACAAGAAGAAAAAGTCCAAAAAATGAACCATCTACACTCAGCGTCTTCCACTTTGGGAGTTTTACGTCTGATAATTATTATAATAATAATAATAATAATAATTACAGAAAATAAATATTAAATTTGTCAAGATCATGCACTTCATATATTATTTAAAATGAACTAGCATCCAAATATTATTTTACAATAATCAGAACACCAACAATACTGAAATAATCAGAACATCAACCATAAGGAACACCATTTCATAAGGGCTATGTCAAACAACAATGATAGATGCTGGATTGTCAGCTTTCCAAGGTGAACACTATCACAATTATTATTATTATTATTATTATTATTATTATTATTATTATTATTATTATTATTATTATTATTATTATTATTATTATTATTATTGTTATTGTTATTGTTATTGTTATTATTATTATTATATTTTTCGTATTGTAACTCAAGAACAGAGGGCTTTATTAATTACATTAAATTAATGAAAAGTGTATTCTATACTACAATTTGCTAATGAATTTTAGCTTTGCACTATAGAGATTATGAGTTGTGACGCGAATACAAGTCTGGTAACCATACTAAGAATCACTCCGATCTATATATGGATGATTGAATAATTTTTATAAGTCAAAAGTACAAATCATTTTTTACATAATATAATTTCATTGTAAATAACACATAACTTATATAATAATGAAAACATAAATATAGAGAAAAGTGAAAATGCAAACCACAAAATATAATTATTATCAAAGCTTTCTGTAATATCAATGTTAATAATGGTTAGGTCCGATTCCAAACCACTTTCATTATTGAAACACGAAAGACTACAGTTTCTACTGTTTTATCATTATCAATATCAATAAACTAAAACTAGATATACAGAGTAGTGGAACATAAACCCTTCTTAGACAAATACTATTGGTTAATAGGCTACACGGCTCACATAGTTCGTACTTTAATGATGGAGGTCTGTCATTGGTTGACACTAGACACGCCCCCTAGTAACAACCTACCAATACGAAGCAAGTATGATAACCACATTGTAAACTAGCGCACATCGAAAATTATTAAAAGTCAATAGCTCATCAAGGTCAAATAACTGCAAGAATTATAGAGAGGAACCAAGTCAACCTATTTATAAACAAAATAAATAACCGTGCAAAGTCATATTATAGCTAGAATTGAACTATTAACCTTGAACTATTTTATGATAGAAGAAGATTAGTGGCGTTAAATTGGTTGAAATTGATTTGATAATTATTCAAACTAGCAGCAGAATCGTTCTTTATGACCCTAGTTATTTCCAAGCGTCAAAATGTTCAATAGTCCACCTTTTTTTATTGAAATTCAGAAATTCAACGATTCCCTCAACCATGATTCTTTGGTTATTGATAATCAGTTGTTCGGCAAGTTTAAATCCTCTTTTTAATTTTTCCAATCTCAAAAATGTTCATTAATTTTACATTTGAAGTTTCTCTCGGTTTGGCCAATATAACAAGCATTACAATCAATTTATAAGCCCCACTCTTGTTTCAGACATCAATTTTATTCTTACTGTGACTCAGCCAAGGTAAGGTACCGTTATCCACTTTTCATGAGTAATCAGAATCGTATATCGGTCTAGTCTGTCCAAACTGCTCTGTATAGAAACATAAAGAATATTCGGGAGATGATGATGTACAATAATAAATGACCAATGTGATGATGATATAGAGAGGTCACGCAAACACTGCTAAAATCTCAAACCCGATAAGAACTATGATAATAATCAGTTTCAAGAGGATACCAAACAGCTGTACAACAATGAGATCAGAATACTGAATAATCTCTGTGATGTTTTAAATAAAAAAGTATAGTTGATGATAAACTTGAATAATTGAATCGATTGAATTCTTACCAAATTCAAAGGGATATGGCTGTATTACATTGGTCAAGGCTAATAGCTCAATTATTGTATAGTCTGTTCAGCGAGCCTACAGAGTGGAGTAAACAAACATGTGCGTGCGTGCAAGCCGAGACTCAACGAAGCCCAATTCACAGATAGCCTAGTTTTCGAAACGCATCGAACAGGCAACAAGCCTACCCTTTGAAAATTATTTTCAATAATCATTTTCAAACAGCTACTTGGATAATACTTTTTTCTTTTGTAAATGGAAATAGATACATAAGATTAATGAATTACTGCATATGAATAAGACGTCTATTTTTTTACCTTCAATGCTTAGGTAATGTATCCAAACATTCAGCAATCACTTGTATCACTGTTATTAGAATTGTTCATAAATTTGTCGAATGTATAATTTTTACCTATACTGTGCATTTGAAATGAAAATACTGACTTGATAACTAAATTTGAAATTTAATATGTTCTTTAAGTAATGCAATAATTATTATTTATTTCACAAACTGGAAGTGCGACAACAGCTGTTAATAATAAACAGGTGGCAATGTACTGAAAATGTGGTACTGTAGGTGGCAATGAGTGTGGATAGGCCGACCGACCAATGCCAGTACAAATCTCGGAATTCCTCACTCACACACATGCAAAGTTTGTTTACTTCATTCCGTAGGCTCCCTGAACAGACTATAGCTAAAATATGACTTTGCACTTTTACTGTATTTATTTTGTTTATTAATAGGTTGACTAAGTTCCTTTCTATTATTCTTGCAGTTATAGGGTTTAGGAATGAAGTAGTCAATTCAATAAATGAATGAATTATCAATAAATAAAAGAGATATTCAAAAATAGCTATAGAAAAACATACTGTATTTTTCATTAACATCTATGGAAGGCAGTTTCTGTGATTCATATATTTTCCAGATCGGTCATTAAATATGCCTAATGAATAATAAGACTTGTAGTTGTCACAACTAAATTTTTATTGAGAACCGAGAGATACTAGTTTCTAGATACTAATCTTAAACAAACTAAAACTAAAGTACAGAGTAGCTTAATAATATACTCAACACAGAATGATAGGCTGACCTTCATTGAAGGCCTGTGATTGACTGAAGGTCCTAACAAGCCCACTGGTTGGAGGAGCAACAAGGAATAATCAGTGTCAAAATCAGGAACCAAAATTTATCAGACAAGAACAATACACAAGTAGGATAGAATTAAACAATAAAAAAATGATTCAATTATTTTTTTAAGCTATGAAAAGTATTTTTAACGGTTTTGCTTCTTTTAAGCTTTAAAGGATGATGGTGCCTCAAACAGGACTAGTTTTCCTCGGGGCACTTGAAATCATTTGTTCAACGGTTGATGTGAATAGGTTCTCTATAATTTTCATTTGTGTAACAGTTAAATCGTATCTTTTTGTATAGTTTTTTTCCTTGTTTTTGTCATATATATTTACTGTATTTGTATTCATTGAGAAAAAAAATTATTTTATTTTTTCATCTCAAAATTTTCAATAAATAAACTGAGGTGACATGTTTAGGTGACTCATACGAACGAACGGACTCAATAAAATGATAATGAAAAAAGTGTCATGTGTTGTTCAAATGAAATCAATAAAGAATTTGAATTTGATTTTAAATTTTGTAGTAATGTATTCTTTTACAACTGATGATGATGTATTGTATCAACTGTGCGAATGAATGAATTTGAATTTACAATGTTTTGTATATTTTGGCCTGCCATCTACTTCATATATCGCGAAGAGAATGTCTACACTTGAAACATATCACAATACAATCCACTTCGCCCAGATATAAGAAACGGATCGATCGGCCGTGTTTTTTTTTTTTTTTGTAGCAGAACAAGTATGAAGTCGAACTGTTTATCGTGATTTTTGTTTCTATTGAGATTTCAGCGATGCTCTCTATAACAATGTTGGTGATTTTCTTTGTAGTGCCTTATTCATAATGTTGGTGATTTGAAGTAATTCAAAGTGATTTGAAGTGGTGCTGTGGTACATTGTATTTGTTGATACTAATGATGATGTAGGCCAAGTTATCATTGAGGTGACATGTTTAGTTGACAGTGTTGAGTTGTACGGTGGATTGCAATAGCCTACAGACTAGTTGGAAAGTCAAAGGTCATGTAAGCGGGCAGTGTATCTATATGTTGTCAGCGCAGTACATAATTGAAGTAGTAGTAGCAATTCGAACTGAGGACGGAGCACGCTGCCCTGCAGTAGTCTTTTGCGCGATTTTTCCGCGACTGCCCGGAGCAATTTGTCCGACCGCCGTTTTGTCTCCGGGGAGACGATTTGACTCCGGCTAATGGGAGCGCGTTATCAATTGGAGCGCCAACTCCACGGGGACGCACGGATGGCACAAAACTCGGCTCTCTCTGTGGCGTGGTCGCTCGTCTCCGGAGTTATTGTTGCTATAGAAACAACGCCCGTCCGACCGTTCGACGTTGTCCCCGGGGACATTACCCCCTAACCACCCCCTTCACCCCTTCTCCTTCTTCACCATCCCCTACACCCCCCTACACCCTTCATGACCAGCGCCCGGTAATTGCAAAATTATCATAAATCCCTCCGCTTCTCGTATCTTTTCTCCCTTTATCCCTCAACAAAATTTACCCCCTCCACTTCTCACCGACCACCACTCATCCAAACCAAACTCTGTCATATTCGTCATCCCACGTCAACCATCCATCATGTCAACTGTCTTCATTTCACATTCGATTCACTTCAACACAAGTTACTTTCTTTAATCTTTTTGTATAGGATTGTGGGACATGATAATGATAATATTGTTACGGGTTCTATGTCTGAAATAACGCTGGCAACACTTAAATTTATCACTTTCACTCTATTAACAAAAATAATCTTCAACTCACACTGTTCAGTAATTTCTTACAGAAAAATAATCAATTAAAAACAAATAACACGGTATTGTTGAAACTGATAATGAGATTCCAATGAACTGAACACGAATCAATCACTAAATGTCAAAAGGCCGATCTAATATTAAAAAATAACTGTACAATAAACTGTCCAATAATACTCAAAAAGAAACCTCGAGGAAGAACAATTAACTTACATAGCACAAGTCCGTCAATACAGTAATAGATAAAAGAATTATCACTATAGAACTGTCAAACGAATTATCACTACAGACAACGAAAGTTCATTGCATGGTTTGTAATAGCGCCAACGGGATTTCACTGTCTGTATTAACGCGAACTGTCACTACTGCCACTTATCAACGTAGAACAATAACTGAACTACTTAACTGTCACACTTGTTTATCACGACATCTCAAACAAGACTGGACTCATTTACAAGAGACTTCCTCTATTTATATACTTTATCATAATTGAAATATCTCTAGATTTCTCTAACAACTTCTAAATAAATAAATCAAGGAAACACGAACTTTCCACAATATTCGATAAGACTCCATTAATTTCTAATCAAACAACTAGAACATTCTACTAATTACCAAGTAAACACCATAAAAGTGTCAAAAGCAGAGTAATTAATTGCTTAAAAGTAAACATTTACATAGCAGATAACGCCAAGAACCACTGTGCCTTCTTTATCACTATTCACTCCAATTTCATATTCGCTACAATATTCTCATTCTATTTTATCATTATGATATGTATTATAAGTTGAGCCCCACAAGAAAAGCGTCTGTGCCAAATACAGTAAATTTCTATTATTTCAACACATGTCTATTTAAATGTCTGAAATAATGTGTTTTCAGTGAAATTGACATCAATTGGCATCAATCAGTTTGTTGTTTCCCATAGCAAAGAAATAATATTTTTCATAGGTATAAGAAAGTTAATAAATTGAATTGAATTATATTGTTCATTCAATTCAGTACCTCCATGGTATTCTTCAGCTCAAATTTTTTTATTTAAATTCGATATTATAAATTAAATCACACACCTTTAAGTGAAAAAATATAATTTAATATTTTGGACTAAAGTTTTTTAGTAAATCAAAATGTTTAGTGTGAACTTGAACTTGACAGCGGTTTCCAACTTCAGTTTGGACTTGATCTCCTTACATCCATTGTAATTTTGTCACAGTTAATAAATGAATAAATTATGAACAGCATCATGGTTATCCCACTTAACAGGTGAGATCAAGCTGAAAAGTTAGGACTCAACTCATAAAATACAGACATAGCCGGCAGGCTAGCTTCGTTCGGCTTAACTGTACTGTCATGGGTCTTTGCTGGGTCTTTGCATGAGTACTCATGGGTTGAAAAAATTAATACGAAATTTCAATATTCTCAAATTCAATCATTTTGAGAACAATTTTGAAATGATTTCTTTGGACCTTGATACCAAATTCCATCTTTTGGCTGTCAAGAAAAATAGATAACTTGAACTCCAAGAAATAGCTCGGGAAACCACCAAACAGGCCCAAAAAATGTGGTGCTCCTACCCTGAGAATCACAGAGGCCTAAGAGCACGCCATTAATCCGTTTTTTTGCGATTCAACAAGATAAAATAGTGCCAAACATCATATTTTGTTTTATTGTTTCAATTATATTGCTATTCAAATTATTTTTGATATTTTGTTCTTTTAATTTAATGAATGGTTACGTTATCTACCAGATAATTCATTCAACACGACTATTTTGCTTCTGCATGATTATGGATTAACTCAAACTTTCATCTTTGCTGAATTTAAACAAAGACGGTGGGTATCCCGACCCCTTCTATTGATAGACTAGGGTCTCTTAGAGTTAAGGGTTTGGGGGCGAGCTGGATTGGATTTTTTTTAATAACATTTTCTACTAATGTAAAGATTTACATCGCCAATTATTTCAAAATCACTGTTGTCTATGTTTTTTCCTCACAATGGCAACAAGCAACCTCGTACCAGGTAGCTCGCGTGATCCATATTTTTATCTGTTTTGACAGGCGACAATAGAATATGCATCACTCATCACTCATCACTATTCATCACTCATCACTATTCATCACTCATCGAGTTTTTATTGATCATGAATTTAAATGAGCTTACAAGTAGTTGGTTAACTTTGATAGTCTTCCACTTCTAAATATGACGCTGTAACTATTTCAAGCCAGGAGATTCAGGAATCATTCATTATTACTCTAGTGAATTTTTCTTGTAACCTTCGACCATCAGAAGCTTTTATTAATAATTATTATTGAGCCCTCCCGAGCAACTACTAGGGCAACAGGCAATCCAACCTTCTAATGTCACTGATGAAAATGTCTTTAAAATAAAAACATATTTCCGGTGATCATCAGACATAAGTTGAAGATATAAAATCGGGATCCAATGAGCATCTAGATCATTTGAACTGGCAGACTAGTGTCGTTGATCCCCAAAATGAAGAGAGCATCTGCAGTTTGCTGGTGGCCTTCTTCACTCAAAAATCATCTTGCGCGGTCGTTGCCGTTAATTGGATTGCTCCATCATTGTTATCATCATCATAGTCGTCGATCGCAGAATGTCTGGGGGCGGAAGTTGTTGATGGGGGAAGTTGGGGGATTTATGAGGAGGGTGAAGGGGTTGAAGTCCTCCTCAGCGGCGGCGCCTATATCGATCGGGCGCCGAGGATCTCCTTCGGGAGTTGCCTCTCCTCATCCTCCTCGCGCCTCCCTCTTCCTCACCGGGGCTTCTCTGCACGCGTGAGCCTGTGTCCCCCAGGGAGGGCCCCGAAGGTCCCTGGGGACCGGGGAAGGGAAGTTTTAGCTGTTGTTGCACGGTTGTTAAAATAGAGAAACTCCCCGATGGACTCCCTCGGGACATAACCTCTTTGTCCTCAACATCCTTCCTTCCTTTAGCCTTCCTTCTTGGATACGTTGCTCTCCTGATTTAATGTCTTTTCCTGCTCCACTCTTCGCCATTGCGACGAGCATAAGACTGCTGCTCGCTTATATAACCCACTCCCGCCCACCATAATCGAACTCCCGCCCTTTCATTTCTTCTTTTATTCGTTTTATTCTCTTATCAAATGGAAGAAAGGTTGGAAACATTGAAAGATTTAGTTGCAGCTTTCGGCCTCTTTCACGTCTCTTTCCACCCTCTTTTACATCTTACTAAACTTCTTCAGTACTGTAGGAGCAACTTTCTTACTCCCTCTTTTTCTTTTCATTTATCAACTAATCCTTCTTCGCCGCCGCCTCCTTCTTTTCTTTGTGTGCTTCTTCCTTTTTCTCCTCCACCTCATCTTGCTCTCCCTTTTTGTTCTCTATCTTCTTCTCCTCCTGTTTATCCTTTTTCTTCTTTTTTCTCTTCTTCTTTTTCTTCTCCTTATTCTTCTACTTTTTCTCCTTCCTTCTTTTACTCCTTTTTTTCCTTCTCCTTTTCCTTTCCTTTTTTGCTTCTCCTTCTCCTTTTCATTTCTTGTTCTCTTTTTCCTCCATCTTCTCTTTCTTCTTCTCCTTTATCTCGTTTTTCTCCTTCTTCTTTTTCCCCTCTTTTTTTCTTCTCCTTTTCTCACCTTTTTCTTTTTTCCTTCTTCAGATTAATTTCAACTTTTTTATGTAATTTACTTTTCAAGGCTCCTGTTGATACATTTTTCATTCATCTGTCTTGTCAGCTCATAACTTTAATAGAAGGAGAAATTGTCATAATTTATTATCATCTTAGACTGAACAGCGTAATAGAGATGTTCATACTGAATGGCCTTGACAATCTTTCTCAACATTACATGAGAATGTTATCAAAATAAACATTGGAAGTGCGCTATTTTCGATCATCCATATACAAGCTTTGCCTCTAGAAGGGAGTAGAAGTACACTGGCAGTACAGCCAAGTTCTGACTAAACTGCAACTGACCACGTTATCACCACATGCATAGTTGGGAAGCACGCCGTCTGAGAGCACAACTTTTCTAGGAGGAGGAGCGTAAGATAAATTGATAGATTAATTGTCCTTTTTAAAGGCGGAATTCTTTCTGAGGATGAAGCCCACATAGGTCTGAGACCTGTGCGTGGGTAATGAGTTGGATGATGGTGATTGATGAGTTGGACCTACAGTTTTAGGTGGGTTCCGAACCAACGGGAAGTGATTTTACAGCAGAGAAAAGTGTCTTTTTCTTTATTAATTAGAATCAGGATTAAAAGTCCTCTCTTCCACTCAACCCACGAAAAAATGGTGAGAGAAGAGAGCCAAGCGGCCTTAGCAAAGTGAACGATCTGTACTGTTATGGTCTATTTTTATTAGAATTTGGAACTCCTTATTCAAAGTGCATCATAATCTCCTCCTACTCCTTCTCATTCTCCTCTTTCTCCCTTTTATCTTCCTTCTCCTTCTTTAGTTAAACAACCTGATAAGCTTTCTCAAAGACATCTACTGCTACAAAAAAGTCGTTTAACTGCCTCCTTTTATCAATGGATCTATGGATCTATAAAATATGTAACATACGCATTTGTAAAAAATGTCCATTTATTCTCAGATACAGACTTTATTTCAAATTAACTCAGTCCCGGTTTAAATGTGTTTCTAATGTAATACTGTTATCTATGTAGCTAGTGCTGCAAAGGGATCTCACCTTTACGGATCGTATTTCGGAGCAGTAATAGTAAAGGCGCCGCCTGTATTGTTATAGCCTTGCTTTACATTTGTTGCCTTGTAACGAGATGATGGGTGCGGGAGAGGGGAAGTACAGATTGCAGCAAGTAAGGTTGGTGGATGGGAAGAAGAAGGAGGAGGAGGAGGAGGAAGAAGTGGAAAATGAGGAGATGAAGGAGTAGAAGGAGAAGGATGAGAAGGAGTGGTAGGAGGAGAAGGAGGAGGAAGAGGAGGATGAGATGGTATGAAGACAAGAAAGAGAAAGAGGAGGAGAAGAAGGAGAAGGAAGATAAAAAGGAGAAGGAGGAGGAGATTATGATGCATTCTCCCTGGGGAGGACAAGTCGCATATTTCTCATTAAATACAGCTTCCACCAGTGGGAAATAATTGCTCTGGAGAATTCTTCTTCACCGGCTGCTGTTACGTTGTATGTGCGCCCTTCGAGCACACACCTTATGCTTAACTTAAGAGAGAAAGGGTGAGGAATAGTATGAGAAAGTCTTTTTTTTTGAGGATGAAGCCCACATAGGTCTGAGACCTGTGCGTGGGTAAGGATGGTGTAAAGTAAGGGAATAGTATGAGAAAGCAAAAATGTAGAAGAGTAAAGGGGAAAAAGTGAGAGATTAGGTGAGAAAGAATGCGAACGAAATAGGAAGAGAGTGCATAATCATTGAGATAACTGGCCTAGTCTCCTTTTAATTCAAAATTCAACATCTCTTCCACTAGCTTCAAGTGAGTGTTTGAAAATACAAAAAAAATTCTCTCTTTCTTGCGTAAAAATGAAGCCAAAAATGTCCCTCTTTCTTGCAAAATAATAAAGCCAAATCCTGGTAAGATAAAAAATGTAAGCTAAAACTGAAGAATTAAAATAAATGCTGAAATAAAACCGGATCTCCTCCTCCAGTGAGATCAAAGAAGGATTGATAATATATAATTCAACAGTTTGAAAATTGCAAATAATTAATTTTGATATGATTTCTTTGTTATCAAACAGAATAGTTGATAATAATTGAATACAATAGTCAGAATGAATAGTTTAACATTACGTAGCATAACGATACTATAATGATAATAGTTTAGTTTAATAATAAATTATTTATTATACCATAACTGCACTAGAAAGTTGCCCGATTCAATTAAATCTGGATTTCTTTGTGATAACCTATCTATAAATTCTATTGAATAATTTCTTTTTTCTTATTCCTCTTCTTCTACTTCTCTTTCTCCTTCTTTTTCTCTTCTTCTTCTTTCCTTCTCTTCTCGGTACATTAAGACTGTGCGCAGGGTTTTTGTTCATAATTTCTTTTTTCGAAATGTTAGTAAATGCTTTGTAATTTTAATTTATTGATGTGAGAAAAAGTTTTCATATCAATTATTTTGTGAAATATGGGGGTTCAAAGCTGAAATTTTCGGTTTTTGGGGCAATTGATCTCACCCACGAGTGATTTTAAACTTTTTATAAATTTCTGTAACTAAGACACCTCGAGGAATAAAATGACATTCTTTACTCCAATCAAGCTATTCGTTTTTTCAAAATACATTTTTTTTGAATCTGTAAGAAATTTTAATTAAAAAAAAAATTTGAAAAAACTAATTGTTAGTTTGAAATAAATAATATATGATTTTATTCATCAAGGTGTCTTATAGTAACGGAAAATTTATCAAAAGATTGAAGTCACTCATCGATCGAGATCAATTGCCCCAAAAAACTGAGAATTCAACTTTGAACCCCTATATTTTACAAAATAATTAAAGAAAAAATTCTCACAGCAATGAATAACATTTCAAAGCCCCAATAACATTCAATACAAGACACTTAGAAAAAACATTATGATCAAAAACCTTGCGCACAACCTTAAGGTTGTATGTAATAGAAGTTGTGATTGATCGTACCTTCTCTAGGAGTAGCTTATAACGTTCTCTATGACATAGTAAATTAATTCATATTTTTCCTAGAAAGGACGTTTTCAGGCTACGCTGTATTTCTACACCCCCTTGTAATCAAACATCCCTTGCTCCTGTGTGGATGAACATTTAACAGTTCACACTTAAGATTGCTACTAAACTCGACTTTAAAACTACTCACTAGTCTACAAATAATAAACTGATAATGATAATGACTGAACTGATAAGATGATAATGTACTAGTCACTAGAAATAATAAATGATGAACAAATTAAATTCATGGAACAAACGATTATTTTTCACTAAAAATGACCTTTGATGTTACAGGAGATGAAGATGATTGGCCTGAAGGGAAGTCGGAGACTGTCATCGGTGAAGGTAAAAAAGCTTCCAATTTTTTCATTCGAATAAATCAAGTATATAAGGATCATAAGGTATATTAATTTAGAGGTCTAAGAAGTTTAATAAATATATTATTTAATTTTATATTTCAAAATTACTTTTTCAGTTGATATTTAAACATAAATAAATGTTGAAAATACTGATGAATTTAACACTCATTTATTAGAGTATTAGCTATTTCACATTGTTGGAATGCTTCCTCAGACACGGTTGGAATACTAATGAAGTATTAGTATTCAGGTTGCAAACGCTCATGGTTGAAAAAACCATAGCTTCAATTTGCAAAATTCGATTTAATAGACCATGGAAGCATTACAATGCTGAACAGCTATCACACGAATTTAGTGTTAAATTTACCAGTAAAGTATTTTCAACAATTTTCATGTTCAAATATATTATGATTTCATCATGATAATTATTAGTAGAAATTATTTTATATTTTTGATAAGAGAAACTTAGTTCTTGAAATAGTATTTTTTAGTATATTCAATTCAGTGAACAATATAGAGTTTATGGAACCTAATTTCTTTCAGTCTAGAGCCTTGATTCAAATTTTTTCATCAAACATAAGCCTACACAAAATTATCGGTTTTGGATCAGAAAATAGAGTATTGCGATTCTTTAAAACGTGATAATATGATTGAAAGTAATGATAAAAATGTTACATTATAATATAATGTATAACATTATTTAAGTTGTCATTAAGATTTACGTAATTCTTTCGATTTCTCAAACGAGACCCCAATACCAAATGAACAATGTTTCGTGGAATATCGACAAAACCGAAAAAGAAAAGTAACCACTATAGGAGTTTTTTCTTTGTAAGAAGATAAGCTTTCCTTCCAAGAAATCTCTGTCAAGTTTCTTTTCATCTCGGAAAAATATGTAAATGCTCGTGAAAATGCTGCATCTTGGAAGCATTAGCGTTCAATATTGTATAAGGTGTGCCTAATGGATGTCTCCAGTTTTTTCTTCCTTTTTCTTTTTGGTGTTGCTTATTAAAATGACTTGAAATGCGTAAAGGCTTTTCGGATCTATGTCATGTTGAGATTGAGTTTTTATATCACAATTAAATTTGAAGTAAGAAAGAGCAACTCATTTAAATAAAATTGGAATTATTAGGCAGTTGCTTGTTTATTCTAATAATTGCTTCACATTAATTCACTCCATTAGGCTAGCTTATCATCAAATCAATATCTTAACGTCAGATGGTGTACTGTGTCAATCTCGTAAACTGCTGTTCAACTCAATCTAGTTCAACCAGATTAGATAAGCAACACTCTCCTGGGCCCTGGTAAGCGTTTGGATTGGCCAGCAAAAAGACTCTACTGTCTGCTGTAAAATCACTTCCCGGTGGTTCCTGAAATTACCTGGAACTTTAGCCCAACTCATCAATCACCATAATCCAACTCATTACCCACTCACAGGTCTTATACCTATGTGGGCTTCATCCTTCAAAAAAGGTTAAGACAGCAGAACAACTGTGAATAGCATTGATGGAAGTCAAGGTTAGTAAATTGATAAAAAGTTGAACATTCGCATTTGTTATTTCTGTTGATAATTTAAAATGATGGGCGTAATGATGATGTGGCCTCGGTTCAGGGAATTTTTCAAATTTTTAATACACGTCATGAGGAACCAAAAGGAAATTTTTCATCATTATTGGAAAAACGTGGATAAATACCTTTTCTACAGGAAGCAGCCTAGGAATACAAATTTTCTATAAATAGAGCACGATGAATACAATATTTTTTATTAATATATCACTACTTTTCCACATAAAACCTAGGTGGTATCGTACGGCCTCCTGTATGTTCTAGAACGTCATATAATCAAATTTAATGTTGTCTCACACTGGAATTTCCACTTGAACTACAAATTAGAGAAGCTTAATAATAAGCCTACAGCCTACTAACCTTACTTATAAGCCTATAATTATTATTCATTTATAATTAGGCATACACAATAATTGATTTACTAACCCCGGATTGAAGTAGGTGGTGTATATTAAAAAGGTTATATCAATTTACTGAAATAATTCGGGGTTATATGTTTCAGATCCTAGTTATATGAAGCATAAAAATAATTTTATAGCAAAAATAAGAAATTATTAATGTTAAGCTACTTAGAAATAGCCTGTTACGTGAAGAATTCAGTCAAAATATTTTAGATAACTGTAATAGTCAAATTTGAAAGTAAAAGTTGAAGCTTTGTTGCGGGTTTATCTTATCAGGCGAAGAAGTTGAAAACATGGCATTAGGACATTATTGATAGGCTATTCGGAAACAGCCTATTTCATGAAAACTATAGTCAAGAGATTTAAAATAACATTAATAGTCAAATTTAAAACTCAAAGTCTAAAACCTTTTTGTGGTTTTATCTTTTCAGGCGAAGAAGTTGAAACCAAGGACCAAGATGACGACGATGATGAAGAAGAAGATGCGGAAGAAGAAGACACTATTGCTCAAGGGACGTCGCAATTCTCGGCAGGTACGGTAATTGGATAACTCACTAATAAATAGAAAATTAGTTTGCAGTCAATAGAGAATTTGAGCAAATCTACACTAAAAAGCCTATTAACGCTAAAAACTACGATAATCAGTTTCAAGCCACCTGTACTCTTACGTGCAAGAATCTAAAGAAGCTTTATTGTCACTTACCAGGTGGTTCGGAACCGACCTAAATAGTAGGTCTACCATTTTCCCCATAGCATGGCTCGGACAGCGAAGTGGATCTACCCAATAAAAGTCGTACGCTTATTATTTATTTTTAGCTGGTACAACCGTACCGTACCAAGAGGCTAGAATGATTGAATTCTTACCAAAATTTTTAGTTCTACTTATTTGGCACTGATCCAGGCTAAAATCAATGTTGAACAGAATGTATGAAATGAATTAGTTTTTCAATACACATTCTTCACTTTATTATGGAGGGTAGTGTTCTAATAATTAAAATTGATATTATTTATAAAGCAAACACTCCTCCTTCTAATACAGTATATAAAAGTTCAGAAATAATGCAGTTAATTCAATAAACGGATGGAATGCGAAAAATTAAGTATAAGAAATAATATTATATTTTCGTGCGACATCTTTGGACTTCTTTGGATATTACTGCAGCATTGCAACCTCTATCCTGGATATAAATGAATAAAGTAATAAATGGATGGAATGCTGAAAAATAAGAATAAAAAATTATATTTTCGTACATATTTGGACTTCTTTGGATACTACTGCAGCAATATACTGGATCAGCCATTATTGACGTCACATCAAATTGCTGAGTCTGAAATTGGAGTTGGTCTCCTTGCCAGACCCAAATCATTGTTTCTGCAGTAGAGATCATGAATACAAATCAAAATCATTTATTAAAATGACATTTTCCCGCAATATAAAAATTATTTTTCTTCAAAAACACTTCATCCAGAAATAGCGATGAGAAAAAACATGGCTAAATCAGAACTTCTAAATTGTTTGGTACAAGAATTTCCTTACATTTGAATACGAAACATAAGGACGAGTTCCTAATCAGTATCATTCACAATAACAAGAATTGTGACTTCACTCTGCGAAACCGTGGAAATGTAGGCAACATGTTACGAAAAGTTGCACAGAGATATGCTGAAGCATTAGTTGAAGTATCACCTTTGCTTGCAGACAAAATAATTTACTTCCACGACTTGCAGTACGAGAAATACAGAGTGAGAAGTATGACTAGTAGAGAGAAAGACGGAGAGAACTTTCCAGGCTGTCAGAGATTGCACTCACCAAACAGCAGCGATACAAGCAGACAATATTTTGCAGCCGCACTAGCGTGAATTAATCTGCGCTCCTGAGCAAGAGTAACAACTCTCTCTGGGAAAGAAACAAGATACGTATTCTACTGCATGACAACTCCAAGATAGACGTACAAACAGTTCTCAGAAGGAAATTGTCATGATAATGAAGTTACTCGAGGGGGAACAATGTTAAAAAGGAAAAGAACAAGAAGAAAGTAAGAAATTCGCACAGAGACGGAAGCGAATGATGATGAAGTTCTCGGCATGAAGTTGTTTGTGTCCGATAAGAGACAAAGCAGAGAAAGAAGAAGAAGGAGAATAAAAAGAAAAAGATAACCAATGTTAATCATAAGAAGGATAAGTAAAGGACGCACGACTGGCTGTAATTCGGTTGCCCGTCTTCATCCAGGAACAATCCTCCTCCACCTCCTCCACCTCTTCAGTATCTTACGCCCGTACTACGTCTTGTATTGCGGTGATATTATTTTGATAATAGCTTTTGGCAACGAAACTCTCTCGAAAATATTTTCTTCAATTCCATTTCAAATCCAGGACGCAAATCTGTGGAAAGCTTTTATATGTTACAGCTCAACTCCTAGCTGCAATGGTTTCAATTCGAATAACTTGTGTTACTGGATACACGATTAGATTATAAATTTATAGATTATACTAGTGACGAGATTGTTGAAATCTGTGTTTTGTGAGCCCCAGCAGGGCTACATCATGTGGCATTCTGGATTTTGTGAATAGTTTACACCCACAACATTCTGTAAAAATGCGTAAGAAAATCATTCAGAGTGCATCAAGAACATGGATTTTTTACAATTTGTGAGTCATCACTTGATATGATACTCTTTTCTCAGAATATTACAGTTTAAAATTACAGTTTCACTTTACATGATATTGTATGGAATATATTCATTTTTCAAATTCATATTGATATTGATATTGTATAATATTATTATGGAACCATTTTTATCAATATCATGTAAAGTGAAACTGTATAGGAATCAAGCTTATTGCAACAAAATGAATGGCATTGGAAAATTATTTGACTCATTTCTGTTATAATCTTATTTCTGAGAGATCTTATTTCTGTTATAAGACTTATTTCTGATATGATCAGTTATAATTTCAAGAGTAATGCCACAGCAAAGTGCAATTTTGTTTTATCGTTTATAGATATGTTCATTCCCACAACGAAGTTTAAAATATTTGTTTTTTCATTAAAATGCTAAAAATAATCTTGCTATGCAGAAGTGCTTAACCCTCGAGTTTCGCGGACGCGTTTTGAACTACAATATAATCTTCGACGCTTGGGCATTGACTTATTCTTTCTCTAGTAAAATTATACACTGTGGAGGAGGAGATGGATTTGCATCAACAAATTGTTATTCATGAGAATGATTAATTCTTAAGCATGATTTGAACAAAATAATCAATGGAAATCAATTTGACAAAGAGCATGTGATGTGAAAATTCAATCAGTTGATTTCTGACAGTTCAATTGGATTATACCGTATTTGTAATACGCTGGATTTGAGGGAACTGACAATTTTACAGACTGCCAAATAATATACACAGAACGTAATTTATCAATTTCGAATTTCTCAACTAAACTACGTTTCGTATATAAGGTAAAATGCAATTGAACTGTCACAATTCAACTGATCAAATTCTCAGACCTCACGCTCATTGTCAAATAATGCCATTGATCATTTCGCTGAAATTATTTTTGAGGATTTCTCAAAGTGCTATCAATCATACCGAAGACTTCATCTATTATTTCCATCACCCATTCAATGCTTTTGTCAATGGTGGATATTACTCCAGTATATTTTTTTTATTTTTTTTTTTATTGCTGATGATGCACACATAAGTCTGAAGACTTGTGCGCGGGTAATGCGGTGAATGGGTGAATGATGAGAAACATCCATGGCTGAATGAGATTCAAACTGCAGAAAATGAGGCCAGCTAGAGCCTTACCTTATCTCAGGAAAGCGCTCCAAGCAATTGCGCTATCAGAGCCGACAAAATAAGTAGTGCATAATTATTGATAACGCTTTGAGAAATTCGTAATTAATAGATTGAGTAATAGCTTATTACCTAATAATACCTCATACCTAATACTCATTATACTTTATAATCATTACACCTTATATCCAATACTCATTATACCTTACACCTCTTACTCCATCATACCTTGAACCAATTATGTCTTCAACTCATTATACCTTGTACCCAACACCTAATTATTAGTTATTCCCATTATTCCTTGCACCTAATCATTACTCATACCCCATTATGTCTTACACCTAATATTGTAAACGTATACCTGCTATTGCAGGGAAATATGGGTCAGCTATAGGTATCAGCTATGGGTAGTACCAACTACTGATTGTTGCAATCTCATAAGCCTCAACCAGAATTGACGTTGGCATGTATTTTGCTTGCAATTTGATAACTTTTCACCAAAATTGAAGTTGACAAGCTATTCTCAAGGAGTTCTTGCTCGTACTTTCGGTAAGAATCTTGTAAGACCTTTCGGAGTATATGGGAAGATGTAGAAGGAGAAGAATAAGGCAAGTACGACTCAGAGGAACTTCATTCGACAGAGCTCCTTACATAGAGTCCCCCTGGGGGTGGGTGGTGGGTGGCTTGTTGGCAAGGGGGGGGGGGGTTTGGGGGTTGACGACGGGGGTGAAGAGGTGTGGTATTGGGGGGTGATGAGGGGTGATGAGGGGGATAATACAAAAGAAGACGGTGATTTCTCGGCTAAGAGGGTCCCGGAGGCCGCGATTGTGAGAGTAGAGCATTAATCACTGTGGGCCCGCGTTCAGGTCTGTTGGGACACATTCACGTTGCTATGACGACGTGACGACGACGAAGAAGGAGACGAAAGACGATGAGAAAGAGACAGCAAAAGAGACATCACGACTAGAGAATCATGGGATAAGGCGACGACCGATTGGCCGAATTATCCCCATCATCATCATCATCATCATATCATTTCGGCAAAAGGAAATATTATTACCGACCCTTTTCTTCTTGTGTATATTAAGCTCCACGCCTCCCACCTACCATCCGCAGACGTCTTACAGAAAACTCGACGGCGGTCTCTCTGCAATAATGAAATGAGTTTTAATCGTCATGGGAGTTGATCCCTAGACTATTCAGGACATCACCGATCAAAATCCCTTCCTCTCCTCACCCACCTACTGCTGCCAAAGACAACGTACTAAGCTCTTTCTCACAGTTATTCTTCTTCCTCAACAAAGCCAAAAGTAAGAAGACCTGCAGTAGGTACAATTTTTGAAGACGGGTTGTGACATCTGTTAAAATGTTGATGTTGGTGGGCTTAATTGGACGTAATTTGTTTGCATTTCAAGAAAACTTGTCAACATCGCAACTCACTGTCTTCAGTTATTATAATTTAATCGATTATTCGGATTATTATTGCTATTTAGTGAGTATTATTGAACTGAATGTTTGCATTACAATAATAATAAGCGTATGGCTTTTAATGGTGGGGAGACCCTTACGGGTAGTTCCACCTCGCCGTTTGTGCCATGTTACGGGGAACATGGTGGACCTACTATTTTAGGTGGGTTCCGAACCACCGGGTAAGTGATAATAAAGCTTGTAACATCAAGTCATTGAAGCACGGTCACCCATCCAAGCGCAGTCTTGAGCGGTCGTGACTGAACATCACGACCACTTGAACACCACGCTCACCGCATGACCAATCACCACCCTGCATTACAATGAAAACTACAGTTACTTTAAAAGTCACTGTTATGCAAACCAGCATTATTCCACAATTCTACGACCTGTACCCATCTAATATAATGCCAACTAATCAAATTTCACATTTCATGAATAATTTCGGATTTTGGATTTTATTTTTATTTCCTGTGAACAAATTATGGAATGTGAATGAACTAGTGAAGATTTTTTTTGAGGATGACGCCCACATAGGTCTGAGACCTGTGCAAGTGTAAGGAGTTGGATGATGGTGATTGATGAGCTGGACCTACAGTTTTAGATGGCTTCCGAACCATTAGGAAGTGATTTTACAGCAGAGAATAGTGTCTTTTTGCTGGCCAATCTAATCGGCCACCCTTACAGAAAGTGCTAAGGAGAACGCAGCTTATCTCTATCTGATTGAACAGATACCTGCCACGACTCACGGCTATCACTCCCCGAACTTTATTATTCATAAATTTTAAAAACATATTGTTTGGTTCTGAACAAATTATGAAACGTGAACAAATTTACATTTAACAATTCATATTTTCCTCCATGATACATGATACAGTCTGTATATATGTACCCTTAACTGACAAAGTTCTCATCCTTTTTCTAGACGTTCAGAAGTGTGGCAAAGATTGTTTTATGATAGTTTTTATTCAAATGAAATTGATAGTAATGTGAAAGAAGAAGTTTTACCAATGTATAGAGTGTTTCATGCAACGAAGAAAAATTATTGAGCGCTTATTCCGTTGTGATAATATAATTATAGTTGTGATAATGATTTTAATACTGATGTTAGTGAAATTCTGATCTGATAAATAAAACTGGTGTTTGTAGGAGGAGAATACTTGTAAGAACGTTTGAATTTAAAATCAATCACATAAATTGAATAATATATTAACACTTGTTGTGTTAATGAGTTGTATATTATGTTCTTCAAGCAGTGTCAATAGTCCTATCACCACTATTCAAGATTCTCGAAAATTTCAAGACGAAAAGGAAAAAGAATGCTGAAAAACAAGGCCTGTGAGACTGTGATATGCACTCCTTAATCCGGCCCACTCCGAATCCAAATTAGGAGCGTGTTCCTGCAATCTTTCCCTTTCCGAGACTTTCAAGCTGACAGTCATTTCCCCACTGACTTTCATCTTTTCCTTCCACTCAATTCCTACAAGAAGGTGAACAGAGTATTAAAACATAACTCCCCCTCCTGCATCTTCCAACCATCATTCGACTTCTTACGTATCCTACCAAGTATGAGTCTTACTAAAAAAACTTGAAGAAATCTCCTGTCTTCCTTCCATCACTGACTCTATTCTAGCCTTTATTGTGGAAGTGGAATTAATCATCACCTCTGAAACTTTTCACTCATATCAAGAGTATTTTTATTGTTTTTAATTCCTATTATTCCTAATCATCTATGTAATGGACACATCTTTCATTGATAAACTGTATTTGTAAGTTTACAGGAAATAAATTAATTTCCAATCGATGAAAATTAAAGCAAATAGAATGTAATAAAAGGCTACCGCATTAAATTAGAGGTCTTCCAGTCAGGCTTTTGAAGACTGTAGTTCGTAAGTGGATTAGTCTACATCCCTCTATTCAATGCAGGAATTTTTAGAATGTGATATGATTGGATTTACAGATTAAACTGCAACGGTGACATTTAATTATATTTTCTATAGGCTATGTATTTAATATAAACTTAATAAAACAACTTTTGAATGGAAATTAACTCACGTTATGGCGTGACGGCCGTTTCGCTCTGTTGTCTAGAGCATCGTCAGACGACCCACAGTACACTGACTTAAGGTATGAGTTTGAGGGTTATGTATGTTGGAATGGTGATGGGGTGGGGGGATGAGTAGGCGGGAGGTTTGAAATTGGGATTATTTTGTCAAATAGAGCATGTGAGAAGAAGTTAAGTTGATCATTTAAAATGTTGTCAGGTTCCTGCTTTGCATGTTTGTAAATCTCATATTGTTCTAAAACATTGAGTTTCTGGCTTTTGTGAGTGAAGTGTAGTGTGTCTAAATTAGTGTCAATGTCTGTATAACTGTGGCCTGTTGAAATGATGTGTTCAGCAAAAGTGGAATGTGTGTTTGGGTGTGAGATGGCTCTTGTGTGTTCTTTGAATCTAGTGGTGAATGTCCTGCCAGTTTGTCCTATATAGAACTTGTTGCAGTCATCACATTTCAATTTGTAAATTCCAGATCTGTTGTACTTGTTTTGAGATGTTGTCTGAGAATGCAGGTGTTTTTTGAGTGAATTAGTTGTTCTGTAAGCTATTTTATATTTGAGTTTCCTGAATGAAGCTGCTATTTTATGAGTTTTGTTGTTGAGGTAGGTAAGTGTGATGAATGTATGGGGGTTGTCATTCTGTTTGTTGCTGGTGTGAGTGATTGGTTTTGTTGATATTCTGTGCAGTAGTTTGTCTATTAGTGTGTGTTTTTAACCATTCTGTTGTGCTATGTATTTTATAGTATTCACATACTCTGGCCGTCACGCCATAAAGTGAGTTAATTTCCATTCAAAAGTTGTTTTATTAAGTTTATATTACATATTAGTGGAAACAAGATGGATCTTCAACATCATAATTTCGCTATGTATTTGTTGTCGTGTATTTATGTGTGGCTTTTTGTAGTCACTTTTGCCTATTAATAATATTTTTTCTCTAGTGAAAATTAATAGTGAAACTGTGTCTTCTAGGCATAACGTTTATTAGTTGGACATTTATGTTTTGAAATTTTAAAGAGGAAGTAATTTTGGGCTGTAAAGCCTGTTGCTTCTTCTCCATTCTATTGCAATGTGATGATGTACATATACGACAAATGAATAAATAAAGAAATTATCTTATCTTAGAAAAAAGCTTTTAACATTTATAATACAGTACAATTTTTGCACCAAAATATATCAGTAGGTTAACAGTGAATGGCATACTGTAAGGTGAAATGTCATACTATTTAATGAAAATGAAAATATATTCAAACGTAAATTTGATAGGGCTCTGCTCATTTCAAAATATGTTATATCCCGCGCTGCACCCGACTTGAAACGTCAATTTTGACGTATATTCGTCAAACTTATATGTATTGGGAGGATATGTTTGCGAAATTGTATCAGAGGGAAGTTTTAAAATGTATCTCCAATAGCGTCTAAGGCCTCAACTTATATAAACATTTATACCAAACTTCAGCTTCATCGGCTGCATATTTGTTGAAAAACGGTGATGAATGAGTGTATGAGTGAGTGAGTCACGCAGTGAAATTTAGTTTTCATGATAGAAGATTTGAAATCCAGTGAATGAAAATAAAATAGAAAATAATTCCTTTTCACTCCTGAACATCATTCTGGGCTATTTTCGTCTTTGTTGAGTTCATGGGATCCTTACCGGTAACCGGTGAATGTTACCGGTGGCGTCTGATTGGTCTATTTGAATTCTTCAACGACTATGAATTTGAATTTGATTTTGAACTCAGCCATTGGTTCCAGAAAAAATCAAAAGTGCATCCACCATCAGTCCAGTGATTGACGAATTGTATTGATTGTCACTGTGAATGGAGATGATCCTTCTCACCCTTCCCCTTCCCAATCATATCCCCTTCCCTTTCACAACCCCCTCCCATTGCCATTCCCCTTCCCAATCACCATCCCACCCACTACAGCATTCGTCATGCATGCAAAAGGCCGTCACTAGCATCAGATCGGCGTGTGCATACATTTATAAAAGGTATTGCGAGCTTTTCCATGTTCGATGTCTGTCCTCGCTTCGGACATTTTCACGTCTCCACACGAATAATGCAATTTAAAGTTGGACTTGCCGAAGTCGCGTTGACTGTCGACTTTTCCATTAATTAAGTTCGGTGTGAAAACGAGTCTGGCCATGAAGTGGAGCTGACAATAGCCTCTAGCCGTTCTCTTTCTGCCCACCTCCCACCCACTGACCACTGCGTCACCGTTTTCTTCATTAGTCAACCCAGATCACACCTCATCATGCCACAAGATTCTATCAACTTCTACTTAACTTTCGACTATTGCCTTCCTGTCTCAGTTTTAAGAATATATGTTTCCGACATTTACTTACATTCTACACATTTGGTGAGTGTTTACTCTTGTAATGGATAATGTTTTAGAAGATTCATGGTGCAATTTGCAAAAAAGATAGGATGGAACAAGAATAATAATAAGCGTATGGCATTTATTGGTGGGAAAACCCTTACGGGCAGTTCCAAATCGTTTACCATATACAATCTATTTTGCTGTTAATAATATGCTTTTCAATCAGACACAATGCATTTTCGTAAATTTTCCTGCAATCTTTCCCTTTCCGAGACTTTCAAGCTGACAGTCATTTCCCCACTGACTTTCATCTTTTCCTTCCACTCAATTCCTACAAGAAGGTGAACAGAGTATTAAAACATAACTCCCCCTCCTGCATCTTCCAACCATCATTCGACTTCTTACGTATCCTACCAAGTATGAGTCTTACTAAAAAAACTTGAAGAAATCTCCTGTCTTCCTTCCATCACTGACTCTATTCTAGCCTTTATTGTGGAAGTGGAATTAATCATCACCTCTGAAACTTTTCACTCATATCAAGAGTATTTTTATTGTTTTTAATTCCTATTATTCCTAATCATCTATGTAATGGACACATCTTTCATTGATAAACTGTATTTGTAAGTTTACAGGAAATAAATTAATTTCCAATCGATGAAAATTAAAGCAAATAGAATGTAATAAAAGGCTACCGCATTAAATTAGAGGTCTTCCAGTCAGGCTTTTGAAGACTGTAGTTCGTAAGTGGATTAGTCTACATCCCTCTATTCAATGCAGGAATTTTTAGAATGTGATATGATTGGATTTACAGATTAAACTGCAACGGTGACATTTAATTATATTTTCTATAGGCTATGTATTTAATATAAACTTAATAAAACAACTTTTGAATGGAAATTAACTCACGTTATGGCGTGACGGCCGTTTCGCTCTGTTGTCTAGAGCATCGTCAGACGACCCACAGTACACTGACTTAAGGTATGAGTTTGAGGGTTATGTATGTTGGAATGGTGATGGGGTGGGGGGATGAGTAGGCGGGAGGTTTGAAATTGGGATTATTTTGTCAAATAGAGCATGTGAGAAGAAGTTAAGTTGATCATTTAAAATGTTGTCAGGTTCCTGCTTTGCATGTTTGTAAATCTCATATTGTTCTAAAACATTGAGTTTCTGGCTTTTGTGAGTGAAGTGTAGTGTGTCTAAATTAGTGTCAATGTCTGTATAACTGTGGCCTGTTGAAATGATGTGTTCAGCAAAAGTGGAATGTGTGTTTGGGTGTGAGATGGCTCTTGTGTGTTCTTTGAATCTAGTGGTGAATGTCCTGCCAGTTTGTCCTATATAGAACTTGTTGCAGTCATCACATTTCAATTTGTAAATTCCAGATCTGTTGTACTTGTTTTGAGATGTTGTCTGAGAATGCAGGTGTTTTTTGAGTGAATTAGTTGTTCTGTAAGCTATTTTATATTTGAGTTTCCTGAATGAAGCTGCTATTTTATGAGTTTTGTTGTTGAGGTAGGTAAGTGTGATGAATGTATGGGGGTTGTCATTCTGTTTGTTGCTGGTGTGAGTGATTGGTTTTGTTGATATTCTGTGCAGTAGTTTGTCTATTAGTGTGTGTTTGTAACCATTCTGTTGTGCTATGTATTTTATAGTATTCACATACTCTGGCCGTCACGCCATAACGTGAGTTAATTTCCATTCAAAAGTTGTTTTATTAAGTTTATATTACATATTAGTGGAAACAAGATGGATCTTCAACATCATAATTTCGCTATGTATTTGTTGTCGTGTATTTATGTGTGGCTTTTTGTAGTCACTTTTGCCTATTAATAATATTTTTTCTCTAGTGAAAATTAATAGTGAAACTGTGTCTTCTAGGCATAACGTTTATTAGTTGGACATTTATGTTTTGAAATTTTAAAGAGGAAGTAATTTTGGGCTGTAAAGCCTGTTGCTTCTTCTCCATTCTATTGCAATGTGATGATGTACATATATGACAAATGAATAAATAAAGAAATTATCTTATCTTAGAAAAAAGCTTTTAACATTTATAATACAGTACAATTTTTGCACCAAAATATATCAGTAGGTTAACAGTGAATGGCATACTGTAAGGTGAAATGTCATACTATTTAATGAAAATGAAAATATATTCAAACGTAAATTTGATAGGGCTCTGCTCATTTCAAAATATGTTATATCCCGCGCTGCACCCGACTTGAAACGTCAATTTTGACGTATATTCGTCAAACTTATATGTATTGGGAGGATATGTTTGCGAAATTGTATCAGAGGGAAGTTTTAAAATGTATCTCCAATAGCGTCTAAGGCCTCAACTTATATAAACATTTATACCAAACTTCAGCTTCATCGGCTGCATATTTGTTGAAAAACGGTGATGAATGAGTGTATGAGTGAGTGAGTCATGCAGTGAAATTTAGTTTTCATGATAGAAGATTTGAAATCCAGTGAATGAAAATAAAATAGAAAATAATTCCTTTTCATTCCTGAACATCATTCTGGGCTATTTTCGTCTTTGTTGAGTTCATGGGATCCTTACCGGTAACCGGTGAATGTTACCGGTGGCGTCTGATTGGTCTATTTGAATTCTTCAACGACTATGAATTTGAATTTGATTTTGAACTCAGCCATTGGTTCCAGAAAAAATCAAAAGTGCATCCACCATCAGTCCAGTGATTGACGAATTGTATTGATTGTCACTGTGAATGGAGATGATCCTTCTCACCCTTCCCCTTCCCAATCATATCCCCTTCCCTTTCACAACCCCCTCCCATTGCCATTCCCCTTCCCAATCACCATCCCACCCACTACAGCATTCGTCATGCATGCAAAAGGCCGTCACTAGCATCAGATCGGCGTGTGCATACATTTATAAAAGGTGTTGCGAGCTTTTCCATGTTTGATGTCTGTCCTCGCTTCGGACATTTTCACGTCTCCACACGAATAATGCAATTTAAAGTTGGACTTGCCGAAGTCGCGTTGACTGTCGACTTTTCCATTAATTAAGTTCGGTGTGAAAACGAGTCTGGCCATGAAGTGGAGCTGACAATAGCCTCTAGCCGTTCTCTTTCTGCCCACCTCCCACCCACTGACCACTGCGTCACCGTTTTCTTCATTAGTCAACCCAGATCACACCTCATCATGCCACAAGATTCTATCAACTTCTACTTAACTTTCGACTATTGCCTTCCTGTCTCAGTTTTAAGGATATATGTTTCCGACATTTACTTACATTCTACACATTTGGTGAGTGTTTACTCTTGTAATGGATAATGTTTTAGAAGATTCATGGTGCAATTTGCAAAAAATATAGGATGGAACAAGAATAATAATAAGCGTATGGCATTTATTGGTGGGAAAACCCTTACGGGCAGTTCCAAATCGTTTACCATATACAATCTATTTTGCTGTTAATAATATGCTTTTCAATCAGACACAATGCATTTTCGTAAATTTTCGGGAATAAAGTGATTTATCTTCTTTTTCTTTTTTGTCCCCTACTTCTTTTTCTCCTTCTTTTTCTTCTCCTCTATCATTCTTTTTTCTACTTCTTTTTCTTTTTCCTCTTCAGTTTTCTTCTCATTCTTTTCCTTCTCCCTCTTCATTTTCTTAGTATTAAGCGTTGGATATTCGTCAACAGATAACGGCAAGTAGGTGTTTATTACGTTCAATTGTTAATTGCAATAATCCTGAATGTTAATTTAAAAGTACGGTTACAATAATTGACTACTGTGGCATGTACTAGCCTAAAGTAGAGGCAACGTGGAGTTTGTACAGTCGGTGTTTTTTGCTTTGGGTCGCTTTGGCTCGAGTGGTTGAACGGACGGGTAGTTGTGGTATGGTGGGGGGGGGGGGGAGCGAGGATTGCTGCTGTCGAAGACTGTACTCGGGGAATTCCCGTGGGATCCGCGGCACTACTGGGAAATGAGGCGAAATGAGGGTAGGGTGGTGGTCTCCCTAGGGATGGTGCTCGGGGAAAACTGCGTTCCCCCATTCCCCGCTCCGACATCCTACAGAAGCAGACACAAAAAACTCTGATTAGTTCCAACTCTCTAGAGGAATAAACTTACCTTGCCTCTACCAGTCTCCACTTTACCATTTCCCCTCTACCACCCCTACCATCATACAACCCCCTTTTACTTACTTCTGTTTTTATATTACGTCATTTCTTGCTGCTTTGCATTCAGCTTACCTTACCCGACTCTTCTAGCCTTTCTCCGCCAGAACTTCGTTCGCTTAAAACCCCTCCCTTCCTACTGCTCTGCATCATTCTCTTATCTGCCCCCCTCCACCACTTCTTCTTTCCAACCCCCCTTCCACACGCTATGATATTATTTCAACATTATTATTTCTCTCCCTTGCTGACTTCTTGCTCTCTCTCGTACCACATTTCATGTCCCACCGAAAAAAACTTCTCCTTTCTCTGTCGATAAAATCATCATTATTTAAAATGTGTATAACACTGTGATCTCCATTTCAAAAGCATGTGTATTAGAAACGCAAAGAATCATCTAAATAATCATTGGGGAACATAAATATTGTATTCTTGAGCAAAGTAGGATTAAGGCTCTATAAATAACAGTTAGATTTAGGAGTATAATTGTGATCTTCATTTCAGAAGCATATATGTATTAGAAACGCAAAGAATCATTTAAATTCATTGGGGAACATAAATATTGTATTCTTGAGCAAAGTAGGATTAAGGCTCTATAAATAACAGGTAGATTTAGGAGTATAATTGTGATCTTCATTTCAGAAGCATATATGTATTAGAAACGCAAAGAATCATTTAAATTCATTGGGGAACATAAATATTGTATTCTTGAGCAAAGTAGGATTAAGGCTCTATAAATAACAGGTAGATTTAGGAGTATAATTGTGATCTTCATTTCAGAAGCATATATGTATTAGAAACGCAAAGAATCATTTAAATTCATTGGGGAACATAAATATTGTATTCTTGAGCAAAGTAGGATTAAGGCTCTATAAATAACAGGTAGATTTAGGAGTATAATTTTGATCTTCATTTCAGAAGCATATATGTATTAGAAACGCAAAGAATCATTTAAATTCATTGGGGAACATAAATATTGTATTCTTGAGCAAAGTAGGATTAAGGCTCTATAAATAACAGGTAGATTTAGGAGTATAATTGTGATCTTCATTTCAGAAGCATATATGTATTAGAAACGCAAAGAATCATTTAAATTCATTGGGGAACATAAATATTGTATTCTTGAGCAAAGTAGGATTAAGGCTCTATAAATAACAGGTAGATTTAGGAGTATAATTGTGATCTTCATTTCAGAAGCATATATGTATTAGAAACGCAAAGAATCATTTAAATTCATTGGGGAACATAAATATTGTATTCTTGAGCAAAGTAGGATTAAGGCTCTATAAATAACAGGTAGATTTAGGAGTATAATTGTGATCTTCATTTCAGAAGCATATATGTATTAGAAACGCAAAGAATCATTTAAATTCATTGGGGAACATAAATATTGTATTCTTGAGCAAAGTAGGATTAAGGCTCTATAAATAACAGGTAGATTTAGGAGTATAATTGTGATCTTCATTTCAGAAGCATATATGTATTAGAAACGCAAAGAATCATTTAAATTCATTGGGGAACATAAATATTGTATTCTTGAGCAAAGTAGGATTAAGGCTCTATAAATAACAGGTAGATTTAGGAGTATAATTGTGATCTTCATTTCAGAAGTATATGTATTAGAAACGCAAGAATTATCTAAATAATCATTGGGGAACATAAATATTGCATTCTTGAGCAAAGTAGGATTAAGGCTCTATAAATAACAGGTAGATTTAGGAGTATAATTGTGATCTTCATTTCAGAAGCATATATGTATTAGAAACGCAAAGAATCATTTAAATTCATTGGGGAACATAAATATTGTATTCTTGAGCAAAGTAGGATTAAGGCTCTATAAATAACAGGTAGATTTAGGAGTATAATTTTGATCTTCATTTCAGAAGCATATATGTATTAGAAACGCAAAGAATCATTTAAATTCATTGGGGAACATAAATATTGTATTCTTGAGCAAAGTAGGATTAAGGCTCTATAAATAACAGGTAGATTTAGGAGTATAATTGTGATCTTCATTTCAGAAGCATATATGTATTAGAAACGCAAAGAATCATTTAAATTCATTGGGGAACATAAATATTGTATTCTTGAGCAAAGTAGGATTAAGGCTCTATAAATAACAGGTAGATTTAGGAGTATAATTGTGATCTTCATTTCAGAAGCATATATGTATTAGAAACGCAAAGAATCATTTAAATTCATTGGGGAACATAAATATTGTATTCTTGAGCAAAGTAGGATTAAGGCTCTATAAATAACAGGTAGATTTAGGAGTATAATTGTGATCTTCATTTCAGAAGTATATGTATTAGAAACGCAAGAATTATCTAAATAATCATTGGGGAACATAAATATTGCATTCTTGAGCAAAGTAGGATTAAGGCTCTATAAATAACTGGTAGATTTAGGAGTATAATTGACATCTTCATTTCAGAAGTATATATATGAGAAACGCAAGAATTATCTAAATAATCATTGTGGAATATGAATATTGCATTCTTGATCAAATTTTGATGGCTATATAAACATCAGGTATACACACCATTTTATTTCTTTATTTTCAGTGGAAAAGAACACGTTTAAACCTAAGCGAGTAAATTTCCAACACTTGAGTAGGATTAAGGCTTTAATAACATCAGGTACAATCACACACCATTTTGGTTTTTTATTGTCAGTTGAAAAGCACTCGTTTAAAACTTGGCGATTAAATTTGAAACCCTGAATTGCCATAATCCAGCTAATACAGTACAGCTGTTGATACGAATACAGAATAGCATATAAATTTGAATTTACATCCTACGTAAAAACAAAAATGTCGGATGATTATACCTGGTGTTGATAGGCTTTTATTGGTGGGGAGACCCTCATGCTGTGTAAAGTGCGAGCAAGTGATGCGTACGAATTCAAGTCGCAGCATATTCCTAGCATGCGAGATATTTCTATGGGTAGTTCCACCTCGTCGTTTGAGCCAATACCTGGTGTTTGATAGAGCGTTGAGTACGATCGCACTCAAAGTAGGATTTCAACTCACTTTCCACAGAAAACGATGATAATTTTGGAATACTTCAAGAATGTAGTAGTTCATTAAAGCTAAAACATGGTATCTTGTTTTCCGCGGTAGTATGAGATCAATAAACTATACCGAGCAAAAAGGTTAATAGCTTTTTTGCTTGTTTTCAATTATAGTCTAGTTTCAATCGTATTTGAAGTTACAACTGCAATCTTGGAACAACATTAATGATATATTACATTTGAAAAGAACCAAACTAGAGTTACCGATCCATTTCCCGATTTATTACAATTTTGTAAGATTAACTTTTTTCTCTGTGTAGCAATATTACAACTAATATTTCATGAGAGATTTGTATCATGACACTATTATTTCACGGTGCAGCGATATGAGCAGCGATGTTCATACTTACTTTATGCTTTCAAACGATATTTTTTCGTGTTCTTTTGCAGTAAAACTTAAAAAAAAACATAATATGAAAATTTATCATAGGAACAATTGATGCTAATTGCATTTCACTACTGTTCCATGAGGCAGCTATTTGAGCAGCGATGTTCATACTTGAAACCTTTAAACGATATTTTTGGGGGTTTTTCTCAGTAAGATTTTCAATAACGTGATATGAGAATCCATCATAAGTTACAATTGATGGTAGCACCTTTACGTCAAAATGGGTAATAAGAGCAGTTTTTCTCTTATGTTATTTCAATGTTTTGAAGTAACAAAATAAACATATTAAATTGGAAACAAGCATTCAATGTATTTAAGAATTCGCTACTGAGGCTAGCTGCTGGTTTTTGGATGACACCAACACAACTGAATTATTAAATCGGAATGAGATTTAGGAGTACATAGAAATACACAGAAAATGCAACTGAAGAATGAATCTCAATAAAATGCCATTTGAAATTTTTCATTTGTAATTTGAAAGAATAAAACAATGGGTGGTGTATGACGGTGTATCAGCTAAGTATCTCCATTTCAACTCAGCACTTAGGACTCTTTGCTATTTGATGTGAATAAAAATTGATCCAATCAGAATCCAGTTGATCCATTGATCATTGACTCCAGTTATCCAACCAAGTCCAATCACTCAACTCAACTCACTCAACTTCATTCACATCACCCGATATCCAAGACCTATTGTTCACAGCTTTTAAAATTGACTATTCATAAATAACTGGTTGGAGTTCGTTTTGAATCGGTCTCCGGAGAAGGAATCCATATATGTTTTCGTATAGAAGATATCTTGGATTAAGAAATAATTTATGAAATTTGTCTGTAATGGAGTGGGGAAGGTGTGTTATTGGGAGCGCCGATAATCCAGCGCTTAGACTTGCCGCAGAACACAAAGGTGCTGCACGTTGTAGCACAGGTAGGCGGCGAGTGCTAGAGAGAGTATCGTCATCAATTGCAGCGTGGGGCGCAGAATACCTTCCTTTTGGGGATTAGCCAAACGACCTCTGAAGCTACTGCTAGCACCTGGTGCATCTCTTACACGCAATGCATTTGTCTGCCGCTAATCGATTAATCTGGTCTACTGTTGTCCCCGTGAACCTAGCCTGCTTATACACTTATAGGCCACCCACCAAAACAGACTTGCAAACTTGCAAAAAAGACACTGTTCTCTGCTGTAAAATCACTTCCCGGTGGTTCGGAACCCACCTAAAACTGTAGGTCCAACTCATCAATCACCATCATCCAACTCATTACCCACGCACAGGTCTCAGACCTATGTGGGCTTCATCCTAAAAAAAAAAAAAAAAAAAAAACCATGGCCTATAACATTATGTCTATTAAGGTTATTGAATACAAGGCTGTTATGTTTATTAGAACAACTGGAAGTGCAATTATGACGTATTTCAGTTCAATAGCATTGAGTCACCCATATTAGTGCCAACTCATAACAATATAGTCAAATCTGTGATATGCAAGCTTCATTTTTGTACTGAAAGAGTGAACAAATCATAGAGGTATAAGAAAGTGAAGGGACCATAACCAAAATCATCAAAGTTAAAAAATTGCAACCGGAAATGGAAGCAAACTAGGCCCTACCGTTGCTTCCGAGAAATATTCGTCTGGCGCAAAGGCCCTACTGCTTGGGATCTGACGCCATTCGCGGCTATATCACCGCGAATTTCAACCTACCTTGATCATTTTACAAGATTCCACTTTCATATCATTGTAAATGTTTGAACAAACATTTGATAAATGTTTATCATTTGTGGAAAACAATTTGCATTTGAAAATGATTTTCTGAAAACATTTATCAAGATTTAGCAGTTATACTGATATTTTTGACTTTGATTTATGGCTTTAACCTACAAGGAAGTGAAGAGTGGCGGCCATCTTCAAAGATAGCCATGGTAGAGTTATATATCATCATAGATGCATGATGCATAGATATATATATTTAACAACTACTACAACTTTGGTGTATATCTATAGTGGAGTAGAGCCGCCGGAAGTCGCCGAATAGCCGCTCAAGATAGTCGGCTACTCATTTCTCACTTAACACTCTTTCCACTTTCATATTTACCCCATGGTACAAATATAGCTGAAATTTGCTAGTTAAGATTAATCCCGAATGAAGTGACGTCATGGCTTTCTATTTTGCTATTATTTGAGCGAGTTAAGGAACAACCTTGTATTTATTATAAATGCTTATGCATAATGCTTAATGCTTATTAAAATTTATATTAAGTTTCATAGAATTTTATCAATTTTTTGTACCTTTTTTAGATCCAGACTTCCAAGGTTCAGAAACAACAAGCATTGTCCAGTACTATTATTATTAATCTTTGAAATCAACATTGTTCTTTGTCATCAGAAATTGATAATTTTATCTATACTTTCACATCAGGACTATCTGTATCGCAGTACCTAGGATCCTTGAAATCTTTTTTATCGTGATTTTACATGTGATTATTCAATTTGGCTAATTAAGATAATTCAAAGATATTCATCATGAAAGATTTTATATTTTTCTTAAAGAAAGTACTATTGAGGCTAGACACACTACCTCATTGAGTATTCATAGTTTCTTCATGTTCAATGTGTGTTAAATAAATAAATAAAAAGTATTTGAGATTTGAAGTTAGAATTAAAATAAGTTGAAAACTTAAACCACTAACAAGCAATGCATTGACAATTAGATGTTAAGTGAACATGCAATATGATATGGCCACTACATAGTTCTATTATCGGCTTGTTCAACTAAGTTCATAAGAGAAGACTTGTTTTGTAAGCAAGCAAACTCAATTCAACTTTGAAATCTATCAGGAGAGTGATAACTTGCGAGGTTGGTGGAGAAAGTATGGACGTCATTTATTGGCAACAGGCAGTGCTGTAGTAACATGCAGCAGAGGACGACGCGATGATGCAAATCCGGTGGTGGTGTTTTCTATCGGGAGGGAGGGGGTGAAGGTGAATGACTGGAGGGGAAAAGGGGGCCCATCTGGGGGCAAGTACGAGAGAGTCAGGGCGGCCTGGTCCCAAATCCCAGACGATATAAACAAGAGCAGAAGAAATATCGCGGGGACATAACTTATATACGATATTGGGATTGTGGCGGGTGTTGGGGAAGGGGGGAGGCGTCGTCGTCCAATTCTCCCAAGAATAATATGTTAGTGTATCTCGGGCGCCTCCGAGATGGAGTCTCCGTCATATCGGATGTGCCCATTACAAGCCAACTGCGCCCCGGGGACTTCCCGGGCGCACAAAAGCACTCCTCCCGGTCCCCCCCGGGGAGCCCCTGGAGCCCCCTCACTAATAACGCCTTTCTCTACTCCACCTTCGTCATCTTCGCACCGGCGCTCACCTTTCACGCGTCAGCCCCTCCGTCGTTTACCTCTGCCAGGCGTCGAAAAGAAGTGCCCGCGGCCTCATGGTCATCAATCTACAAGGCCAACCCCTTTCCGTGTCCAATAATCTTGATATCGGCAACGATGCTCTAGTTTGGTTCAAGAAGACAAGTAGGTTTTTGGAGCATTTTTCTGGCTTCCCCAAGTTCTCTACTTGCCAAGTAGCTAGAGGTTATAAACTTGTCCGAATGCACTTCCAAGAAAAACCTCAACTATTGTAACTGTACCTTAGAGGTAAAAGACACTTTTTGATATTCTGAGACTATTGCATAGTTGTATGTTGTTTTTAATGCTCTACAACTACATAGAGCTAACGAGACTATGTCCACAAGTGGAAGTTTAGATACAGCTCTCTAAATGAACTCCAAGTCTATTTGAGTCCATTAACACTTGGGGGTATACAACACCATGTGTGGATTTGATGTTGTATACCTCTACGATTTCTTCTATATGGTTCACCAGCTGGACATAGTGTTGTCTAACTAAACATTGCAGATTTTCAGAAACAAGGAAAATATGATCAATTCTTGTAGCCATTTTAACCGCTACTAATGAATTATTGTTTGTTTTAAATGAAACCACATACAATTTTTAATATTTGTTTTTTGATTGTTTCAAGCCCTGTGAACAAAATTTGAGAGTTAAAAAACACTATGTCCGCTTTAAAAATTGAAATGAAAAGAAACGAAATTTTTCTGATGATATAAGATATATTGAAGGAAGAATATTGCCTACTTTTCGCTCAATTGTCTCATAAAGTTATCTTTGAAAAAATCTTGATTTAACTAAAATCATATTTATTTTGTATATACAATATGTATTGGGGTAAACAGTGAAATCCAACACAAACTATGAATAAAGTGCTGAATTCAGTACTACAATTACCACCACCACTACTAATAAGGTACTACCACCACCACCACCACGACTTCGGTAGTTTCTACTAAGAATATGTAATACTAACCACTACCACTACTGTACTAAACATTAATTTATACAGTCTAATTTTAAACTCTGTCTACAACCTAAACAACTTTATTGGAAAAAATAATAAATTAAATTATTAAGAAATCCATTACTGTACATACGTTATAATTTTTAAACAATACTTCACATTCTATGTAATTAATTTCTATCAACCATTTTTTAACAAGCTCTTAAATGTTGATAAATTTACTGCATATTTCAAAAAACCTGTCATGCTATTGAAGAGTTTGGAGTATACCGTGGGTATTGCAAGATCTCTATTGCGGCCTCAGGTGTTGTGTGCATATTCAACATATTGAATATGTGTTGGATAACTCTTTATGTGAGTGATAACTACTAAAATGCATTATTGTGCTATACTGAGAACCCTATAAACCTTTAAAAGCTGTATCAATGGAAATCGAGGGCGTTTCTGACAAATAAATAAATAAATATGATTCATTGACCTAAGAGCTTGGAATAGAAACATAGAGTCTTGTCATAAATAGTACAAATTTGTCAATATCTCAAAACAATTATCACTTTTTCAATTTTCAATATCACAGTATTTCAAATAGAAGAGTCTTGTCAGTAACTCAGTAAATCACCCTAAGCAGAATTTTCTGTGTTTTCGAAAAACAATACTATTGCACAGAATAAAAGCTACTGTAAAGAATGTCATGCTTCATATAACTCAATAAATAAATTATTTAGTTACGATTTTCTTGAACTATTATCAATTAGTACAGTATATCCATGTAGAAACCTGTATACTCTGATTTGAGGTGCTGGGTGTAGTATAATTATTGAAATCTGATTTCTTCGAATTAAACATTCTATAGAGTAATAATAATAATAAATAATTAACAAGATTAAGTTTGCAAGCGTTTCATGTTAACAGTTAGTTTCGCTGATATTGGACAAATTTTTTGAATTGTATTATTAAGATATAAAATTTGAAAAAAAACTGGGAAATAAACTAGAAGAAATTAATGGTGATGAAAGTTTTAGTTTTACCCTACTTAGTTTCATAGAGTCTTTGATTTTTACAGCATGGTCAAGATTCGCTCTCTCCTAACTCATTTATTTACTGTAATATTCTAGATCTACCGACCCATATCCACATAAATCTTCATGCTGAATCTGGGTTAATAAACTAGGAGAAAAAAGAATAAGAAGAAAAAAAGAAGAAGAATGAGAAGGAGAAGAAGAAGAAGAAGAAGAAGAAGAAAAATAATTACGAAATTTCTTTCAACTTAATGGAACATTCTTACTTAATCCTCTATTTCAATAAAATTAATCTCAGATTTCACGAGTATTACTGTACAAGGTCATACCGAACTTAATCAATTATTTACTAATCTACAAAAAGATTCATTGTCGGAAAAAACGAATGACGATCACAGAAATAAATTTCTGTAGACATCATCAACCTAAAACGTGTCTAAGAATCTAGGCAATACATTTAGAGTGTTGCTTGTGAAAAATAAGAGGAAGAGAGAGCGAAAGTGAGAGAGAGTGAGTGTGTGGGAGAGAGATTAAGCAAGTGAGAAAGAGGAAGTGGAAGAGAGTGAATGAGATATTTGGGTAGCGTAGCACAGTGAACACTGCGCACGGAATATTTTGATCAGGTTTGTCTGGAGTAGCTTGATGGGGTAGGGGTGGATGAAGTGAGGCGGGAAGGAGGTGGAAGGAATATCCGAGGAGGTTCAAAGGATGGGTTTGGCGAGCCTCAGGTGGCGGTCGTGCCTGCTATGTCCCTCGGGAACTCATTATCACACCCAGTCCCAACAGCGAGAAAGAGAGACATTCCGGGTAGTGGCATGGCACTGTCTAATGCAGCTACTCTAGTAACTTGTTCCTACTCTTGGGTGTGCTTGTGTGCGCACGCGTATGTGTTTGTGTGTGTGTGTGTGTGTGTGTGTGTGTGTGTGTCTGTATGGCATGTACAGTACTTGCTAGCTGTGTGTCCATGATGCCATTCCACCTTCTTGACTCCTGGGGATTCGTAGGGACATTGGCCATGGGACACATCAACCTCCACTAATAACACGAATGAAAATTTCACCATTATTCCCTCCCCTCCTACTCACCCCCCACAACCCCTCAACAACATCATCCAGGTAAGTAGGCTACATCCTTTATCAATATTAGATCTCCACAGTAGTTGCGCACAACATGTTCCTTGTACAAGGGTAAAGTAAGAAAGGTCACATACTTGCGATTATACAATATGAAGTAGAAATAGAATACTGACTTCTCACGTCTGTCTTGTAGCAGTTACTCTCATGTAATATATGAAAAAAGTTATTTGTGTAACTAGTGCACATAGTAGCTCTTTGCAGCATGAAACAAATGCATTACGCACGAGCTGAAGGCGAGTGCGGAATAGTTTCTCGAGTGCAGCAAAGATACTTTCAGCACGAGTTACACATTATTTATTAAATCTTTCCTGCAGTTGGCACATCTGCGACAAAGTAAAATGAGTGTGGCAAAGTAAACGAGTGCAGGAATCAGTTGTTTTGCGTACTATAATAGTGCGCGTAAATAGTCACTTTGTTAGATAACTGTAGGAACAGCTCGTTATGACAGCAATTAAACGAGGTCCCAGTTGAAGGAAGTTCACATAAGTCTGATATTCTGATAGTCAGTTTGCTACTGGATTACTACATAGGATATAATCGTCAAGTAAATGTGTGTTTGAAGTAGTCTTTAAAAAACTATTCAAAAATGAAAACGGTTGATATTTTTTGTCAATCACACTTATTTGACTGAACAATGGACCGGTTTTGTCTCCTCATTATTCACTGTTTTGTTGTACTGTCACAGTACTATTGACAATGTGACTAGTCAAGCGGTCTAGTGCTCATAAATGAGTGATATTAACCGCTTTCAATTTTATTGGAGCTCCATAATATCAATCTGAAATCTACTGATAAGTGAAATAGTTATTTGTGTAACTAGTGCGCAAAGTGGCGATTTCTGAATCGAGAGAAACAGTTTTTTTCATGAGCCAAAGGCGAGTGAAAAAAGTTTTTCGAGTGCAGAAACAATACTTTGCACTCGTTTTACACATTAAATTTTTCCTACAGTAATGTATAAAGTAATTTAAACAGGACATACAATACCTGACAATTCCTCACATGACCTACCTTCGAATCAGATCTATTTCAACAACAACTACAACGACTATTTTGTTGCTGAAGCAGAGTAGCTAACCTATTTTTGAATGCAGAATAGGGAACCTGCGTATTACATGCTCACTATTTTGAATTGTTAGGTTACAAATCTGGAGTGCGGAAAAGTACTTTGTCGCACTGGAATTTACTTTCCCGCTCTGGTGCAGGAATAGACCATTCTGCGTGCTTCAGTTAGTGCAAAAATAGGCACTTTTTCGGGTCACTGTAGGTGAAAATTATTATTCATTTATTTATTCATCCATTACAAAAACACAATCTAGCTGAGATACAAAGGGCTATTGCCCACAACTGATTTCTTTACAAACTTTCAATTTAAAAACCCTTATTTTAGAATATGTCTAAGTTTAACTAGAAATTAGGCTTTGAAGTGCAAATTGCCGATTTTTTCCAATGCAACAATATTCAAGAAGCACTATTAATAGTTCAATAGAAGCAGTCCAATAGTCCCAAAAAAGTGAATATAATTTTTAATTTTGTTTGAGATTCTAGAGCATAAATATAGAAGTCAGATCATATAATTTCATATAAATCAGAGATTATACTTGGTTGATCTACTAGATTATTACATAAAAATGCTTGAGAATATAAGTATGAATAGTATGAAAATCATACCGATATGACTATGGTTACTAGGTGATATTCTTTGCAATAATCACCTAGTAGAATCCTGACTTGCTAGGAATAAGATTTGTGTCATTAAAGTCACTATAAAACACATTCACATGGCGATTATCACATGATATTGGCGATTATAGAGTAATCAATAGAATACTGTCTTCCCACGTATTTCATCTGTCTCGCAAAAGCTACACTCTATTGACATTTATATAAAAACACAATATTACAGCAATTAAACAAAAAAATAATTGAAACATAGCAACATCCAGTTATATTCTTTGAAATAACCCAGTAATGGAAGCGTCTATAAAATCTGTGGAAGACTTTCTTTGAAGTGGCGAAGTGATATTATTGTGGAACATATACATAATGAATAATAAGATTTGAAGTCACAACCACATTTATTGAAAACATTGAGATACTAGTTTCGGTTGCTAAGCCATTATCAATCCCAAAATGGTTTGAATGAATAAGAATAGAGGTGAACAACTGCAACTCACTGGCCAACACACAAGTTTTCTTATGTTGGCAGTGGCAAAATGCTGGGTAATGCACTTGCTATAATTCGATTTCATATTTTCTTTGTATTGTATAATACTTTTGTAAGCAGTGTGAATATTATGTATGTTTAAATTTTTGAATAAACTTTTTGAATTGAAAAAAAAACAAACTAAAACTAAAGTACAGAGGAGCCTAATATATACTAAACAAATGATACTATTGGCTGAGGGCTGAGGGAGAAAGTGCCTCTGATAGGCTGACCTTTATTGAAGGTATGTGATTGGCTGAAGGCCATATTTATATCTGGGATGAAAGCGGAGTTCATAAATTTAATTGCGGTGATTGGAATGCCTGTTATATGGGTCAGACTGGTAGAAGTTTCAAACGTAGAAAAAAATTAACATATTAGAGATTGAAAAACCCAAAAAGTAGACTCATATTCTGCAGAGCAACTCATTATTAATGAACTCAAGTTCAAGGCCGAATAAAATGTTGAATTTCTGCATTTGATTGGCAGAGGCAGACAATTGAACATTTCAGAAGCCAACGAGATTGGTAAAAAATGATTCCAATACTAGTTTAAACGATCAAATTTATTTCAACCAATTCAATGCAATTAGCTTAGTTTCAACATAATTCTGGCCTACATTTTAACAACGGTACTCTCGTGTTTTTTTCTGTTGACCTTGACTGCATTTCAGTGAGCTTCAATTTTTTAATTAATTTATTTTTAATTCTAGCCTGCTTGTGTATTGTTCTTGTTTGTTGCTTTCTATGTGTTCACCGTTTTTTGTTCTTCATTTTGACATTTATTTTTGCTTTTTGCTCCTCCCACCAGTGGGGTTTCTTGTTTTGGCCATCAGCTAATCATAGACCTTCAATGAAGATCAGCCTATTAGAGGCACTTTCTTCCTCAGCCAACAGTGTCATTCTGTGTTTAGGAAATACTAAGCTTCTCTGTACTTTGGTTTTAGTTTGTTTGAGGTCGATGATTATTGTGTGTAAACCACCGAAAAAAGTATCTCACTGGTTTCAATAAATGCGGTTGTGACAACTTCAAATCTTATTATTATTAAGTATGAAAGAATTGATTATTTCATTAATTAAAAAAGGTCACAAAAAAGACTCAACGTAACCTAATTGCTCTTGTGTTCCAGCCGAAGATCATGCTTGCGATGGCCTACAGGATGATCAAGAGAACAGCCTCGGTTCAGGTGAGTGCAGCCATATTATTCATTTTGTGTTCAATTTTTCAAATGTTCAATTTTGGAAGGATGATAATCGGTTGATCAGGTATAAATATCAATTTTCGAGCCTGATTGAGGAATGTATACATTTTTATTGGAGGAAAATATATTATTTATTAGAGATTTATGCAAAAGAAAGTAGAATCTTCATTTCCGCAGGTGGGCTTTCCCTTACTGAGTATTGGGGAAAAAATGTTATACTTATATCTAAGCTTCATCATACTCATAAGAAAGAGAACACTTTGCGAAAGAGAAAGGCCTGGGTTAAATTCCTAGCAGTGTTAAATTTTTTAGATAATAGCTTACATCGAATCACCGCTTTTCTGTTTGTTACTGTTGCCAATATTCCGTAAACCAAAAGTCTTCATTGCATTTGATAAAATTAAATTGTGAATCCGCAATTTATTTCCATCATCCACCCATGAGTTTCAAACAATTTGATCGACCTCATGCTCATTATAAAGGCTTAGATATATATGTATCTAAAAGATTAATTTTTTGAACTATTGCCTCATCAATAAAATCAATCAAAGATAAACTTTGCATCAGGTTTTGAGTGAACGTTTAAATGAATCGCCTTCAAGTGCAAGATGATCATTTTATTATTATTTATTTTTTGGGAGTTGAAATTTTTTGATTAATCTAAATTTTAACAACTCATGGTTTTGGACAATAAAGCTCAATCAAAATTTGTGAAGAGAGAAGATATTATGTACTTGAGTCTGTTGCATCGTTGTGTTCATAGTAATTTTTTCCCAAGAAATAAATAAATCTATAATTTATTTTTCAAGAATAAATCTTTCACTGAGTATACCGGCTATCTTTAATTGATTCACTTTAATTTATTCTAGTAACAATTTTAATCCCTTGTACAAGGTTGATTATTATGAAAATGTACTGCACATGACATACAAAGTAATGTTTCCATATTTCCATGAACGTCTAAACACTTTGCTCAAACCGAAAACCTCCACACTACTTGTAATTCAATATACAAGAGCATCCTCTCAGCTGACGTCGGTTCATTGCAGGAGACACTTTTATCCGTCACCTCTCCAACTCAGGCCTTACACGCAAATAGAATAAGACAGGTGCTTTGTTCGTCTATGGACATGAACTGGGGACATGTAGCTGAAAACATTTTGTCACGGTGACATTTAAGGGAAATCTTTGTTAACACCATCTATTCAACTGAGGCTATAAAGTGAGCAGTGAGTTTGACGAATGCTGGATGAAACCACAACACCATTTACTCAACTGAATTTCATCGCAGTAACTATTCAAGTGAGCTTGACTTATGTTGGATGAAACCACAACATCAACACCATTTATTTGAGTAAATTTGAATGCAGTAACAATTCGAGTGCTTGACTTATGCTGGATGGAACAACATCAGTGAGCATGTTGAAGAAATGTTCAGGCTGACTAAATTAAATGCCAAAAGGGACTGTCTCAGCCTGTTGAAGCTTGTCAGGAGAGCTTGTCAGACGGTGACAGGTGAAACTGGGTCACATTTCGGTGTTCTTCGGCGTCGCGACGACTTGGATGTGCGGTCGTCGTCGTTGACGCTGCTGAACAACGTCGCACCGCAGTACAGCGCGTCAGCAAGCGTTTGGACGCCCTTAGAGGGGCGGACGAGATCAGGCGACCGATGGAGCTAAGTGGAATTGCATGTCGCCACTGGAAATTAATGAGCCGACGAATGGAAAACTGTCCGCTCAGAGAAGTGACACTCGCTGGAAATCGTTCCAAGTCGCTTCTCGACTTATTTAACGCGCGGCGCATATATCTCGTGGGCGGGGATACTCCTCACACTTTCTCACTCACTCACTCCATCCACCACCCTCGCTCTGTCCATCAACTCCCCGAGGACTTGCCTCCGACGACAGCAGCATGCATGGAACCTGAATATCACTGGCCACTTCATCTCAACCCCTTTACAAAAGAATCGCAACAGCTCATGAATGCATCACACGTCACTGTCCAAACTTGGCCTTTCGCTAGCATCAGTCCTCCGTGATGGGTTTCTATCAAATTCAAACACCTAACACCTAACCTGCATAATAGGGATACTGAAAATAGAAATCATGCTCAATATTATTGGGATCAACCTTTTTGTCAATCTTACCCTATCCTTTGTCTTTTTCAGCTAAGTTCTATAATTAGACAAAAAATGAACCTCACACTCATGCAATTTTTCTTCTGAATCATTATTTTTTCACTCTTACACTTTTCCTAAAATTCTTGTTCTCACCTTATAAATTCCTATAATTGATCTGAAATATGAATAGAACCGGAATAGAATGTAGAAGCGAACTCTTTTGTGCAGTTATGCATATGAAATTCACACTGCCAAAAATAAATATTTGAAAATGTAATAAATATGTAACATTATTACTTTGTATTTATGCAATAATTGTTCCCTTATTATTTTATATCGTTATTTTTCTATCGTTTCTTCTCCATTGAATCACAACATAATTATATTTTTTATTTACAGCAGTGTCGCTGTAGCTCTCGTTGCAGAAGGTCGTGTTGAACCGATGCTCCATCACTATCGTAACATTCTTATCTCTGCTATGCAATAGTTTTATTCTATCGCCGTGCCTCTTTCATCAGTCTATTTTCTGTACAGTTTTTTCACTTATTTCCTTTTTCACGGACATTTTAAGCTTATCTATTTTTTGAACTTATTTTATTCACATACAAAATGAGTGATTGCGCGAGTTGTAATTTGAGCGTGAATCGTTCGGCTAAGGACGGAGTGGTGTGCTCGCAGTGCGGCTCAATTTTCCATGGAAAATGTGTTGGTGGTGGAAAGGACCTGAGTGAGGCTGAACTTGAGCTAATGTCGAAAAACTGGTCGTGTAAAAACTGTTTATCGAAGTTAAGAATTCAGCGAAATAGTAATTCAGATACACCAGTGAAAAGTGCTAATAGTTTGCAGTGTCAATCAACAACAATAACGAGTGACGTTTTTGAAAAATTATTATTGGAGCTTAAAAACGAAATTCTTGGTGGTCAAGCACGACTTGAAAAATCCTTGGAAACTTGTAGGCAACAGCTTAGTTCGAACTCAGACATCCTTACCAAGCAGAGTGACATCATCAAGAGTCAAGAGCAGATTATTCTAGCTTTGCAAAATGATAATATGCAGCTGAAAAAAAATGTCGATCTTTTGACCGATAAGTTGGACGCACTTGAGCAGTATGGTCGAAAGAATACGCTGGAGATTCGAGGCGTGCCGGTTGCTGATAACGAGAACGTGGCTGATCTGGTGATAGCGACGTGTAAGGCGGTTGGCGTGACTGTGGGAGCCGAGGCGATTGACGTGTGTCACCGGCTGAAGAAGAGCGCTGCGCAGCCGACGCCCGCCATCGTCGCTAAGTTTGTGCGTCGCGACGTCGTTCACCAAGTGCTCGCTGGCAAGAAGCAGGTGAGGAGGCTGTCCTCAGAGTCCTCGGCGTGCAAGGTGATGATCTGCCCATTTACATTAATGTGTCGCAAACTCTGGTGCGAAGAAAGATCCTAGCTCAAGCTAAAAAACTTCAGAAGGAGATGGAGTTCAAGTACGTTTGGGTTGATTGGGCTGGAAATATAAAGATACGGAGGGTGGATGGGGGAAAAGTGTTTACATTAAATACAGAGAAAGATCTGAATTCTTTTATGACCACCTGTACCTAACTCTTCTCTGAAAGAATGATTTAATTTATTTAATGCCACGAGTTGCATGTATTTGCTCGTCTCCTTTCTGTTATTTACATTCCACTTGTTCTATTTATTAGTTTAATTCACTTTTTAAATTTAATTTTTTCCAGATCTCCACAGTCTAGGATTTCTCTTAATGTACTCTATACAAATATAAATACTATTATATTTTTTATCCAAATGAAGATATTTCTCTAAATGATTAGTTTATTCTGATTGTGTTCCCGAGTACAGGGAGGTGGTGATGAGTGAAAATTCTCAAATGGTGATCATTCTCATTTTATTATTTTATACGAGTGGAGTGAGGTTTTTTTGTTAAACATTCATTCAATTCTATAACAAATTTATTTTATTTTAAATTCATATTTGGAAAATCCATATTCTTCTTTGAATTCTCATCTCTTGAAAACACTGTTGTCATTGTTATTTTATTCTTTTTGGAGACGGCTATTGCCTTGGGTGGGGAGAGACTGTGTCACCTGACGCGATAAATCAGTGTGGTCTGCAAGGACTCACTTGTTGATTCAAAGCTCGGTTGAAGTCTGTTTTTCGGAATTGTATTTTCGGTAACATTTAGACAATCTTATCTAGTTCCGATAATGACTATTGTCATCAAACTCTTGTTACTCATAGTTTCCTTTCGTTCATTTTAGCGAGCGTTTTGTCAGCTATTTTCGTTTCTTATCTAGACTCCAATGAACAAAGGAGGCACAGCTTTCTTTTCACTCCCGGCGGTGTCTCTTTCTTGATTGTAGACGCTCTTTCTTTACTTTATGTCTGTACATAAATAGTACCTACTATATAAATCAATTAAAGTAGCTATATATTTTTAGGTAGATCAAATAGCGATACAGAAGGATAAATCAGAATAACTTCATCTCGTTGAGGCATGGCGTGGATAAATATTTTCTATTTATTCATATCTTTATAATTTAACATATAAATCTTTATCTTTTTCAAACAATTTTTAAAAAATTTTCTAACTTTTATTTCTTTTTTTATCACTTAATCTTTATACTACATTCTTCCAATTTTTTCTTCTTTTTAAATTAAAATAGATATTTTAATTGTTCATGGTTATAGTTGACAATTTTGACTATGAAGCAGCACAGGAATGCTACAATACTATTGAAATTAACGATATTTTGTTACCTCTACCAAATAATTATGCCACTACGGTGGAGAAACGACTAGTGAGTGTAATTCATATGAACGTACGTAGCATGAATAAAAATTTTGATGAGTTTGCCTATACAGTGGAGAACTGTCACCTGAGGTTTGATATTATTGTACTGTCTGAGACATGGATGGGTGAAGGCGAGCCTTTTAATTATGTAATGAATAATTATACATCTATAGATCAGCCTGGAAAGAGAAATAAGAAAAATGGTATCTGTGTCTTTGTCAGTAATTCATTCACTTTTAACAATCTAAACGTTGACATTATAGAATCCGACTCGTTGACCCTGAAAATAAAAAATCCCACCACCAACTTCGAAATTACACTGATCGCAATTTACAGGTCGCCCTCTCTATCTGCTGACCTATTCCTAAATGGCTTAGAGAGTGCTTTGGGGGAGCTGAGGGCACATGATAATATTATACTTGTCGGTGATATTAATATCAATTTGAATCAAACTTCGGATACCTCTATTGAATACTTCAATATAATGTCTTCAAATGGCCTCACATCATATATAAACAAACCTACTCGAGTTCAGAATACCTCAAGTTCTTGTATAGACCACATCTTTTTTAAAAATACAAATGTCAATGCGGATAGGGTGATTGGTACTGTATTCAAAACAGATATTACTGACCACTATTGCACGAGCATTCATCTAGGAGATCAAAATACAGCTTGTAATTCAAATAATATATCCAATAATACTAGCACTATTGAGAAAATTGATTATAATAAATTATTGCAAGCTCTGAAAACTGAACGCTGGGCAGATGTGACAAAGAACAACAATATTCATACACTGGTACAATGCTTTGAACAAACACTTATTACGCACATAAAAAATTCAACTACTAAAATCAAGATATCACACAGAGATAGACCACTTAAAAATTGGATTACCCAAGGACTAATTAGAGCCATACAGACTAGGAACAAAATGCACAAAAAACTACTTAAGCAACCAAACAACAATGAACTAAAAGAATGCTATACTCGTTATAGGAATACTTTAAACAAATTATTGAAGGAAACTAAAATCAATTACTATAGAGATAAGTTGGATCAAAGTAAGGGGAACGCTAGAAAAACATGGAACACAATAAACGAAATACTAGATATAAAAAAGAAAACATTAAAAAATGATATTGATCCTGAAGTCTTAAATAAACATTTTTGTTCTATTGGTAGAAAATTGGCGGAAAAACTGAGCAACGATAATATAAATTTACACCCTCAAACCCGTCAATGTTATTCTCGCAACACACAAATTGATATTCAGAACTCCTTTTTCTTATTCCCAACCAATGAAGTAGAGATTATCCAAACCATAAAAGAACTAAAATCCAACTCGGCACCCGGCATAAATAACATTAGTAATAGTTGCTTGAAAAAAATAGCTCATCACGTTGCTAAACCTATAAATATTATAATCAACAAATGCTTTGAAGAAGGTTTTTTCCCAGATGAATTCAAAATAGCGAAGGTCGTACCTCTGTATAAATCCGGTGATGCTAAAAATCCTACAAATTATCGCCCAATAAGCTTGCTCAGTGGTCTATCTAAGGTGATGGAAAAAATAATCAAAAGGCGGCTTGTACACTATTTGGAAGCAAAAAATGTCATTCACCCTAGCCAGTTTGGTTTTCAAGAAGGCAAAAATACAGAGGATGCTATCTCGTTGCTAGTAAAAACTTTGACCGATAATTTTAGTGTAGGTAAGAAATCTATTGCAATATTTATGGACCTCACAAAAGCATTCGACACAATTCCACATTCTAAACTATTGGAAAAGCTCAATAGTATTGGAATTCGAGGCTTGCCCTTGAACCTCTTCTCAAGTTACCTAGGAGGGCGATCTCAAATATTATCAAATGGTGTTAAATCCAGTACTGAATATATTCTCGACTATGGTTTGCCACAAGGTACGGTTCTTTCTCCAATCCTATTCATAATATATATTAATGATCTATTGAACATGAACTTGAATAACGGTCAAGCAATTTCATTTGCCGACGACACTACATTAATTTTTTCTGGTGAAAGTTGGGAAGCGGCTCGATTTTCAGCTGAGAAGGGTTTTTCGGAGGTCAAAGATTGGCTCGACGATCACACACTTACATTAAATTATAAAAAATCTTCCTTTATGACATTCACACCAAATGCTGCTACTCAGCCAGTGGAACAACTAACTTTGAAAATTCACAAGTATGGTTGTGATGAATTGGGTTCCCAAGTTTCAGTCTGCGACTGTCCTTCACTAGATGACTCCAAGTCTGTTAAATATTTGGGAGTAATGATTGACCAACATTTGAGATGGGATTCCCATATACATTCATTATGCCATAAAACCAAATTTCTAATAAATAAATTCTATAGAATAAGCCAACTTAAACTGCCGCAGCTTGCCAAAATGACATATTTCGCTTATGCTCAATCTGTGTTGCAATATGGGATAAGAGTTTGGGGAGGTGCAGCGGAAAGACATATTAGTAAGGTTTTCAACCTGCAAAAGCATATAATAAAAGTTGCACTTAACAAGCCACGGCTATACCCGACCAGGACACTTTTTCAGGAAAGCAACATACTATCAATCAAACAGCTCTATATTAAAAACCTAACATTATATATAATAAAAAATAGGAATCTCTTCAATATCCGGGTTACTCCTTATAATACACGTCGAATCCTTAGAACTTCTAACCTGATTGAAACAAATCTGAGTGCTTGTAGGATGCAATTTCTCTATAGATGTGAAAAGCTGGTAAATATCATTCCCCATGAACTGCTAGCAAACTCTCCACCAAGTAAACTGAAGAAAGAAACCATTTTATGGATCAAAACATCCACTGACATCTTTGGTAATGTAAGACAGTAGCTATGTTTATTAGACTTCTCTCACTGTTTATCCGCTGAATCATGGTCTATAAATTAATCATCTATATATTTTTTCCAGAAATTACACTATTTTTAATTTTTGTTCCTGATGTGCTGTCTGGTCTGAGTTTTTCCATTCTGTACAACTTCACTATGAACACTGTATCACCTATATTTTAAATCCTTTCTTTCTACATTCTATAGTATTTAATCTTGTTTATTCTTGTTACAATTTACTTTCTAGGTATTCAAGTAAATCTATATTTCTTCATTACGCTCACGAACGGACTCAAGTCTTGTGAGCTTTACATTCTCTTGTATTTTATTGTTTTTGTATTTACATTGAATATTGTCAATTTGATTATTTTTGTAATATTGTACAGGGAATGAATAAATTGAATTGAATTGAATTGAATTTATTAACGATTAACAAATAAAAAAAGTTAATTTTACAGACAAAGGAATATTTTTAGTACAAACAGCAAGTTTTACCTGCAATATAAAAGTATAGAAAGTTCATAGTCAATCTGACTCTATTGCACCATCACATTATCAAAAATAATAAGTCTGTTCGTAAGTCTATGCAAGATTATTTGGTCTAATTTTTGAGTTAGTAATCTGAGTTCTAATCAAGTGGTGAGCAATTTTAAATGTCACTTATTATATATTTTTAATCGAATAGGCCTATATCCGACACGGTCTCCACTTAAACAAATACAGAGGGAAACAGAAACTTATAGGGCTATTCAAGGATCATATACTCGGAACTTCGGTTGACTCCGCGAACACTGTTGAGAAGAGTCCTATAAATATTCCAACAATTAATGAAATAGACAGAGAGCCTTTTTTATAGGTTGCAACGTTTTCCATGTAAATTGTCAGGGACTTGCAAATTCAAAACTAGATTTAGAGATGTTTTTAACTGAGGAAAAGGCAAGTTTTGACGTTCTCTGCTTTACTGAACACTGGTTGAGAGATGAGGAGTTAGCTGTATTCTCTTTCCCCGAATACTTTTCAAAATCTCACTATAGCAGGAGTATTAAAGAACGCGGAGGATCGTGTATTTTTGTACGTGGAAAGTCCGTCACCAGCTGCCGCGATCGGGATGATCTGACTAGTCTTAGTATTGAAAATTCATTTGAATTATCTGCGCTAGAAATTAAATTGAGGACTATGCCAAAAGAAATTGTAGTTTTATGTGTGTATCGCACACCAAATTCAGATTTTAGCATATTTATTGAACTTCTTAGATCCGCCCTTGCAAAAACAACGAGAGATAAGCATAAAACTGTGTTCCTGTGTGGAGACTTCAACGTCGATTATTATCTGATAATAACAACAAAAAGTTACTCGAAAATCTACTTGAAACATTTAAATTATCAAAGATAAGCGAAGGACCAACGCGAATTACACAGAGATTGGCAACAGAAATTGATTATTTGATAACGAATCATTCTCCAACTTTATGCCTTACAAATACTATTCCCTGTACATTCACTGATCATGAGGGGGGCGCGGCGTCCCTTATTACAAAAAAATCAAAAATCGAAAAAAATAGAGTCGAATGTTTACCGAATTTAAATAAAAAACTTTTCGCCTAGCTAATGATAAAAATATCAACATTTTAAATAAGAATTTGACAAACGAATCTTGGAAGTCTGTTTATGACAGTAAAGACGTAGAGGAAATGTTGAACAATTTTATTTCAATATATCTCAAGCACTTTAATGGTTCAGTCCCTAAAATATCAGTGAAAAATTTAAAAGATAACAAATTACCATGGGTTACAAAAGGTATACGAATCTCCGGAAATAGACTAAAAACTTTGAATCTGTTACTAAAGATTGACTCCAACCGAAATTCAATGATTTCCATCTTGACGGAAACCGGACTGGCCTATTTTAGTCTTGAGATATTTACAAAAATATATAAGAGTATTTATCGAAAGATATTAGTTCAGGCTAAGAAAATAGCAGCAAATAATTTGATAAATAAATCGCTTAATAGGTCAAAAGCTGTTTGGAGATTGGTCAAGTCAGAATTAGCTAAACTTTCAGACCATCGACCAGAAATCCGTGTTTTCGATAAGTTTGGATTCATAAAAACTGGAAAAAGTGCTGCTGATTTATTAAATAGTCATTACATAAACATTCCTGCTAAAATATATATTATAGTATAACTGAAAACGCCAACATCGATAATTATAGAAACTTTTTAAAAAAAACGGCTCCCAACAAAAATGATTCTGAACCAGTACATCTTAATAGTTTCAGTTTGATGAATCGCCGTGAGGTATATGAATTGATTCGTTCATTGTCAAACACAAAATCATGTGATACTTTTGAAATTTCTAATAATTTAGTGAAGAGAACAGCCTTGCCAATTCTCGAGCCCTTGACATATATTTTCAATGCATCATTGATCAGCGGAGTGGTGCCTTCCAGGCTCAATTAGGTAAGGTTGTTCCAATATACAAGAAGGGTGATCGAGAAAACCCAAAAAACTTTATACCTATCAACAACCCATTAGTCTTTTCAAAGCTATTGGAATACGCTGTTTTAGATAGATTGAGGATCCATTTACAAAAAAACTAGAATATTATCACATCAGCAATTCGGTTTCAGGCCAGGTCTTTCGACTGCCGATGCACTGTTTTGCTATATGGATAAGGTACTATCGGCAGTGGATGAAGGTTATAAGGTATGTGACCTTATTGCCGATTTGTCAAATGCATTTGACTTGGTGAATACCGAAATATTATTGAATAAGTTGCGATTTTATGGATTGGGCGGCTCTGTATTGATTTGGTTTTTTTCTTATTTTGAAGATAGATTTCAAAGAGTAGAATTAGAGGGTCCTCAACAAGTATATTATTCTGAATGGTTAAAAACAAGATCGGGTGTTCCTCAAGGGTCGGTCTTGGGCCCTGTTTTGTTCATCCTCTTTATTAATGATTTGCCTTCCTATCTTGATTCTGCGGAATGTGTCTTGTATGCCGATGATATTAGTGTTATGGTGAAGAGCAAAAATCAGCAAAGAATGAAATTGGAATGTGAGGTTGCTCTTAGGAGACTTGATGAATGGCTTCGAGCAAATATGTTGGCTCTAAACTATTCAAAGACATAAGAGATAAGCTTTAGGTCAGCAGAGGAAGCACAATTGGAAATCCAAAGTCACAAAATCGAATGCGTAGACGAAATCAAGATACTAGGTGTAGTTATTGACAGTAGATTATCATGGAAGCCTCACATTGAGTATTTAAAAAGGAAACTAAACTCAGCAGTCTTTGTACTCAGAGGTGTAAGATCTTTGCTGAATAACGATAATTTAAAAAATGTTTACTTCGCATTGTTTCATTCCCTTATAGCATATGGAGTAGCGTTCTGGGGAAATTGCGCTGACTCTATTCAAATATTTAGATTACAAAAGTGGGCTATTAGGGTAATGGTAGGTGAGACAATAAGAACAAGCTGTCGTCCATATTTCCAACGGCTTGGGATTCTTCCTCTTCCCAGTCTCTTTATTTTAGAATGTATTTGTCTAATTAAGAAAAACGAAAATAATATAATAAGAGGTTCAGTGATTCATTTGTATGGAACAAGGAGACGACATCATCTTAGAGATGTTTATCATAGAACTACTCTATATGCTAAGGGAGTTAAGAGTTTGGGAATTAATCTCTATAATATCTTGCCCGAACGTCTCAAAAGTTTGAAACTTAATAAATTTAGAATTGAATTAAAAAGAGAACAACAAAAGTGTTGTTTTATTCTATAAGTGAGTTTACTGATCATTTCACCACGAATCAAACAATTAATATTAACTCCTCCAACTCTATTACACAGTAGAGTATTTATTTAAAAAAAGATATGACAAATCCGTATACCCCTTTCACAGGAGGTCACTGGATGATATAAATATCTATCTATCTTATCTATCTATCTATCTATCAATTATTGGACAAACTTTTAATATTATCCATCGTCAATTGAACAAATTGCAAACACTCATATAAATCATAATCAAATGAACATACAACTGTTGAGTACATCTTTGACAGACGCCAATTCTACTGTTTTCCAATACTTACAATAAAATTGGTTACGGTACCCAGATTTCAATGCACATGGAGCAACAGTTAAACAGTCATTACTGCTGAGGCATTATTATTCAGTCATTGCTGAAGAAGATTCCGAGATCTTGTGCATAGATTTCAGGTGAATTACGTATTAAGGTAAATAGAAAACTCCGTACTTGATACCTTGAGTAGGAGTAAGTTACTGTATTAGTATAGTGAAATCTGTGTGCTGATTTTATTCATCAAGTTCAAGTTCTAAATCATTTTGAAAAATACCGAGTATTAATAATAAAAATGATGAATAAGTTATAATAAAAAGACCTAATCCATTTCTAGATCAATTCAATACTGTACGTACCACTACTGAAATAGAATCTACAATATCTTATGTTTTACATTACAAAATTAGCCTACTACCTAAATTCACAGGAAATCAATTTTCTCCACTATGGCATACTAAGTACAGGTGTTTCATTTGAAACATTACAATTTTTCTCTCTTATTATCTACTAATAAAAACTATTTTGATAAAATGATCCTTGAATGTTCGGTCTCCCGGCATTTGTTAGCCAGTTAATTTAATAATATTATATATCAATATTAGAATAGAGGTTTGAGTATTTTTACACAAATTAAATTTAGAATTCAATCATGAAAATTTGATTACCAGCGATTGGAGACAATTGAAGAGAATTTTCAAGGAATTTAAAATTCATGGATTTTAACTTTCTCAGCGGTATTTACTTTAGAGATTACATCTCGCAGATAATCAGCAAAACGTTTGGACAATGATAAGTGATTTGTGGAATTAAGCGTTGCACTTCCATTAACGCGTAGTTAAATTTACATGAGAACATTGGAAGGGAGTAATTTTGGTGGTGTAGATGGGTTCGAATTATTGTGGCGCAGATTTGTCGGCTGAGAAATGTTCTTGTAGAGTAGAGGGATGAAGGAGCTAGGGGGGTGGCTAAAGGCTATACAAAGCACAGCGGTCTGCTGTTCGGTTTAAGACAAGGATGTTATTGTTTGCGAAAAGGGAGACAGTGGCGTCTTGATCCCTGTTTCGCATTCAATGAGGTCGGTTGTAGCTTTAGAGGGTGGTTGTGGGTTGGTTGTGTATGGTGGTGAGGGGTTGTCTCTTCGGGCAACTTGTTGCTGTTCACTTCAAGCGAATCGCTCCCAGCACAACAAAGTGAGAGCGTCGAGTGTGCGACTGAGAAGGGAATAAAACAGTTGTAGTTCCAGAAATCTTCCACAGATAGCGCCTCTTGTCACAAGAAGCGGCAGCGCTTTGGACCATTTTCGCCCCGCTATGTGACGGAGTTTTCAAATTGACGGGGAAATTTTTAAATGTACATGCTACATCAACATCTAGCTTGATTTTCTTTGCGGGTGCTGTGAGTTTTAAATCACTCTTCAATGGCTATTTCTTCCATTTTTTATATGGAGTCATTGTCTGGGGCATTTCATCAGCGGCTGAGAGCGTATTCATAGTTCAAAACAGGGCTGTTAGAATAATAATTTTTGATAAACCCCTGGACATGCTTGTGAGATTTTCAGAAGAGGAAAACTTTTTACAATTCCATCGCTCTATTCTTCCATTCAAGGAAAAATCTAGATAGTTTCAGCAGCTGCGGAAACACTCATAGCAACTCTCAAACTTGATTTCAGCAGATGCCCACTAGAACTGCCTTTTTTGAAAAATCGCCTCAGTATATTGACCTGAAAATGTATGCGGTATTTCTTTGCCAATTGAATCGAAGAATGTAAATAAACAGTTCAAAGTTAAACTCCAGGAATTGGTTAGTAGACTCAGTTATTTCTTGATTGAGATACATGATTTAGGTGTATGTTAGGTGTTTTTAAGGTTTTTAGTCTTAACATTTTTGACTCATTCTCTGTCAAGATTATTGTTGGTCGTAATTCTATTTATTTATCTATCTATCTATCTACTTGATGTGGGTACACAATATGTTGCCAGTTAAAATCAGATCATTGTCCTTGGCCTTATTCTATGTTCGAATAGTCATGGCTGGATGCCAACCAATTTTATTCCATTAGATAATTTATGGAATCAGATTTTGATACCTCATCGTAGTAGCTGCACGTAAACTTTCTATTACTACTATATTGTATTTGAATATTTCAGTTCCTAGCACACTTATTATTTAATGCTTTTATATTCTATTCATATTTTTCAATATTTTTCTATGATTTGTGTGTTTTGAGGCTTCTAACTAATGTTTTTTTTTTTTTTTTTAATTTATGACCTCAAGACGACTTGAAATAATCAATGGATGTTATTGACCACTGTAATTTCAACCTTGCCCAATTAGCTCGAAAGTTTTTATTATTTTTGGTTATTCTATCTACAGTGATCTCATTAAAATAATTGACACTAATGGAAAAATAAAATGTTTGAGTCGAAGCTTATCATTAAGTCGGTATTTTTAACAGTTCATAAATTAAGAGACTTTAAACAGAGGTCTGTCGGTCCCGGCTGCCTAAAAACAGTCGTTAAGTCACGTCAGAGGCCCTAAACTTATTCAGGTGTGACCTGATAACTCTGACACCAGACCTGAGCCAGCCAGGTCACACCATATTATTATTATTATTATTACAGAGGTTTTATAAATGGACTAAGCTAATATCAAGTTCCTATTATTCTTTTCAACGGTTAATATTATTCCCCCCCCCCCCCCGAGTTGTTTGCATTGCAGCAAATAGGAGTACGGAACGAACACATTAAATGGTTACATGATGAAAATGGAATAATCTTTCTCTGTGATCGATCCTCGCATGTATTTGAAAGTCTGAAGAGGTTGAAATAACGGAATAGTATCCTAGATGAACGATATAATCTGGAAAAAATTTAGGATAGCATTCCAGACAATCAATAACGTTATTTATTCAATCGAATAGATGAAAAAAAAAACAAGAATGTTAAACTTTTGAAGGCCCTCCATGAAGGGTCTCCCACACCACAAAAAGCCATACGCTAATATGATACCGTACAAGTAATGAATTTCCTTGTACAAGTAGTCTATTTGTATACTTCTAACCCGTAGCACAAAATATACTGTTGGAGAAAGTGTCTGAAAGCTCTCTCTGATGCACGGTTCTTGGTGTCAGTCAGCAAGAGTTACTAACACAGGCGCATAAGACAGAGCAGAAGCCCATCTGTACACAAGAGTGACAACGAAAGCAACATGCAAAGAGGGGTCGACTGCCACACAGCGTATCGGCTAGACAAAAGGGCTTTGTCACTTGCTAGCTACTAACAGTAATTTGTCTCCTGCCCGGATAATTAGGTGCAATTCTCCGCCTTTAATTAAGGTTCGCGTCATCCCGTCTGATTTACATTTCACCCAAATACTGGAGAAGGGGGCAGAAGCCTTTGTGTCTGTTAGCTCTGATATTCCACTTCCAAAGACGTTTGTCTTGGTCTCGCCAACTTCCTCTAAATCACAGACAGAATCTGCACTGTTTACTTTGTGCTTCACCCGAGATGTTCAGAGGCTGCGATGGGTCTTGACATTTGCACTCCAGTTGATAGCTTGGAAAAGGATTGCCTGGGTTTTGGCTGACTTGAGCTAGGTGGTCTCACTGAGACTACAAATAATGTGCAGGCAAAAGACGAATCTCCGCTTAATTATTGCATGCTTCATGCTTTAGGGCTTGCAGAATCACTTACAGAAAATAATGCATGTTATATATAGATCATGAAATTAAAGGAACATTAACGGCTGTATGTAATGTTCTACTAAAAAAATATAAACAATGATAAATTATTAACTTTTCAAGTGAATTCAAAGAGATCCTCTAGGTTCTTCAAGTAAACTCTAGGTTCTTCAAGATTCGAAAACGTTCGGACTACAGAGTAAGTAAATTCTACTTATTCTTAATAAAATTTTGACTGTAAGTCATTGAATTCACTTAAAAAGTTAATATTAAAAACATAGTTCGTCATGGAACAAGAAATCCAGGAAGATAAGTTATGATTATTGAGGATCCGACAGGGCCCTATTGAAATTGTGTTGTACCTCCGTCTGTGCTCTAGCGCTTGAAAGATTCTTGAAACTTGGTATTTAGCTTTCTCATAGTCTAAGTGAGATTTTTTATTGCGGATGATGTCCTCATGAGTCTGGAGACTTGTGCGTGGGTAATAGAGTGAATGGGTGAATGATGAGAAGCAACCGTGGCTGAATGAGATTTGAACCCAAGGCTGCAGGAAACGAAACCAGCCAGATCTTATCACAGACAAGCGCTCCAACCAATTGCGCTACCAGAACCGCCGATTGCTATTCATTTTGGAGTTTGGGGGTCGAATATAAAAATAATTATGATGTAAAACAGATTTCCACTACAGGCTCTAGGTTAGTTTTGGCTAGTGAAAATCAAAACATTGGACAGCTGGTTTATTTTAAATAGAAAAAGTTTGAAGTATTCTAAGGCTTCTGCTTACCCCATTAATTTATCTACTTCACTTTTACAGTGAGAGCGCTGACGAAGTCATTTTTGATCGTGTTGAAATATTTCCTTGAATTATTTTCATCAATCACCATCATCCAATTCATTACCCACGCACAGGTCTCAGACTTATGTGGGCATCATCCTCCGAATAAATTTAATTTTGAGTTGAGATATGATGAGACTAATCCAACAGAGATCCGTAACATACTAGAATGCTAGAATGTACTAGAATGAGTACTAGAACGCAATGCATTGATTTTATAAATACTTCCTTTTAAGTCACTGTAGTTACTGAATGTTTTATGATGCAATGAAGGTTTGCAATTTGATTATTTGGCAATCAAAAATAGTGAGTTTCAGATAATTGGTACAACATTTTCCCAAATCTTTAATTTCTACTTATAACAATTTCAAAATCCAAGAATCTCATCACATCCCAATGTTGGAAAAGAAACAATCGTACGCAACCACTTTCACAGAGAGTGGCGTTAGCGATCTCATTGCCATAGCAGTAGAAAAGTACGAAGTAGACGCAAGAGTTCAAAAGGCAGCCATTCCATGATAACGGGTACAAATGAAACGCGGATGCGAGCCCTTAGCTAAGCCACTGGACTGCGGCGACCTCAGACATACTGCAGCTGCCGGTAAAAGGACAAAATTGGAAATGTGGGTGAACCGTGAAAAGATAAGGAAGGAAAAGAAAAATGAGAAGAAGATAAACGTAATGAACAACGAAGGTGGAGGAGGAGGAGTGTCGGAGGAGGAGGAGGAGGAGGAGGAGGAGGATGATGATGAAGAACGAAAGAGAAGGGAAAAAATAAGAACGAAGAAGAAGAAGAAAATGAAAAGAAGATAAAAGTAGATGAATAACAAAGATGGGGGGAGGAGGAGTAGGAGGAGGGGGAGGAAGAAGAAGAGGATGATGAAGAACGATAGAGCGAAGAAAAATTGAGAATGGAGAAGAAGTAGAAGATGAAGATACAGAAAAAGAAGAATAAGGAAGATGAGCAGAAGAAAAACAAGAAAAGAAGTAGAAGAAGAAATGGGTGTTGGAAAAATGGAGGAGGAGGAGGAGGAAGAGGAGAAAAAGAAGAAGGAAGATGAGGAGGAGGAGGAGGAGGAGGAAGAGAAGAAGGAGGAGGAGGAGGAGAAGAAGAAGAAAGAGAAGTATGAGGAGAGAATATATGATGAGGGAGAACACAAACAAAGAAAAATAGGAAAAGGAAAGGAAAGGAAAAGAAAAATATCAAGAGGAGTGAAGAAGATGAATGAATGATAGAGTAAAAAGAATAATAATAAGCGGTAATTCAACGAAGCATTATCTACTGTAATCCCAATTCTCAAATCCACAGTTAGTCAAAGAAAAATAAGGAGGAGAAAAAAATAGAAGAAAATGACGAATAGGAAAAAGGTATAGGCGATAAAATAGTGGAAAAGAAGAAAAGAAAAAAAATGAATCAAGAAAGGAAGAAAGAAAAAGAAAATTTAGAAGAAAGAGAAAAGGAGATGAAACCAATAGACGGGTGAAGGATGAGGAGGAGGTTGAAGAGGGGGTGGAGGAGGATGATGATGAAGAGGATGTGGAGGAGGACGAGGAGGAGGAAAAAAATGATGAAGAGGAACGCAGAACAGAAGAAATTAAAAGAAGAAGGCAAAGAAGAAGGAGAAGAAGACAGAAGAATGAAAATAAAAAGAAGAAAACCAAGAATAGGTGATGTGGTTGCTAATGTCCGGTGACCGACCCAACCAACGATGTTGCACGGCAGCTCGCAATATTCAACTCGGACAACGACGATAAGGCCTTGCAGAGTAGTAAAGGCTGATAATGTGGAGATGCTTGAGGAACGCTGTCCGACTATAACAATGGCCCCATTAGATCAAGCACATGCACAGAGTGTGGCCTCACATCGCTTCCTATCCGGCTAGCGTGTCGTCTCTAGCCGCGGGCGGGTGAAGCGATCATCCTAATCCTCTTCTGCCGAATTCCTTCCCAATATCGAATACAGAAGGAATGTGGCAGCAATAGCACACGATCAGTCTCGCTTCATCAATTACAATTTCCACTTCGAAAAATGCTCAAGTTCAATGAAGGCATTCATATTTGGCATACCTATAATTTACTCATGGAATGTGGGGCTCTTATCATTAATTTAGCGAGTTATTCTTTATAACCTAGATTGTTGAGGATGTGCTCTATGATGTCACCTGTGAACATAATCCAAATTTTTCAAACAGGAAATAGTTTCAATAGATTTTTTTGTAGATTACGTCTTGGAGACTAGTTAAGGAGTATAAGAAAAGTCAGATCAACAATATACACTTGATACCATAATTACTATATCAATTAGTTGAGGTAAGGCTTAATTTTGATGTGAAAGGAACTCTTGTACACTACAAAATGCTTTATCAACTAAATATTTATCAAGATATTTGTCAAGATTCTTGAACATGTGCCTTATGATTTTACCTTCAAACGTAATTCAAATTTTTCGAACAGGAATAAGTTAGTTTCAATAGAATCTTGAAAATGTGCTCTATGATTTCACCTTCAAACAGAAAATTGTATCAGACGCATAATATAAAAACGAGGGAAATAAGTATTGTATTATTCATTTAGATAATGGATATTATTATTTAATTATTCAATAAATAAATACATGGTATTTTATTTCGACTTTCCCAGATTCTATGATTCCACTCCAATGTAAATGTTATCAGAATTCCTTGTTTACTTGTGTAGCACGAAACTACAGAATTTCATCACCAGTCAAGTCTTAAATAGAGAGTTTTCAATCGCCAGAAAACATATTTCAAATAATAAATTCTTAAATTCAATTCTTGATCAATATTTCTTAATTCTCATCCAATTTAAACGTTGCTTGAGTAGGTTGTAGTTTTCGATATTTGAGATATTAGCTCGATTGTTTAGTCTAGCACTTCTGCGTTTGTGTTTCAAATAATTTCACATAATTGATGAAAAAATAATGGTTAATATTATATTATTATAATATAATAAGATTATCCCTTGAATTAAATATTGAAGAGAATGGGATCGAGAATAATGTACTTTTTTATTGAAAATAATACATTGCAAGTATAACCCAAAGCTAAAAAAGAAGGAGAAATTCTAATAGCAGAGTAACTTCTTTATTATAGAAGAGGATCTCTTGTATCGGTGGTGAGGAGAATGGTAACATCGGAGAGAATTATGGAATATTGGAGGAAAAGCAAAGAAGCATCTATGAGAAAATAAATTATTCTTGCACCTCAAAGTGGCACATTCGTGAAATACTGTGTATTTATAAAAACAAGTTTTCTGTTAGGACATCAATACATTCAGCTATATAAAATTATTGCTGAAATTAAATTCAATCTTCTTGGTTGTAGGTAGTCAAATCTTTTAAAAATTTCATCGATGTGAACTGTTTGAAGAATTTAATTTCCTTTTTCCATTACATCGATCATATATTTATCAAGAGAAAATCATAATTTCTTGTTAAAGAGGCTATTGTTTCAATTTTATAATAAATTACTAAAATCAAACCATCAAAAATGAACGAAAAAATGTAGATTTTCTCAACAATTTCTCACTGTGTATTAATTTTGAATAATAAATCACGGTAGATAAAAGAGTTTGATGTTATAATTAGATCAGTCGAAGTAAATCTTTTCCTCCGCAAGATACCCGGATTAACTCCTCATCTTTGTAGTATCCATCTTTGGAGTATTCATATGTTTTTTGTAATATATCACAAAAACAAGCAGACCGACTGACTGCCGCTGTGACTATTTATGTGTTTATAATATTGGCCATGGTAGCGAAGCTGAATCCGTTATAAGAGTTGGGAGCTGGCATGTAAATATCAGGGTATTATAATATGCAGGCTGAGTTGAGTTTTATTATTGGTTTAGATCAGGTTAGGAGGCTCGATGACTTATGGCCACTCGTGAAAAACGAATATTGGAGATGGCGCACAAGTTTTGAATCTCCTGAAATTACAGCCAACGGGTGGTCGCAGGGCACCCATGGCGTATACCGATGACCCTTTTAACCGTTTTTAAAGAACTAACAACGGAAAAACAACAATCTAATTCATTCACTGAAATTAACATAGAATATTTTGAAAAATTCACCACCAAGAATATGTATTTGGATTCCATTTTACAAGAAATTCCGTTCGAAGAGATTTAGAATTATGAGACAGTTCAATCGAAAATGTCACATGAACAAAATATAAGCCACCAGTTTCTGCTCAAAAGTTTATATCAAAATTGGATAATATTGTAATATCTTTTTAACTGTCTTTTAGTGTTTCGAGTGAGCTTTGGAATTAATTGCAATTGCAAAGTGAAATGACACAAATTATTTTTTCGAGTGAAGTTTTCAGTGATTCATAATTTGTCTTTGTGGACTAACATCAAAGTTTTGGAGAATGAAATCAAATCGAAATTTGCAAAACAAAATTTAGACCTTAAAAGTATGTTGCATCTTTGCATTAATTATATTTTTGTCACAATATATAAATTAATAATAATAATAATAATAATAAATATTGCGATTCTAAGCTCTACTGCAGTTGAAGTCATTATAGCCAGTTATCCAATTTTTATCGATCTAACAGCTAAGTTACATATTCAGATATTTTTATACATACATGACTTATCAGCGTTTGTCATATATAGAGACTAATTTATTTTGCTGATGATGCTCACATGAGACTTGTGCGGGAGTAATCAGTGACTGATAACGCAGAATACGCCAGACTGAGAGGGGAGTCTGAGGCTTGTGCGTGGGTAATGAGGTAAATGCAAAATATGCCAGGCTGAACGGGATTTGCTAGGTTGAACGGGGATGGAACCCGTGACCGTAGTAGTAGCACAGTAGTCAGTCTGGGTCTCATCAGAGGTAAAGCCCCAGATGATTTCACTACCGCGAATGCTAAAAATTTATTACAATAGCTGTGAATGAATCAGCCTGTTGTTAGATTGTAAAGCAGTTGAAATTCTAGTAGTCTAGTTGAATAGTATGTAAAATCATAGTGAAGTACGCTTGTAGAAGTAATCAAAAATGGAATAATTGTAGTCCCATAAATTCATAAGAACGAGATTAAGGCTCTGTCCAGGGTTTTTCGGCATTCTTGTATTGGATATTATCAGGGCTTTGAAATGTTATCTATTGGCGTGAGAAAAAAATTTTCGTCCAATAATTTGTAAAATATGGGGGGGTTCAAAGATGAAATTTTGGGGGCGATTGATCTCCCCTACAAGTGAATTTAAACTTCTGATAAATTTTCTATAACTAAAAGACACCTTTAGAAATAAAATAACGTATTATTTACTTCAATGAAACAATTTATTAATTTTTCAGATCAAATTAAAAAATAAAATAAAAAAATTAAGTTTTTCAAAAGTTTATTTTAAATAAAACATTTTGTTAGATTAAAAGTAAAAACTATGCCGCTTTATTCCTTAATATGTCTCAGTTATAGAAAATTTATCAAAAGTTTAATGTTACTTGTAGAATAGATCGATTGCTCCCAAAAACCGAAAAATGTCAACCTTATATCCCCATTTTTGACAAATTAATTGATGAAAAAAATGTTACTTACAGCAATAGATAAAATTTCAAAGTCCTAATAATATCCAATGAAAGAAACTTCGAAAAAAATTATGACCCAAAAACCCTGCGCACAGCTTCAACATCTGGATTTTCGAGAATATTTACCATTACTAGCCTATATTTATATGTAAATATAAGTCGCACTTAACTGGAGTCAAATAACACGATAAAATGTGAGTCTATGATGATGAGGCTACATTAATGAAAAAGTTTTTTGAAATAATTACGGGAATTGCTGTTGTATGATAATAATGATAATGGGTGAAAGCATAAATCAAGTCATGAATTAACAGAAAAAAGTATTAACCTTTCTTGAGTTACTAGAAAAATGAATAAATTGTAATTGAGTATTGTTATTAAATAGAAACATGTTTGTCGCAATTCAGGAATTAATTTTCTGAAAAATCCGGGAAATATATATAGAAAATGTGAAAATAAATTAATAGGATGTGAGAAACCATGGGTGCAAGGAACAAAGAGATTTATTTTGAAAGTAGATACATGGCTCTGTAGAATCTGGTCTGTAATGTGAGTGGGGAGCTTTTAGACTATCCTGTTGGCAACGTACCTTATTACAGGTGAAACAAGTGTGTTGAAGATTGAACCCATAACTCATTCTCTATGATGAATTTGTTGAGAACATGCACCTTTCATTGGAAGCATGCCCTTAGAATTATTCATGAAGGTATTTTACTCATTCAAAAAGTCGAATATCAATGACTTGCTGGGAAAAGAACTTCGAACGGGATGGAATAGTTTTGGTATTGAGATGTTTAGTACATATTAAGTTGTTCTAAATTTACTCTACTGTAATTTTTTTATATTCGTGACTTTCCTTGTGGTTAATTTGATATCATTCAATTTTGGTGGCTTCTCATTTCTATAAAAATTTAATTTCTTTGTGTTTTTATACTTGTATTTATAAAGAAGTTACCTAGCTGCTCTATAAACGTTTAACCGTAATGTGTACTTGTAATAAACAGAAATTATTTAGTGCTGAATCACGAGAACACAACAATTACTCATTTTAATCATTATTGAAAAACTTGAAAATCGTGACCTTATAGCAAGAAATGGTCGAGAGAGTGAACGCCTTAAAAAGTTGTTGAAAAATCTACTTATTTCCTTGATAACAAAAAACAGATTATGAAAAACAGACAATCATCAATTTTCTAGAATGATATGAATTTTCATTTTTTTAAATAAGTAAAAATAAAATATTCTCCCACAGGCAATCACTGATCTTGATTTATAAGTATAAAAAATCTCATATGGAATTTTTATTCTCATTTCAACAGCATAAAGTATCGTAGACATATGGTAGAGTATTGACTTTTTAAGTATAAAAAATACTATTATAAAAATTATGTTTGTATTTTTGTTTTTATTCCAATAAGGAATAAAGCATCGTATGGTGAGGTCTCACCTGGGATATTAATTAGAAACTTTTGATTCTATTTTTAGAATTTAAGAAGCATTGTTATGTTCGAGTTCATTTACGTAATTTGTTTTAGTCTCTACTCAAGCATTTTAAAATGTTGTAATTGGGCATCAATTACATTTAGAAAATTTATTACTAAAAATACTTGAATGGATAAATTTAATCCATTAGTGCTGTGTCTAATGTAGTCTTGGTACAGAATCTATGCACTACAATTAATTATCTAATATTAAAACTGACACTGTATTTCACTTTTAAATAATGTTCTACTCACATATATTGGAGATGCTTGAGGAATGCATTTCACTTCTGAAAAGAAGCTCCGTCAGCCCAATTAATTGTTGTAGTCCAGCAGAATTATTATTAACAACAGTTGTACTGAGTTGGTATATTGTATCAACTACACTTTTTTTGATAAGTTTTGATTAGTGGTTTGGAATGTAATATCAAGGTTCATTCTTTTTCAACAATTTTGATGTTTTGTACTGAGTTTGTATAGCACACCATTGTACACGTCTTTTTTTAAATCTCGTACATCAACTTACCGTGGACGACACTAACTTGTCACACTTCTGTTAAAACGAGTTTTAACATGTCTTTGTCATATTTTATGGAAGATGAATAATAATTTTATCAATAACAGGGTGACTCAATAAAACATTTATATAATCTCTCCAGAAAACAGAAAATTTTCATCCTATATAAAACTGGGCACACATATTTTTGTTTCCTTCTCTTTCAAGAGCTGGTTTAGTGGATCCTGTGAGTGCTGCACATAACAGGAGAATGGAGTCAAAGGAAGGAAATATTGAAAAGGTGATGCACACGCTAATCGTACTTTGGGGCGCAACTTGGCCAAAACTTTACCGATGCTTGGCAGGGCCACTCAGTTCCACTGAGAGCTGTTCAAATGTGGAACAGTGCTGCCCCCTGGTGTGGCTTCGTGTCATTCCCGCAAAATAAACAAAGCTGTTTCACCGGTTCACGATCAATTCATTGTCCTTGTGCAACTCCTCCTGGCTGGAGATCCTCCTCAATGCTGTCACCTTCTCGAGCAATATTCAGTGGGAGAAAGAATTTTAATGCACTGCTTATGAAACTTCTCCATCTTTATTCCACTTGCAGAGTGTAAGGATTTTATTCCTTTCAGTGGAATGCTTTGAAGTTCTCAAGTTTCTTTCACTCAAAATGCAGGGAGAAATAGAATTTTTATGCACTACTTATGAAACTCCACCATCTTTATCCTACTTTTAGAATCTGATGATTTCATTCCTTTCAGTGGGAGGCATTGAAGTTCTCAAATTTATTTCGCTTATCGAATCAACTTTTCAGCTTATAAACCTGAACTTTAGATAATCAAGATGACGAAACAATCGTCCAAAGTTTATGAAAACCTATTATTTTTCGGAAAAGAATTATTATCCTCGATTGTTTAACAATCTCTATTAAATTTCATTAAAAATTCCAAGTCTAGAGGGTAGAGTACACACAACATTTCTAAATTATTATAATTGAGAAAATTTCTTATTTATTTGTGAGTTTCTTTAGTGAGTGTAGATAAATGGATATATTGTCTTTATTAAGTGCAGAGTTAGGACTCAAGGCCCTCTCTTCCCCTCAATCCATAAATACTTTGGCTCAATATTGATAAAGTAATTATTTTAAACAACTGTTGTTATACAGTATAATGAATTATTGTTTTCTCTAATTCCATATTGAAGAAAAACTAGGTTGACAGCTTCATGATGCATGAATCATTCCATAGAAATAAAATACCGTATTATATACAGTAATATTCTGCAATTTTTATTTAAAAAAAATCCTCCTGTAATTATTACTGTGAAAGTGGGAATATTTCTATAGGCTACTAACACATTTATGTTATCCTGCAGTTTTTTTTATATTGCATCAACAAGGTTCAATAGATCTTGACTAATTTATGAATTTAAGATTCAATTAATAATTTATAAAGGGTGTCTGATTGGATTAGCCAGCAAAAGACTCTGTTCTCTGCTGTAAAATATTACTTCCCGGTGGTTCAGAGCCGATCTAAAAGTGTAGTTCCCACTCATCAATCAGATTTCGATCCTATGTGGGTTTCATCCTAAAAGAATCAATTTATTTTATTTTATTTTTCTGTTGCAAAGAGTCAAAATAAATTGAAAGTTGTTGACTAAGGCGAATAGAAGAATATATTTTATATTCTTTACACCTTGGTTTGTTACCACCGTGAAATTTATAATAAAGAAGATATAATTTTCTTTCTAATACTGCTGTAAATAATTTTGTGCTTTATTATGTGAAGTATTCTATGCAGAAAAAACCACATGAATAATAAACTAGTCTTCTTTATCAAATATTGTTTTTAGACTTTGCTTACACTAACAAACTCATGCTAGAAAACTTTTATCTGATCAGAAAATTCATTCATTCACCAGCAAAGCTATTATCGGGCCATCCATTGCAGAAACGGACCTGCTTAACGAGGTGATCCCTACTGTACAAGCGAACAAAATAAATGGTACACCAATTTGACACCAGTGTCAATTATAGTGATTGGGCGCATAAAGTAAACAAGATTCACCATCACCGCCTGCGGTCGCAGATTTTATCACCAGGATTGAACTTCATTGATGGCTTTATCAAGCGCAGTAACGAAAAATAACGCTTAAATTGGTGATCGCACTCTTGCTTCAGGCCTGCACCTTCTCATACTCACCTTTCTTCTAGCAAAACCATACCTTCATGATGATAGATCATTCCATTAAGATATCAAAGATAAGAAGTGAATAACCACATGGAATGTGAAGCACATTGATGATCTTGATTCTCTAACGTACTTTCGTGTGATGATCTTGATTTTCTTAATCGTGTATTATCGTGAAAGTGGTGGGCTTTGCAATACTGGCATTGGTTACTTAGCATAGAAATTTGTGAGCTGATTTTTTTTTCGAGGATGGAGCCCACATATGTCTGAGACCTGTGCGTGGGTAATGAGTGATGATGGTGATTGATGAGTTGGACCTACAGTTTTAGGTGGGTTCCGAACCACCGGAAAGTGATTTTACAGCAGAAAACAGTGTCTTTTTTGCTGGCCAATCTAATCGGTCACCGTTACAAACGGGACCTACAAGAACGCAGCTTATCTCTCTGATTGAACAGATACCTGCTACGGCTCGCGGCTATCACTTCCCTATTATTACATTTATATACAACAAATGCTAGGTTAGTATTTAAATTCATTTAATACACAGTAATCGAATAAACAGCATGATAACAATGTGCACGTTAAATAAAAAATAAATCTAACTAGGAAATATCATATTGTAAATGATTTATATGATCTATTTGTTTATCTACATGGTTCATGAATATCTAGATGATTGTTGGGATTATTGCAATATTGGTCTCAGTGACTAACTTATAACAAGAATTCGATCATTCATGAAATTATGAAACAAATTTATCAGACAAACGTTTGTTTTTTATAAATTTCCCTACAGGTTCTGAAAATATCATAGATTACATCAAAGAAGCCATTATATGGATATTCCTACTTATTCTATTCCTTCATATGTTATAAATATTCCTACTCTAAAGGTTATTCTAGAAATATAGTCGCTTGTACTGGAGAATCCATAATATAAATATTCCTACTTATTTTTTTCCTTAATATTTCATGAATATTCCTATTTTGGAAGTGGCTCCAAAAGGATCGTAGGATATAGTCATTGAAGAAGTCATAATATAAATATTCCTAATTATTTTATTCCTATTTATTCTTCATAAATATCCTACGTTGAAGATGGTTCTACAATGATCGTTGTGTTGTAGCCATTGAATAAACCATAATATAAATTTATACCCATTTATTTTATTCCTATATATTTTATAAATATTCCTACGTTGAAGGTTGTTCCAGAAAGATCGTAGGTTGTAGTCATCAAAGAAGTCATTATCTAAAAATTCTATGTAATTTAATTTTATTATTTTAGTTTTATAATATAACTTCTTTGAAGTGTGAATTGTATTTTGTAAAGGAGGCGAAAAGGGTTTCTATCTATTGTCTCCAGCAATAAACTATTTATTTATTTGAATATACCTACTTTTGTTATTCCTTTTCATTCCCCATCATTTTACATCATCATGAATCATTATTGTTTTCTCTTCTTGTCCATATCATTTCTACTCATTTATTTTATTTTCATTTCTCCCTCTTCTCAACTAGAACCTTCGATCTTGTTAATGTTTATTTAGTTAACTTAGCTCTAGTGAGCTTAATTTATTTGATTTCAATAACTAACAGTAAAAATGTTTTGTAAACTTGACATTTTGTAAATGATATGCAATAGGCTAGGTTTTTCAAGACCTGGCATTGATATAAATCAATCATATTTTATAAATATTTTTACGTTGAAGGTGATTCTAAAAAGATCGTAGGTTGTAAACCATAATGTGTATGAATGAGACTATTGACTACCGAGAGCAATCGAGAAGGAGTTCGAAGGACAAGCTGGCAAGGACAGATCTGGCATTTCCTGAGAAAGAGGAAAAGCGAAGGTCGGTCAGGTTGTACAGGCAGCAGTTGATGATAGAAAGTGAAAGGAAAGGGAAAAAGACACAGAGGCCGGATCTTGATTTCAGAAGGGTTGTAGACACAATAAGCACGTACAATGCGTTTGACAGTGGTTTGGATTACGAAGGGCGCATTCGAACGAGATCGTAAGCCGATAGCCCGACACAGGGACTCAGGGTCGCCCTTCTCAGTTCGAGATATTAATTTCTTTTAATAGCGGAAGGGCCCCCGCCGTGGCCCTACTTACAACAAAACGCCCTCTCCTCTGTTCCCACGTAGTCCTAATAGCGCGAGCCACAATGCCACACAGCCACATACAGGTGATTGAGGGCGGAGGGGGTTACACCTCGCTCATTCTTGTCCCCATTAAAAATAATCGATGCACAACCTTCATGGAATATTATTATTTATTCATTATAATGAGTGTGATAAAGATAATTACTGAATTATAAATATAATAATCTTGTCCCCTATTCGTTAAAAATAATAGATTCTCAACCTTTATGGAATATTATAATTTATTCATTATAATGAGAGTGATAAAGATTATTAGATTTATTCTTGTCCCCATTAAAAAATAATTGATGCACAACCTTCATAGAATATTATCATCTATTCATTATAATGAGTGTGATAAAGATAACTACTGAATTTTAAATATAATAATCTTGTCCCCTATTTGTTGAAAATAATCGATTCCCAACCTTTATGGAATATTATCATTTATTCATTATAATGAGTGATAAGTACCAACAAATGACAAAAGCAACAAAATTGACAAACAACCTTGAAGAATTACTACCAATTTTGAAACAACATGCAGAAGAAATAGCCCCATTAAATCCACGTAAGAAACACACCTGGTGGAATTCGGATTGTGATGAGGTACATGAAGAAAGACATCAAGCCTGGCTAAGGTTTCAAAATAAAAAGACAGAAGATAACGTTATTAATCTAAAAAATATCAGGAAAAAATTTACTCAATTCATCAGAAAAACCAATAGACAATATACAAAAGATTTGATTAACTATATCGAGGAAAATTATCACAAAAGGAATTCAAGAGACTATTATAAGACATTTAGTAAGCAATTACATAAATACGATCCTCCTACATTGATACTGAACGATAAAAATGGAAAATTGGCACATAATAATAAGGAAAACGCTGAAATAATGGCAGGAGCATTTCATAAGCTCTTGAACTGTGAGGAGCCAAAGAACCTTCTACAGATCAACACAAACACCCCAATAAGAACAAAAGCAGAAAACATAAATCCACCGACCATTCAAGAAGTGGAGAGCAATAAATGAAATGAGAAACTATAAAGCATGTGGAGAAAATCAAATATGTGCAGAAATATGGAAACATGCTAGTGGTTCAACACGGACCTCCTTACATATGGCCCTTACAAAGATTTGGACTACTGAAACACTCCCAGAACAATGGACTGAAGCAGTAATCAATTCGCTACACAAAAAAGGGAAGAAGAGCAACCCAGACAACTATCGAGGAATTTCTCTTCTTGACTGCACCTACAAAATTTTTTCAAAGATCATATATAACAGAATTAAAGACCAACTGGATAAGGAACTTGGTGAATATCAAGGCAGCTTCAGACCATGGAGAAGCTGTTCAGAACAAATCATCACGTTGAAACTAATCATGGCGTACTACAGAAGACAAAATAAACCTCTTTCAATTGCATTCATAGATTTCAAAAAAGCATACGACTGCATCCACAGACAATAAATGTTAAAAATTCTGAGACACTTAGGACTCCATCCAAAACTTATAAAAATGATAGAGCTCACCCTGACGAATACAACATCTAAGATCAAATTCAGAGGAGAACTGTCCGAATGGTTTGTAGTAAAAACAGGTTTGAGGCAAGGAGATGGCCTGTCACCACTGTTGTTCAATTGTGCCTTGGAATATATAATGAGAGAATGGTATAAGAGTAATCCGAAAAATATCAAAGTTGGAACTTCTAGAGACAATATAAATTTAAACTGCTTGGGATTTGCTGATGACCTAGTACTGCTAGCTAACAAGAAACCAAGAAACAAATAATTACACTGCAGAATATTTCTCAGAAGATTGGCCTTAGAATATCTTTTGAAAAAACGGAACTCATGCTAACTGATCCACCTCTTGCAAAGAAAATCCGTATAGGAGATCAAGAAATAAAAATTGTGGACAGTTTCAAATATCTAGGTGAAATCATAACATACAATCTCAATGAGAAACAAGCATGGGTCAGTAGAATAAATAAGTTGAGAAGAGTACAGTATGCCACAAAGAACACTTACAACAAGAAATCACTATCAATAGCCACAAAATTGAAGCATTACAAGACAGTTACTCAACCGTTAATAACTTATGCAAGTGAAACCATCTTTGAAACTACTAATGCCATCGCAATAGACAAATTACTAAAAACTGAAAGAAGAATCATCAGAACCTGTATCAAAAAAAACTATCAAGAAAATGGACACTGGAGATTAGCTTCCAACAAAACTGTATACAAAGAAATTGAACCTGTCACAAGTACAATGAAGAAAAAGCGAATATCTTTCTTTGGCCACTTGATTAGAGCTTCTGAGGACAGACTAAGCAGAAGAATTATTGAAAAGCTGTGGAAAAGTAAAACAAATATAAAATGGATTGAAGAACTTAAGGAGGATATGAGAGACTTGTGCATAGCATTCGAGGATTAGAAGGACAAGTCAGGCAACATCAGAACAGACCAGACTGCAGATCAAAGTCGGACATAGGATGTTGACACAAGGAAATTGATTTCTGAGCGGATGAAGAGATATTGGGCTGAGAAAAGACAAAGGAAAGCCGGAAGATACTGACTACAGTGGTCCAATGAAGGCCATAAAACTATAATAATAATAATGAGAGTGATAAAGATTATTAGATTCATCCTTGTCCCCATTAAAAAATAATCGATGTACAACCTTCATATAATATTATCATTTATTCATTATAATGAGTGTGATTTAAGTAGTTTATGCAACGATTTTATTTTGACCCTTATTAAGGCACGAGTTAGATGTAAGTTATAACACAAGCAAATGCGAGTGTTATAAATATCTCACGAGTGCTTTAATGGCCAAATAAAATCGTTGCATACACTATTTTATCTACGACCACTAGTATGCATTTAATTAAAACAATTTCATTTTACCTGTGACTGTCAGAAATACCTAACCTCTCATCTCAAATACGAGAAGTTATAGTAGATTGTTAGGTTAAAGCAGCTGGTGTAGCAGTTTGATCAAATCAGCTGATAGTTTCACAATATTGAATTACGATATTGATTCCATCAGAAATGCTTCTGATTGGTCCAGAACCTGTGTTATAATGTAGAACCTGTACTATAATGAGCTCATTATGCAACGGGTTTCAAAAAGCATTTCGAAAAGACAGCTGTTTTGGCATCAATTGTGAAACTGTAATGTATACATTATGACATGGTCGTATATAAAGATAATTACTCAATTATAAATATAATAATCTTGTCCACTATTTGTTGAAAATAATCGATGCAAAACCTTTATGGAATATTATCATTTATTCATTATAATGAGAGTGATAAAAATTATTAGATTCATTCTTGTCCCCATTAAAAATAATCGATGCACAACCTTCATAGAATATTATCATTTATTCATTAAAAAGAGTGTGATAAAGATAACTACTGAATTTTAAATATAATAATCTTGTCCCCTATTTGTTGAAAATAATCGATTTCCAACCTTTATGGAATATTATCATTTATTCATTATAATGAGAGTGATAAAGATTATTACTGAATTATAAATATATAATAATAATATAATATAATATAATAAATATTTCCCTCGATTTATTGAAAAATAATCGATTACCAACACTCATGGAATATTGTCATATCTTAATTATATTGTGTATGATGAAGGTTTCTAACAATAGCAAGGTTATAAAAAAATTGAAAAATATTTAAATTAACATTTTTTATAGTGTACAAGAGTTTCTTTCACATTACAATAATTAAGCATCACCTCAATTAATTGACATAGTAATAATTATGGAAACTAGTGTATAAGGTTGTACAATTATTGTTGATCTGACTAGTCTTATACTCCAACCATAACTCAACTGAAGTCTCCAAGACGTTATCTACAAAATAAAATTACCGAATTATAAGTTAATTATAATAAATAACTTAATTTCGGATTTTGCAAATTTTTTTATAATAAAAATAAGATTTTAATGTTGAAAGAATAAAACAGAAGTATTGGGTCGTTTTTTACAAGTGGATATTACTTGAAACGTATTTACGGCTTTAATGATTATTAATTGATTATTAATGAGGATGATTAATAACAATAAAAATAATCATTATTATTCAATTTCACTGCAGCATACAACTCGTTATCGTTCAATTTTATCATTTCAACCACTATCACTAGATTCCTACATTAAAAATATGTTATTTATTATTACTCGTTCATCTTGAAATTAGCTTGAATGTGTGACTTCTTAATTCTTCTACAAAACTACATAAAAATACCTTTTTATCATCAATAGAGTATTACATTGTATAGAGTTTTATCATACAGAGTTTTAGAGCTTTATCATCACGTAGTAAGATAGAGTTGTAAAGTCAGCTCAACTCAATCAAATCAAATCAATTTTAACCATGCAATTAATACAAGTTCAAATAAATAGGCTATTACCAATTAGCTTTCAATTTCCAGTATGGGTCTACTGTAGTACTCTCTCTAGCATATATAGGTCAATTAAGCTCTTTAATGTTCAAGTTAATTTGCTGTGTGTAATAAATTATTCAATAACTCATTTACTAAATGATTTACATGTTTATTGATGATTCACATAATTTACATTCAAATAATTTACTATAATACTCGATTAATACTTTCCCTTTTCACTTTCTTGTCTCTCTATCATCTTCTTACAAATTAAACTTGCCTTTACTATTTGTTTTCATTGATCGGTCATTGTAGTTTTTATTTAAATATTTTGCCACTCTTGCCTGCGCACAGGATGATTCCTTGCAGGTAAATTGATTTTTTTAATTTTTCGCAACGTATGGTTGTGGATATGTTTCAAGATTCTAATAAAGTTTGATTTGATTCACTACAATCAATCTCATGAAACATTGTGATCATATCCAAAGCACTGCTTGTAGTGCATTTCTATTCCATAATGCACTGCACATACACTACAATCTACACTATAATCACACATACCATACACTACATTCTACGATAAACTGTATTTAGGGCACTCAGGTGAATGAGTGGGACTCCATCGTTCTCGTTAATTTCTCATGGGCTCGATACACATTGGAGCCAACCGAGAGCATTTTTCGAGAATATGTTTGACCGAGGTGTTGCAAGCACAAGGGATGTCGCCGGCTAAGATGATCGCTAGCAGGTGAGCAGTTACTCATAGTGTACTGAGCAATAAAAAGTGAACGGGGATGTGGAATCGGGTTGTAATGTCGGTTTAATTAGTGGTGAGGGTAGAGTAGGAGGGGGCAGTGGTGAGGAGTGGGGGGTTTTGGCGTCCCCGAGCAAAACACGGTGTGCCGTTAATGACACCTCGGTGTGCCATCGCCAGAGTCATGACGCCGAGCCGTGAGTTATGCGGGGGCCGCCCGGACAATTGCCGCCTCCTGCCGCCCCCCAACAGCGGATGCGTCCCCCGGGGGCAGTTAGCCCTGTAATGCCATTGAATTAGAACCTTAATGCCAGGCTTGGCTCGCTGCGCGTCCACGCCAAGGAGCGCTCTCGTCCTGCAACTTCATTTTTCCTCGACTGAAACTTTGATGCCGGCCGCCCTGAATTATGAATTAATCTTGCTGCGGTCTCACCCGGGCGCCTAAATTAACTTTCTTGTCGTTAGAATTAAAAAGAAGGCGCCGAAGAAACGACAGCGTCGCCTCAGACGCCGACGCCGACGCTACTATTGGGACACGCATCGAAATAACGCCTTTAATATAGAACGCCGGATTAAAATTATCGCCACCGCCCACCTATTCTCTCTACTTTTTTCAAGAAACAGTCTTCTTAAAATTGGTCTCTATTGATCACAACTCTTCGCATAACTTGCACTAAAAATCTCTGTCACCTTAATATAATGCATTAAAAAATTTAATCATTATTTGAAGTGAAGTTCAATTTAGCTTAAGCAACGAGTGTAATATGACCTTAATATTGCATTTGAAAATCTAATCATTATTTTTAAAGTGAATAATACATTCAATATAGTTTGTGCAACGATTCTAATATGACCTTAATATTGTATAACATTTGAAAATATAATCTAATCAGTGAATAACTTGTTCATTATAGTTGATGTATGTATAAAGTACCTTAGCCGATTTCGACTGTAGTTCGAAAGACCTACTCTTCAGACCTCAACGTTGTGTTTTAGTCCAAAGAGCGTATTACATGCGAGGAGTAAGGTAGTTTGTGATTGCTTTCCTCACTGAGCTAACAGAACTGTATCAGTATGTCAAGCCCATCGAAACAAATTTTGAAGCTATAAGCTTGACAGTCCACTCCCACCTTTACACATGGTCTGACTGCACAGGTGAGTGTGCGTACTGTCTAGCACACCTCTGACCTATTTCCTGCGTCCAAGCCACCATCATTCTACAGAGACGTTTGGAAAACAACACAATTATTGATGTAGTCTTATTTGTATCTGAGATGAACAAAACTCAATACATCTCAAGCCACAATAAGTCATTAAATTAATAGTTTATGCAACTAAAGTGAGATGTAAGTTAGGACACGATTGAAACGAGAGTCCTAACCCGGCAAAACACAATTGTTGCATACAGTACTTTGTCTACGATTACTAATATATTACGTTTAATCCACTTGCCCACACTAAATCCTAGTTTGTTGTTGCTCAGTTCTGAATTAAAAGTGAAATTTATTCTAAAATGTTTGAATCGGCTGATATGGCTAATGCATAACATTCATTCCATCACTGTTTTGAAGGAATCCTGAATTCCGATTGGTCTGAATTAGACCGATACTGAAAAGTAACAGTAGTGTTAAAATGAAGCTATTTATATAGCTTCATTTTAACACTAATTTGATAATCCATGGTTAAAGTGAGCTTTATTGACATCGATTTCTAACCTATTATGTCTACATTATAACGTAGCCGTAGATAAAACACATTTTTTATTCTCTTTTGGACATGAATAGAGATAGATTAGAAATTCATTGGGGTTATTAATGTATTCAGTTGTATTGAATCTGCTGAGGCCAACTCTGCTATAGGCCTAGAATTATTTTAATCCAATAATAGTGCAATAGAAATCGTATTCCAAGTTATGTTTATCATGCAAAGGAAAATTAAATTTAAAATTTCAATTTTTACTTTATTAGGACTTTTGATACACTGTCATTCAATAATTAATAATTGAAATTAATACATTCCTCGCAGCCACTTCCACATAAATGTTTCGCACGTTAAAAGTTTTGACACCTATAAACTCAATAACCAATAAACTCAGTTTCTTTATTTTAAAGAGGAAACCTAATCATTGTTCATTTGATACTTCAAATTATTAATAATAATGCTTTAGAGGAAATTATAGCAGACTTGCAGTTTCAAGACGTATTCCAATTATATTTTCCGTGATAACCTTCAAAAACTAAAAAAATTAGAAAGGATAATCTTTATAAACATTATTTTTAGTTGCATTTATCAAATATTCTGAAGCTCAATGTTATAATTGAAAAAATACTATTAGAGAGGAAAATCAATAATGATTTAAACAGAACAACATAAATCAATCAACAGCAAGATGTACATTGTTTCAGTGCAATAATTACGGTTCTTAAATTTAATTCATTGAAGGGTAATATTTTAAAAATTGATAGTTTTCATCATTCTCATGTTAATGAATTTATTTCTCCATGATTGATTTGATTTCCCTTGGATGACATATTTTTACTCCTAGGGGATATATTATATTGGTTCCATATTGTTTCCAGTAGTTTCATATTTATGTCAGTTTTTATTTCTGAATCGTAAAAAGAATGTAGGTTAATAAAAGGGAAGCGAGAAAATTTTAATTGGAGACTCACTTTTTACCGTGCAACTCTCTCATTGTGTGTATGTGTGTTTTGTGTGTGTGTGTGTGTGTGTGTGTGTTGTGCATTGTACAAATAAGAGGAAGATCGTTGTTATAATGTCAGGTGCCTCTGGGTATTGTTTTGAAGAGTGGAGAAGGTAGTAGAAGCGCAGTAGTTGTATCGTAGGGTTGAAGGTGGTGGGTATTGGGGGGGGGGGGCTTAGGTCGGTCAGGGGGGCAGTAAAAAGTAAGGCGAAGAGTCCCCCTGGGGGCTGAGACTGATTTGTGCCGGGCTAGAGGCAAACGGTCATTAGCCGGGGGGCTGTGTCCGGTTAATTCCGCGGTATGGGTGCCAGGGGCCCTTTCGGCAAACCCCGCCCGCTCCCAAGAGGGCCTCATCCGTCAGAACCCCCTCCCCCATCCTTCACCCAGCCCTGTTCGTTTTATTATGTCCCGGCCAAGTGCCCCCGCGCCGGCTCTAATTCCGCGCCGTAATTGCAGCGCCGCACATCGACAAAAGGAATTGGCCGCACTTGCATTGACCATCGCACACCGCACATCTCCGTACAACACTGCACATCCAATACAAGTAGAGCTATCAATCGCTCACCACTATCTCCAATACATTTATCCTCTATCCTCTAATGCACTGTGTCACTTTAGAACATTGCACTTTTCAGTGGCATACAATCAATTATATTTTTAATCAACACAGTACAAATTTATAAATTTTGAACTCCTCTAAGTGCTTTTAATTGATACTGAAGTCTACTGAACTAGCGGATATTGACGACAGCATCGAATAGCTGATGGAAATCGATTAAATAGTCTTGTATTCAAGTCGCCCGACTGGCAATTGGGAGGTCCACTGCTTGATTCCCGGCGGTGACTGATATTTTTGTACAGTAGCATTCATGGTTTTCCATCAGGTATTCAATGCTGTTTTCAATATCCTTCATAGCGGAAGTCTTCAGTATAAATAGCACTTTGATGAATTCGAAATTGATAAATTGTATCATATACATTTATCAGTTTCATAAATTGTCGGTTCCTTCAAAATTAACAATACAAACCTTATAAAGAGAATTCCTATACAGTTATGCTGTACATCTTAAAAAATTCTGCACATCTTATATAAATACTGTACTTGAACATCGTCATTTATCTACTGAATTCACAACAACAACAACAACAACAACAACAACAACAACAACAACAATAATAATAATAATAATAATAATAGAGTAATATTTGTAGCCAACAAGTAATTGTACTTGCTAGTTCTATAACTCATGAGCATAAATTACCTAGTTTATTAATTTAATGTAGATTTCATGTACTGGACTATTTCATATGCTGGATATTGAACTCTGACCTATAATTTCAATATTGGTCATCTGAATCTTGTGTTTATGTATGAGATAAGCTTCTCCCGTGTACAATACTGTTCGAAAGAGCTTTAGACAAGTAGCTGCCGGTTTTAAGTTGGCCTGCAGCAGGTCTCACGCTCTGATTTTTTCAATAAAACAGGTTTCAGGAATGGGCGAGCATCGTCACCTCTGTATTTACCTTTTCGATAAGCGAGTGGCGGGCTTCTGTGTACTGTTGATAGCCGCCTAGTGGTAAACAGTAGTCGCTCCCACGCTGCGTCACCGACGAGAAAAATCGCTAGAAAATCGCTGTCGACAAGCGTGTCTAGCCGCGCGCACGCACCCCCCTCTCCATCACACAACCGTCACTGGTGGTCCGGAAACGAGAAATCGATAGCCTCATTTTCACAGACCCCGTAGATTAACACTTTGATTGCCGACTTTCAAATTCATTTTCCTCCGTTTTGCAGCACCTTTTTACTGCTCTCAGCAATTGTCACCACTTACAATAATGCACCAGTTCACATAGAACTGCTCACAGTTCACAGTTCAATTGTGATTGAAACAGAAAGGAAGTTATCATTTACCAGCATTATTTTCATGCTTTGCTCGATGATGAGTTAGTTGAGAATGTTCAGTGAGAATTTCATGCTGTTACGGATGAAGCTACAACCTGCAGTATTTTATTTATCATAAGATGTTTTTTTCTATCTAGTTTGAATTATTTGTTAGTTTTTGTAGTGTGTACTATATCTTAATTGGAATTGGTAAAAAAATTTAAAAAATAAATAAATAAAAAATAATAAAAAAAATTATTTATAAGGAACCACTGCTGATGCTCATGCGGTGTGTCGTCAAAAAGTTTTTTTTGGAGGATTAAGCCCAAATAGGTCTGAATCCTGTGCGTGGGTGATTAGCTGTATGATGGTGATTGATGAGTTGGACCTATAGTTTTAGGCAGGTTCGAACCACCGAAGTAATTTAAAATATTTTAGAAAGAAAATATTACATACATTTTATTATATAATTATATTTTTTTAATTGTTTGTTGCAATTTTATTTGTACATATAAAAGATCTTTCAAGTTTATGTAAATATAATGAATAATAAAGCATGAAGTTGTCCCAACCACATTAATTTATTGAAAAGAGTGAGATACTAGTTTCGGTTATTTCACCATTATCAAACTCAAACAGACTAAAACTGAAGTACAGGGTAGCTGAATATAGAGGGTGTTTCCGGAGGAAAGGTTCAAACTCCGGCAACTGATTATAGATCTAAAAATAAGAAAAAAATTCATAATAAACATGTTTCCGAAAGCCCTTCGTAAGCGAGTTATACAGAATGAAAGATTTTGCCCAGAATTCAGTACCCTTGGTAAAAGAAAGTCATACTGAAATTCTGGGAAGGTAAATTAAGAATCAAATACAGTTATTTCTTATAGTTTTTGTTGTGAAAAAAAGAATAAAATAGGTCCCAGAATCTATATTTAGTACTTTTTATGATATTATGATGTAAAACAGAAAATGTTGTGCCTAGAACACGTTTTTTCAGCTCTAAAGTACAATAGCTTTGCTAAATGAATAATAAATTCATAGTATTTGAATACTAAACTTGTAGAGAATTTAATTCTGGAAAATCTGATTTGAATAAACCCAACAACAAACAAATACATCTTTCAAATATTCGTCTCTAATGAAAACTAAACAATGGTAAATTGAACTGAAAACTTCTGTCAGAATAATCAAAATGTAAATTGAGACAATAACAAATAAAGAATAGCAACTTTTACTTATATAAAATTCAAAATGCACTGAAGTGGTTTGGAGCACAATAATAAATGTCAATTTTTTTAATGCAGGTTTCAAAAATATTTCCATTAGATTCCATGCACTATAAAACTCTTTCCTGAATTGCTGTAGTTGCCCGACGAACAGCATCTTTCCGTTCTCTTATTACGGCAGCAGCAATGAAAATACGATCTATCAATAATTCTTCTCTTGAATTAACGTTTACCTTGTATACTTCATTTTTCATCCACCCCCTCAAGAAATAGTCCATGGGGTGAGATCTGGAGACCTTGGTGGCCAACTAACCAATCATTTGCTCTTCGACCAATTTGTTATCAAACTTCACATTTAAGAACTCTATCACACGTTTTGCACAGTGGGTTGGAGGTCTGTCATGCTGAAAAAACATTTTCATGCGTTTTGAAAGTGGGACGTCTTCTAACACTTGAGCAAACAAATTGTTTTGTAAAAATTCTAAATATCTTTCTGCATTAACACGGTTTTCTAAAATAAATGGGTCAATTAAAATATCATCAATGAGGCCATACCAAACATTTACCGAAGAGCGATTCTGAAAATTACTTTCCACAAAAGAAAATGGATTCTCTTTTGATCATTCATGGAAGTTACAGGAGTTTGTAATTCCGCCTCTGTTGAACGTTGCTTCAAAACAGAAGTTTTCAGTTCAATTTACCATTGTTTAGTTTTCATTAGAGACGAATATTTGAAAGACGTATTTGTTTGTTGTTGGGTTTATTTACATCAAATTTTCCAGAATTAAATTCTCTACAAGTTTTGTACCTAAATTCTATGCATTTATTATTCATTTAGCAAAGCTATTGTACTTCAACGCTGAAAAAACGTGTTTAGGCACAGAATTTTCTGTTCTACATCATGATATCATAAAAACTACTGAAGATAAAGTTCTGGGACGTATTTTATTCGTTTTTTCACGTCAAAAACCATAAGAAATAACTGTATTTGCTCCTTAATTTACCTTCCCAGAATTTCAGTATGACTTTCTTTTACCAAGAGTACTGAACTCTGGGCAAAATCTTTCATTCTATATTATCTTGCTAACGAAGCGTTTCCGGACATATGTTTATTATGATTTTTTTTCTTATTTTTAAATCTAGAATCAGTTGCCGAAGTTTGAATCTTTCCTCCTGAAACATTCTGTATACTAAGCAGGGAGCGATACTATTGGCTGAGGGAGAAAGTTCCTCTAATAGGCTGCCTTCATTGAAGGTATGTGATTGGCTGAAGGCCAAAACACGACCCGCCCACTGGTGGGAGGACCAACAAGCAAAATTAGAGTCAAAATCAAGAACCAAAAAACCCTGAACACATAGAAAGGCTGATCTATTATGCTCCAATAGGCTGATCTTCATTGAAGGTATGTGATTGGCTGAAGGCCAAAGCAAGACCCGCTCATTGGTGGAAGGAGCAACAAGCAAAAATAAGAGTCAAAATCAAGAACAAGAAACCTGTGAACATATAGGAAGCAACATAGGAAGGCTGATCTATTAGGCTCTAATAGGCTGATCTTCATTGAAGGTATGTGATTGGCTGAAGGCCAAAGCATGACCCGTTCATTGGTGGAAGGAGCAACAAGCAAAAATAAGAGTCAAAATCAAGAACAAGAAACCTGTGAACACATAGGAAGCAACAAATAAAAACAATACACAAGAAGGCTAGAATTAAATAATTTTAAAATTAACAAACTGAACCTCACTGAAATGTTGACAAGGTCAACTGAGAAAAGTAGGAAAGTACTGCTATTAAGATGTAAGCCAGAAAGTATGATGAAACCAAGTTAGTTGTACTGAATTGGTTAAAATAAATTTGATTATTTTCTAATATTGGAATCGTTTTTTACCGTTTGGAGGAACTAGGACAAATTGTTCAACAATTCAAAATGAGATTCATTCTTTTTGAATGATATCATTCTACTATTTATATTATATACTGTATCAATTGTAATCTATTTAAAGGAGAATGTTTATATTTTATGAAAATGGCAATAAATCTTATTCCAATTCTAATTTTGTATGAAAGCTTCGACTAATGTCAACAATTAGTTCATGACCAACAAAATTTCTGAATATATCACAACGGTATATTTGAATAGTTTTCATTTGAATTTCAATGACTGATGTCATTGATTATCAATAATATTTCTGAATATATTACAACTATATATTTCAATTTTAATTAGAAATACCGCTTATCTCAATTCCAACATTATGTTATATTGCATCGATAAGTGTCTATCATAATAATTTATCAAGAATTTTATCTGCCGTGCAATATCCTTGCCTCATGAACTGACGAAATGCCGGTCGACCACTTCTGGTGTATCAATGAATGTTGGATGAAGTAGCTGGAGTAGGGTTGTTGAGAGGGCGCTGTTTGGTCGTTGAGTTGAAAGGAAGAAGATTCGAAAGGTGATAGTTACGAGAGGGTGCGGTAGGGGATGAGTATGGAGTTTCCACAGAGGAAGGAAGAAGATTCGAAAGGTGGTAGTTGATGGAAGGGGGGCATGTTAGGGGTAAGGTAGGTGTATGGAAGGGGGGAGTATAGAGTTTTCACAGAGGAGTATTAAGGGATGTGCGCGTCTGCAGAGGAAGGCAGGCAGCGTCAGGCTTGAAGTGTACTAGCAGTTAGATGAACTTTGAGGATCTGCAAAGGAGTACGCGCTAGGGTGCAGTTATTTTTCTATTAGGCCGTAAAGGAGATTGGAGCGACCCCGAGTTCCCGTGGGTGTTGTGCCCGAGTCCCGGGCTAATCCCCTTCGACGGTCCCCGGGGACCTCTCCACCACTTCTTCAGGTGAGCCGTTTCATTACCCGAGCGGCCGTTAGCTTCGGGCGCCCCGATTAAAGCAACCCTTGTTCTTCATCCCCAAAACAAACTTCTCGTTCCTTCTTTCTTCGTCTCTCTCTCATCCACTTGACTCGGCGCCTTGATCAATAAAGTGATGTTGACCTTAATCGACCAGAGCTACCAAAGTAGCCCATATGAAAGACGTCGATGTTGAGTTCCAAAACAATGACGCATGAACATTGGAAACTTTCTTTGCTAGGAAGTGACTTCAATCTAACTTTATTCATGCATCAGTTGCTCAGTCGTTTTGAAACTGCAGTCCAATTTGAAATGGGACAATGAAATTAAAAGCCTTAGGAAAAATATTTTCCAAACATCTTATGCGGTTTTTGCTTTGAAGACTTTAAGAAATGTTTCAAACCATAAAACAGCTTTATGCCCGGTTTCACCAACCTCTATCAAATATTGCCTACTGGGCCGTCAAACTAACGACTCGTTATTATTTGACCAATTGTTAAAATGGAATGCGTTGCACCAACGTTGACGAGGGAAAAAATCGGCCCATTACTTTGACGGGTTGTCAACATTTGCCGGAGCATTTTGTTGCAAATCTTTAGGTTGGCTATATTGAAATTCGGCTGTCTGCATTCGATCTGCTTTCCTATATTGGCTAAATCCTAGATCCTGCATATGGTCTATCATTAGTATCTTATGTCGCAGGTTCGGTATGGCCTGATATTCTGGGGTGCTAGCAAGGAAAATATTAATTCAATATTCATATTACAAAAGGAAGCATTGCGAATAATCGAAGGATTAGTGCAAGACAGTCAAGCCGACCTAGTTTCAGAAAATTAGGGCTGCTTACGGATTCTTTTTCGAGATTGCCGTGTATTCGCATAGGAACCAGAGTAATTATCGCAATAACATAATCGCTAATCGCACTCCCGTATAATACAAGACTTGGAGAGTCAACACTTCGGTACCCCGTGCATAGGTTGACTTTGGTCGAGAAGGCGTCATATTATTCTGTTATAAATATTTTAAATTGTTTACCCAAAGTTTTAAAGGGGTACTGTCAAGACAAATTTGTGAAGGAACTCAGGAAATTGCTAATTGATGACTGTCCTTGTTTACTGGACAACTGTTTCGAGTTTTTTCGGAGACAATATGTTCAGTAGAGTATGTTTTTTGTAATATAACTAATATATGATTTTATAGATGAAAAAACATATGATAAATTGGTTCAGTTTAAGTGAAGCGAGCCTTGCTCGAAAGAAAAGGGAAAAGAAGGAGAAGGAGAAGGAGAAGAAGGAGAAGGAGGAGAAGGAGAAGAAGGGGAAGGAGAAGGAAAAGAAGAAGAAAAAGAAAAAGAAATAAATTTATTTACAGGAAATTGCACACCCATTTGTTTACCAAAGCAAAACGTCACAAAAGCTCACACTTCTGATAGCTGAGGCTTAACGTGACTATTGCTACGGCCAGGTGACAAGTTGTTTATGTAAAAATCAGCTGGTAATAGCAAATATAATGTTTGCAATGTTTGAAAGCTCGAGAAGGTTTTCCAATAGAAGTATAAATAGTTGAGTTCGTGTTAAGCAGTTCAAGTGTTAATTTTCCAAAAGTTATTCTTTAATAAAATCCATGTTTAAAACGCCTCTGACTGTTTTATTTACGTAAATTCATAACAATTGGTGTCAGAAGTGGGATAAGTGCATTTGAGGTGGGTTTATCTATTCGAAAAGTGATTTTATTAGTGTTTTTCAACTATTCATTTGTTCATCCATTTTTTTGTGTTTACTTTTAACAGTTATACTGGTTTGAGATTTAAAATGGCTGGAAAAGGTTTAAAACTTTCATGTTTGAAAGTGAGTGAATTAAAACAAGAATTAGAAGAACGAGATCTTGAAATAAGTGGTAATAAAGCTATTCTGCAAGAACGACTTCATGTGGCATTGGTTGAGGAAGGTTTGGATCCGGACATATTCCTCTTTGAAACCCCATATGGTGAGTTAAAGTCAGCTTTGGAAAGAAAATTAGAAGAGAACAGAGATATATTTGAGGAAAAATTGCAGGAAAATCATAATTTCTTAAGAAATGAAATAAAAAACATGGAAGATAAATTTGAGAAAAATCATAATTTTGCAAGAAATGAAATGAAAGACATGGAAGAGAAAATGAAAAACATGGAAGATAAATTTGAAAAGAAGTTTGAAAAACTACAGGAACACAATAATGGCATTGAAAGATCAATCTCTATGGTTGATGTTGCCTCTGTTAATCAAATTAGAGAAGACACTTCTGTAAGTTATCAAAAAGCACCTATCATCCTGCCAAGTCATCCAATTGGGCTACCCACTTTTGATGGAAAGATGCCATGGGAAGATTACCGTTCCTTGCTTGAGACAGCTGCTGACATACATGGCTGGACACCTGCAGTGAAAGCTGCAATGCTTAGCCTGTCACTCCGTGGAGATGCATTAGCAGTTCTCCAAACAATCCCTATGGCTGATAGGCAGAACTTCGATGTGCTTCTGAGACACATAGAAATGAGGTTTGGCCATCAACACATGGATCAACTTTACCGTTCACAACTCAAGAATAGGATCCAGAAGCCAAACGAATCACTCCAAGAGTTCGAAAGTGATATTGCCCACCTGGTAAGAAAAGCCTACCCATCTGTGGATGATAGAGTATATGAGATTCTAGCCATTGAGAGGTTCCTGGATGGTCTTTGGGAACCTGAAACTCAACAAGCTATTAAATTGGCTCGCCCTCAGACACTCAGTGAGGCCCTCACCCAGGCTTTGGAATTTGAAGCAGTACGACAATCAGTGAAGGGTAATGCCCGAGTCCGGGCTGTTGAAGCAAAGGATAGTAGTGATGAGTCTCTGGAAGAATTGGTGAAGAAAGTCATAGAAAAGTTAAGAACAGGAAGGAGGGAGATATGTTGCTGGCGCTGTGGAGAGAGAGAGCACCTGCGTAATAAGTGCCCAAATAAATCAACCACTGAGAAGAATCAGGAAAACTAAAGAGGGTTGATGTAAAGGGGCAACCATCAACCTGTAGACAGAAGACCCTCTCCCCATGTACAAAACCAGTCATTGCAATGTTATCTGATAAACCCCACAGTCTTTACATTAATGGAATGGTGAATGGAAGCTCCTATAAATTACTTATAGATACTGGAGCCACTAAGACAATAATAAACTCCAAAACAGTAGCTAACCAGCAAGATATCTCACCAACAACCTGGAAGCTGAAAACTGCTACAGGTGGGCCTGTGAGTGTCTGTGGAGAGATGATTGCCACCTTCAAGATTGGTAAGGCCTGTTTTAAACATTGTGTACTTGTGGCAGAGATTAGTGAAGAAGTCATACTAGGCTTGGATTTTCTTTCTACTTTTGGCCTAGAGTTGGATCTTAGAAGGAAGACATTGACCATTGGTGGAGATGAAGTTGTTCTACACTCTGGAAAAGACTGTACAGCCCAAATACAACTGCTGAAAGAAATCACAATACCAGCAAGGAGCCAGATTGTGACTCATGCTACGACAAAGGAGGATGTCCCTGTGGGGATTAATGTGTTGCTAGAGCCAGAAATCCATGAGGAGGAGCTTGGTCATGGTGTCCTAGTGGCTAGGACACTTTTTCTTACTAGCCAAGAATTCCCTGTCCTCTTGATGAATGTGAATGATTATGAAGTTACTTTGAAGAGAAGTAGTACTTTGGGACATTGCTCACCAGTCACATCTGTCATACAACAAATGCAGACAACTCAACCACAGAAGAAGTGTCTCCCAGAGAAGCTGAAGGCCTTTGTTGAAGTATCCTGTCAAGATCTAGTCAAAGAACAACAAAATGAAGTAAGGGACCTCATAACTAATTATCAGGATATTTTTGATATAGGAGAGGGCCCAAAAGGCAGAACCAACATAGTTGAGCATGCAATAGATACTGGAAATGCCAAACCCATCCGCCAAAACCCTAGAAGGTTACCTCTGGCTAAAAGAGAGGAAGCTAGAAAAATAATTAAGGAAATGGAAAATGAAGGTATAATTGAACCATCCAATAGCCCTTGGATTTCACCAGTGGTGCTTGTAAAAAAAAAGGATAATACACTCCGGTTCTGTGTGGACTATCGTCTTCTGAATGACGTCACCAAAAAAGACAGTTACCCTCTACCTCGAATTGATGACACACTGGATAGCCTGGAAGGTTGCAAGTTGTTTTCGACTCTGGACCTGAAAAGTGGATACTGGCAAGTTGGACTTGAACCTAAGGACAAAGAAAAGACTGCATTTTCAATTGGAGAAGGTCTTTGGCAATTCACTGTGATGCCATTTGGCTTGTGTAATGCTCCAGCAACCTTTGAAAGATTAATGGAGAATGTGTTGAGGGGACTGTCATGGGAAACTTGCCTGGTCTACCTGGATGACATCATTGTCTTGGGAAAGTCTTTCCAACATCAGCTGGAAAACTTGAAGCAAGTATTTGAAAGACTAAGACAAGCTAACCTGAAGCTCAACCCAAAGAAGTGCCATCTGTTTAAAAGACAGGTTAATTACCTAGGGCATGTGGTATCTGATAAAGGTGTGTCTATGGATCCTGAGAAGGTAACAGCCATAACCAAGTGGCCAGTGCCCAAAGACAAATCAGAAGTGCGGAGTTTCCTTGGCCTTTGCACATATTATCGACGGTTTGTGATGGGATTCTCTGGTATAGCAAAACCCCTCATCAAGCTGACAGAGGAGAAACAGAGTTTTCTCTGGGACAAAAATTGCCAGCAGGCCTTCAACAGACTAAAGGAGACACTTTGCCAAGCACCTATATTGGCTTACCCAAGAGTTGAAGGCAAGTTCATTCTTGACACTGATGCCAGCAACACAGCAATTGGTGGAGTACTTTCTCAAGAGCAAGATGGGGAGGAAAAGGTCATTGGATATTTTAACAAGGTGCTGTCAAAACCTGAGCGTAACTACTGTGTTACTAGAAGAGAACTGCTAGCAGTAGTGAAATCAATCAGCCACTTCCACAAATACTTATATGGACGTCAATTCCTGCTGAGAACTGATCATGCATCCTTGACATGGCTTCTCCGGTTCAAGTCTCCTGAAGGACAAGTGGCAAGATGGATCCAGCACTTACAAGAATATGACTTTAAATTTGTACACCGAGCTGGAAATAGTCACCTGAATGCTGATGCCCTTTCTCGAAGACCCTGTGAGGAGGACTGCAAACACTGCTCACGCCAGGATAGGAAGGAAGTTTTGGTACATAGGACAACTATTGCCAATGACCACTGGCAAGGTGCTGAGTTACTTAAGGATCAGGAAGAAGACCCTGATCTGAAGCACCTTTGGTTGTGGAAACGTTCTGCAAGACGACCTAGTTGGCAAGAAATAGCACCTTTTCCACCACATGTCAAGTCCCTCTGGGCACAATGGGACTCTATTGTGGAAGACAGAGGAATCCTGAAAAGGAAGCTAGAGAATGCAGCTGGTGATCAGCATAAGCTGCAAATTATTGTTCCCAGGAAAAGGATTCCTGAAGTGCTGAGACAAATACATGATGGAGTCTCTGGGGGCCATTTTGGAGTTCATAAGACACTGGAGAAAGTACGAGAGAGGTTTTACTGGCCAAATTCAAGCAAAGATGTCAAGAACTGGTGTCGCAATTGCACTGTTTGTGCATCTGCAAATGGCCCCTTGCATAGAAAGAAGGCCCCCATGAAACAATACAATGTTGGAGCACCTTTTGAGCGAATAGCCATTGACATAGCTGGACCATTTCCATTGTCTGACAGTGGGAATAAGTATATCCTGGTAGTGATGGATTATTTCAGCAAATGGGTCGAAGCCTATGCCTTGCCAAATCAAGAAGCAGTCAGTGTTGCTGATGTAATAATCAAGGAATTTGTCAGTCGGTTTGGTGTCCCATTAGAGTTACATTCTGATCAAGGAAGGAACTTTGAGTCTTCAGTGTTTTCCCGTATATGTGAGGTGCTGGGAATCCATAAGACAAGGACTACACCCCTTCACCCTCAGTCAGATGGAATGGTGGAGCGTATGAACAGGACCATGGGAAAATACCTGTCAAAAGTTGTATCCAAGCATCAACGAGACTGGGATCAATATCTTCACCTATTCCTGATGGCATACCGAAGCTCTGTCAATGAGTCTACAAAACTTTCACCAGCCAAGGTAGTGTTTGGGCGAGATATTAGACTGCCTTGTGACTTAAAGTTTGGATGTACACCTGGAGAGGATTTGGTAGGAGAGGACTATGTCACCCAGTTTCGGAAACAGATGGATGAGATTCATGAGATTGTTCGAACCAACATCCAAGGAACCAGTGACAAGATGAAAGAACGCTATGATATCAAGGCAGATCATGGTGGATACCAGCCTGGAGACTTAGTTTGGTTCTACAACCCACAGCGACGTCAAGGGTACTCCCCCAAATTACAGACTTCCTGGGATGGACCTTTTGAAGTGGTTACTAGAATCAATGATGTAGTCTACCGGATCAAGAAACCTAGAGGAAAACCAAGAGTTGTCCACTTCAATCGACTGGCACCATTCCAGGGAGACAATACTGCAGGTAATGCCCAAGATGTGAGAACTATTCAACCAGTTGATCCCAACTTTGAAGAATTTATGGCCAATTTGGACATGTTCCAGAAAGCTGAGGTTACAAAAGTCTGTTATCAAGATTTGTTCACCCTACCAAAAGACTATGCTCTGGCTCACTGTGTAGCTAAAAATCTTGGAGCTTCTCGGGGTATTGCTACAGTATTTAGGAAAAAGTTTGGAGGACTGAATGATCTGGAACTTCAGAGACCAGCTGTTGGAAGAACACTACACCTTCAGAGGCAAGGAAAACAGCTCTTCTGCTTGGTGACAAAAGATCAACCTCAGCAGGAGTCCACCTATCAAGCCTTGTGGGAGAGCCTAAATCATCTGCGGAATTGTCTTCAAACTCTGGGAGTGAAGCAGCTTGGAATTCCCCGATTAGGTTGTGGCTATGATGGGTTGGACTGGAAAATCGTGAGGCCAATGATTGAAACAATCTTCAAAGAAACTGGGATTACCATCTCAGTTTGCATGTTTGCTCCATGGGCAGCTAGTCAGTTGTATCCAGTAAGGCCACCCCCAATCTGCAGACCTGTAACTGTTCTGGGACAGAACAGTCTTAAGGAGGGAGCAGTGCTACGGCCAGGTGACAAGTTGTTTATGTAAAAATCAGCTGGTAATAGCAAATATAATGTTTGCAATGTTTGAAAGCTCGAGAAGGTTTTCCAATAGAAGTATAAATAGTTGAGTTCGTGTTAAGCAGTTCAAGTGTTAATTTTCCAAAAGTTATTCTTTAATAAAATCCAAGCCTAGTATGACTTCTTCACTAATCTCTGCCACAAGTACACAATGTTTAAAACAGGCCTTACCAATCTTGAAGGTGGCAATCATCTCTCCACAGACACTCACAGGCCCACCTGTAGCAGTTTTCAGCTTCCAGGTTGTTGGTGAGATATCTTGCTGGTTAGCTACTGTTTTGGAGTTTATTATTGTCTTAGTGGCTCCAGTATCTATAAGTAATTTATAGGAGCTTCCATTCACCATTCCATTAATGTAAAGACTGTGGGGTTAATCTACATAACAATTGGTGTCAGAAGTGGGATAAGTGCATTTGAGGTGGGTTTATCTATTCGAAAAGTGATTTTATTAGTGTTTTTCAACAATTCATTTGTTCATCCATTTTTTTGTGTTTACTTTTAACAGTTATACTGGTTTGAGATTTAAAATGGCTGGAAAAGGTTTAAAACTTTCATGTTTGAAAGTGAGTGAATTAAAACAAGAATTAGAAGAACGAGATCTTGAAATAAGTGGTAATAAAGCTATTCTGCAAGAACGACTTCGTGTGGCATTGGTTGAGGAAGGTTTGGATCCAGACATATTCCTCTTTGAAACCCCATATGGTGAGTTAAAGTCAGCTTTGGAAAGAAAATTAGAAGAGAACAGAGATATATTTGAGGAAAAATTGCAGGAAAATCATAATTTCTTAAGAAATGAAATAAAAAACATGGAAGATAAATTTGAGAAAAATCATAATTTTGTAAGAAATGAAATGAAAGACATGGAAGAGAAAATGAAAAACATGGAAGATAAATTTGAAAAGAAGTTTGAAAAACTACAGGAACACAATAATGGCATTGAAAGATCAATCTCTATGGTTGATGTTGCCTCTGTTAATCAAATTAGAGAAGACACTTCTGTAAGTTATCAAAAAGCACCTATCATCCTGCCAAGTCATCCAATTGGGCTACCCACTTTTGATGGAAAGATGCCATGGGAAGATTACCGTTCCTTGCTTGAGACAGCTGCTGACATACATGGCTGGACACCTGCAGTGAAAGCTGCAATGCTTAGCCTGTCACTCCGTGGAGATGCATTAGCAGTTCTCCAAACAATCCCTATGGCTGATAGGCAGAACTTCGATGTGCTTCTGAGACACATAGAAATGAGGTTTGGCCATCAACACATGGATCAACTTTACCGTTCACAACTCAAGAATAGGATCCAGAAGCCAAACGAATCACTCCAAGAGTTCGAAGGTGATATTGCCCACCTGGTAAGAAAAGCCTACCCATCTGTGGATGATAGAGTATATGAGATTCTAGCCATTGAGAGGTTCCTGGATGGTCTTTGGGAACCTGAAACTCAACAAGCTATCAAATTGGCTCGCCCTCAGACACTCAGTGAGGCCCTCACCCAGGCTTTGGAATTCGAAGCAGTACGACAATCAGTGAAGGGTAATGCCCGAGTCCGGGCTGTTGAAGCAAAGGATAGTAGTGATGAGTCTCTGGAAGAATTGGTGAAGAAAGTCATAGAAAAGTTAAGAACAGGAAGGAGGGAGATACGTTGCTGGCGCTGTGGAGAGAGAGGGCACCTGCATAATAAGTGCCCAAATAAATCAACCACTGAGAAGAACCAGGAAAACTAAAGAGGGTTGATGTGAAGGGGCAACCATCAACCTGTAGACAGAAGACCCCATGTACAAAACCAGTCATTGCAATGTTATCTGATAAACCCCACAGTCTTTACATTAATGGAATGGTGAATGGAAGCTCCTATAAATTACTTATAGATACTGGAGCCACTAAGACAATAATAAACTCCAAAACAGTAGCTAACCAGCAAGATATCTCACCAACAACCTGGAAGCTGAAAACTGCTACAGGTGGGCCTGTGAGTGTCTGTGGAGAGATGATTGCCACCTTCAAGATTGGTAAGGCCTGTTTTAAACATTGTGTACTTGTGGCAGAGATTAGTGAAGAAGTCATACTAGGCTTGGATTTTCTTTCTACTTTTGGCCTAGAGTTGGATCTTAGAAGGAAGACATTGACCATTGGTGGAGATGAAGTTGTTCTACACTCTGAAAAAGACTGTACAGCCCAAATACAACTGCTGAAAGAAATCACAATACCAGCAAGGAGCCAGATTGTGACTCATGCTACGACAAAGGAGGATGTCCCTGTGGGGATTAATGTGTTGCTAGAGCCAGAAATCCATGAGGAGGAGCTTGGTCATGGTGTCCTAGTGGCTAGGACACTTTTTCTTACTAGCCAAGAATTCCCTGTCCTCTTGATGAATGTGAATGATTATGAAGTTACTTTGAAGAGAAGTAGTACTTTGGGACATTGCTCACCAGTCACATCTGTCATACAACAAATGCAGACAACTCAACCACAGAAGAAGTGTCTCCCAGAGAAGCTGAAGGCCTTTGTTGAAGTATCCTGTCAAGATCTAGTCAAAGAACAACAAAATGAAGTAAGGGACCTCATAACTAATTATCAGGATATTTTTGATATAGGAGAGGGCCCAAAAGGCAGAACCAACATAGTTGAGCATGCAATAGATACTGGAAATGCCAAACCCATCCGCCAAAACCCTAGAAGGTTACCTCTGGCTAAAAGAGAGGAAGCTAGAAAAATAATTAAGGAAATGGAAAATGAAGGTATAATTGAACCATCCAATAGCCCTTGGATTTCACCAGTGGTGCTTGTAAAAAAAAAGGATAATACACTCCGGTTCTGTGTGGACTATCGTCTTCTGAATGACGTCACCAAAAAAGACAGTTACCCTCTACCTCGAATTGATGACACACTGGATAGCCTGGAAGGTTGCAAGTTGTTTTCGACTCTGGACCTGAAAAGTGGATACTGGCAAGTTGGACTTGAACCTAAGGACAAAGAAAAGACTGCATTTTCAATTGGAGAAGGTCTTTGGCAATTCACTGTGATGCCATTTGGCTTGTGTAATGCTCCAGCAACCTTTGAAAGATTAATGGAGAATGTGTTGAGGGGACTGTCATGGGAAACTTGCCTGGTCTACCTGGATGACATCATTGTCTTGGGAAAGTCTTTCCAACATCAGCTGGAAAACTTGAAGCAAGTATTTGAAAGACTAAGACAAGCTAACCTGAAGCTCAACCCAAAGAAGTGCCATCTGTTTAAAAGACAGGTTAATTACCTAGGGCATGTGGTATCTGATAAAGGTGTGTCTATGGATCCTGAGAAGGTAACAGCCATAACCAAGTGGCCAGTGCCCAAAGACAAATCAGAAGTGCGGAGTTTCCTTGGCCTTTGCACATATTATCGACGGTTTGTGATGGGATTCTCTGGTATAGCAAAACCCCTCATCAAGCTGACAGAGGAGAAACAGAGTTTTCTCTGGGACAAAAATTGCCAGCAGGCCTTCAACAGACTAAAGGAGACACTTTGCCAAGCACCTATATTGGCTTACCCAAGAGTTGAAGGCAAGTTCATTCTTGACACTGATGCCAGCAACACAGCAATTGGTGGAGTACTTTCTCAAGAGCAAGATGGGGAGGAAAAGGTCATTGGATATTTTAACAAGGTGCTGTCAAAACCTGAGCGTAACTACTGTGTTACTAGAAGAGAACTGCTAGCAGTAGTGAAATCAATCAGCCACTTCCACAAATACTTATATGGACGTCAATTCCTGCTGAGAACTGATCATGCATCCTTGACATGGCTTCTCCGGTTCAAGTCTCCTGAAGGACAAGTGGCAAGATGGATCCAGCACTTACAAGAATATGACTTTAAATTTGTACACCGAGCTGGAAATAGTCACCTGAATGCTGATGCCCTTTCTCGAAGACCCTGTGAGGAGGACTGCAAACACTGCTCACGCCAGGATAGGAAGGAAGTTTTGGTACATAGGACAACTATTGCCAATGACCACTGGCAAGGTGCTGAGTTACTTAAGGATCAGGAAGAAGACCCTGATCTGAAGCACCTTTGGTTGTGGAAACGTTCTGCAAGACGACCTAGTTGGCAAGAAATAGCACCTTTTCCACCACATGTCAAGTCCCTCTGGGCACAATGGGACTCTATTGTGGAAGACAGAGGAATCCTGAAAAGGAAGCTAGAGAATGCAGCTGGTGATCAGCATAAGCTGCAAATTATTGTTCCCAGGAAAAGGATTCCTGAAGTGCTGAGACAAATACATGATGGAGTCTCTGGGGGCCATTTTGGAGTTCATAAGACACTGGAGAAAGTACGAGAGAGGTTTTACTGGCCAAATTCAAGCAAAGATGTCAAGAACTGGTGTCGCAATTGCACTGTTTGTGCATCTGCAAATGGCCCCTTGCATAGAAAGAAGGCCCCCATGAAACAATACAATGTTGGAGCACCTTTTGAGCGAATAGCCATTGACATAGCTGGACCATTTCCATTGTCTGACAGTGGGAATAAGTATATCCTGGTAGTGATGGATTATTTCAGCAAATGGGTCGAAGCCTATGCCTTGCCAAATCAAGAAGCAGTCAGTGTTGCTGATGTAATAATCAAGGAATTTGTCAGTCGGTTTGGTGTCCCATTAGAGTTACATTCTGATCAAGGAAGGAACTTTGAGTCTTCAGTGTTTTCCCGTATATGTGAGGTGCTGGGAATCCATAAGACAAGGACTACACCCCTTCACCCTCAGTCAGATGGAATGGTGGAGCGTATGAACAGGACCATGGGAAAATACCTGTCAAAAGTTGTATCCAAGCATCAACGAGACTGGGATCAATATCTTCACCTATTCCTGATGGCATACCGAAGCTCTGTCAATGAGTCTACAAAACTTTCACCAGCCAAGGTAGTGTTTGGGCGAGATATTAGACTGCCTTGTGACTTAAAGTTTGGATGTACACCTGGAGAGGATTTGGTAGGAGAGGACTATGTCACCCAGTTTCGGAAACAGATGGATGAGATTCATGAGATTGTTCGAACCAACATCCAAGGAACCAGTGACAAGATGAAAGAACGCTATGATATCAAGGCAGATCATGGTGGATACCAGCCTGGAGACTTAGTTTGGTTCTACAACCCACAGCGACGTCAAGGGTACTCCCCCAAATTACAGACTTCCTGGGATGGACCTTTTGAAGTGGTTACTAGAATCAATGATGTAGTCTACCGGATCAAGAAACCTAGAGGAAAACCAAGAGTTGTCCACTTCAATCGACTGGCACCATTCCAGGGAGACAATACTGCAGGTAATGCCCAAGATGTGAGAACTATTCAACCAGTTGATCCCAACTTTGAAGAATTTATGGCCAATTTGGACATGTTCCAGAAAGCTGAGGTTACAAAAGTCTGTTATCAAGATTTGTTCACCCTACCAAAAGACTATGCTCTGGCTCACTGTGTAGCTAAAAATCTTGGAGCTTCTCGGGGTATTGCTACAGTATTTAGGAAAAAGTTTGGAGGACTGAATGATCTGGAACTTCAGAGACCAGCTGTTGGAAGAACACTACACCTTCAGAGGCAAGGAAAACAGCTCTTCTGCTTGGTGACAAAAGATCAACCTCAGCAGGAGTCCACCTATCAAGCCTTGTGGGAGAGCCTAAATCATCTGCGGAATTGTCTTCAAACTCTGGGAGTGAAGCAGCTTGGAATTCCCCGATTAGGTTGTGGCTATGATGGGTTGGACTGGAAAATCGTGAGGCCAATGATTGAAACAATCTTCAAAGAAACTGGGATTACCATCTCAGTTTGCATGTTTGCTCCATGGGCAGCTAGTCAGTTGTATCCAGTAAGGCCACCCCCAATCTGCAGACCTGTAACTGTTCTGGGACAGAACAGTCTTAAGGAGGGAGCAGTGCTACGGCCAGGTGACAAGTTGTTTATGTAAAAATCAGCTGGTAATAGCAAATATAATGTTTGCAATGTTTGAAAGCTCGAGAAGGTTTTCCAATAGAAGTATAAATAGTTGAGTTCGTGTTAAGCAGTTCAAGTGTTAATTTTCCAAAAGTTATTCTTTAATAAAATCCAAGCCTAGTATGACTTCTTCACTAATCTCTGCCACAAGTACACAATGTTTAAAACAGGCCTTACCAATCTTGAAGGTGGCAATCATCTCTCCACAGACACTCACAGGCCCACCTGTAGCAGTTTTCAGCTTCCAGGTTGTTGGTGAGATATCTTGCTGGTTAGCTACTGTTTTGGAGTTTATTATTGTCTTAGTGGCTCCAGTATCTATAAGTAATTTATAGGAGCTTCCATTCACCATTCCATTAATGTAAAGACTGTGGGGTTAATCTACATAACAATTGGTGTCAGAAGTGGGATAAGTGCATTTGAGGTGGGTTTATCTATTCGAAAAGTGATTTTATTAGTGTTTTTCAACAATTCATTTGTTCATCCATTTTTTTGTGTTTACTTTTAACAGTTATACTGGTTTGAGATTTAAAATGGCTGGAAAAGGTTTAAAACTTTCATGTTTGAAAGTGAGTGAATTAAAACAAGAATTAGAAGAACGAGATCTTGAAATAAGTGGTAATAAAGCTATTCTGCAAGAACGACTTCGTGTGGCATTGGTTGAGGAAGGTTTGGATCCAGACATATTCCTCTTTGAAACCCCATATGGTGAGTTAAAGTCAGCTTTGGAAAGAAAATTAGAAGAGAACAGAGATATATTTGAGGAAAAATTGCAGGAAAATCATAATTTCTTAAGAAATGAAATAAAAAACATGGAAGATAAATTTGAGAAAAATCATAATTTTGTAAGAAATGAAATGAAAGACATGGAAGAGAAAATGAAAAACATGGAAGATAAATTTGAAAAGAAGTTTGAAAAACTACAGGAACACAATAATGGCATTGAAAGATCAATCTCTATGGTTGATGTTGCCTCTGTTAATCAAATTAGAGAAGACACTTCTGTAAGTTATCAAAAAGCACCTATCATCCTGCCAAGTCATCCAATTGGGCTACCCACTTTTGATGGAAAGATGCCATGGGAAGATTACCGTTCCTTGCTTGAGACAGCTGCTGACATACATGGCTGGACACCTGCAGTGAAAGCTGCAATGCTTAGCCTGTCACTCCGTGGAGATGCATTAGCAGTTCTCCAAACAATCCCTATGGCTGATAGGCAGAACTTCGATGTGCTTCTGAGACACATAGAAATGAGGTTTGGCCATCAACACATGGATCAACTTTACCGTTCACAACTCAAGAATAGGATCCAGAAGCCAAACGAATCACTCCAAGAGTTCGAAGGTGATATTGCCCACCTGGTAAGAAAAGCCTACCCATCTGTGGATGATAGAGTATATGAGATTCTAGCCATTGAGAGGTTCCTGGATGGTCTTTGGGAACCTGAAACTCAACAAGCTATCAAATTGGCTCGCCCTCAGACACTCAGTGAGGCCCTCACCCAGGCTTTGGAATTCGAAGCAGTACGACAATCAGTGAAGGGTAATGCCCGAGTCCGGGCTGTTGAAGCAAAGGATAGTAGTGATGAGTCTCTGGAAGAATTGGTGAAGAAAGTCATAGAAAAGTTAAGAACAGGAAGGAGGGAGATACGTTGCTGGCGCTGTGGAGAGAGAGGGCACCTGCATAATAAGTGCCCAAATAAATCAACCACTGAGAAGAACCAGGAAAACTAAAGAGGGTTGATGTGAAGGGGCAACCATCAACCTGTAGACAGAAGACCCCATGTACAAAACCAGTCATTGCAATGTTATCTGATAAACCCCACAGTCTTTACATTAATGGAATGGTGAATGGAAGCTCCTATAAATTACTTATAGATACTGGAGCCACTAAGACAATAATAAACTCCAAAACAGTAGCTAACCAGCAAGATATCTCACCAACAACCTGGAAGCTGAAAACTGCTACAGGTGGGCCTGTGAGTGTCTGTGGAGAGATGATTGCCACCTTCAAGATTGGTAAGGCCTGTTTTAAACATTGTGTACTTGTGGCAGAGATTAGTGAAGAAGTCATACTAGGCTTGGATTTTCTTTCTACTTTTGGCCTAGAGTTGGATCTTAGAAGGAAGACATTGACCATTGGTGGAGATGAAGTTGTTCTACACTCTGAAAAAGACTGTACAGCCCAAATACAACTGCTGAAAGAAATCACAATACCAGCAAGGAGCCAGATTGTGACTCATGCTACGACAAAGGAGGATGTCCCTGTGGGGATTAATGTGTTGCTAGAGCCAGAAATCCATGAGGAGGAGCTTGGTCATGGTGTCCTAGTGGCTAGGACACTTTTTCTTACTAGCCAAGAATTCCCTGTCCTCTTGATGAATGTGAATGATTATGAAGTTACTTTGAAGAGAAGTAGTACTTTGGGACATTGCTCACCAGTCACATCTGTCATACAACAAATGCAGACAACTCAACCACAGAAGAAGTGTCTCCCAGAGAAGCTGAAGGCCTTTGTTGAAGTATCCTGTCAAGATCTAGTCAAAGAACAACAAAATGAAGTAAAGGACCTCATAACTAATTATCAGGATATTTTTGATATAGAAGAGGGCCCAAAAGGCAGAACCAACATAGTTGAGCATGCAATAGATACTGGAAATGCCAAACCCATCCGCCAGAACCCTAGAAGGTTACCTCTGGCTAAAAGAGAGGAAGCTAGAAAAATAATTAAGGAAATGGAAAATGAAGGTATAATTGAACCATCCAATAGCCCTTGGATTTCACCAGTGGTGCTTGTAAAAAAAAAGGATAATACACTCCGGTTCTGTGTGGACTATCGTCTTCTGAATGACGTCACCAAAAAAGACAGTTACCCTCTACCTCGAATTGATGACACACTGGATAGCCTGGAAGGTTGCAAGTTGTTTTCGACTCTGGACCTGAAAAGTGGATACTGGCAAGTTGGACTTGAACCTAAGGACAAAGAAAAGACTGCATTTTCAATCGGAGAAGGTCTTTGGCAATTCACTGTGATGCCATTTGGCTTGTGTAATGCTCCAGCAACCTTTGAAAGATTAATGGAGAATGTGTTGAGGGGACTGTCATGGGAAACTTGCCTGGTCTACCTGGATGACATCATTGTCTTGGGAAAGTCTTTCCAACATCAGCTGGAAAACTTGAAGCAAGTATTTGAAAGACTAAGACAAGCTAACCTGAAGCTCAACCCAAAGAAGTGCCATCTGTTTAAAAGACAGGTTAATTACCTAGGGCATGTGGTATCTGATAAAGGTGTGTCTATGGATCCTGAGAAGGTAACAGCCATAACCAAGTGGCCAGTGCCCAAAGACAAATCAGAAGTGCGGAGTTTCCTTGGCCTTTGCACATATTATCGACGGTTTGTGATGGGATTCTCTGGTATAGCAAAACCCCTCATCAAGCTGACAGAGGAGAAACAGAGTTTTCTCTGGAACAAAAATTGCCAGCAGGCCTTCAACAGACTAAAGGAGACACTTTGCCAAGCACCTATATTGGCTTACCCAAGAGTTGAAGGCAAGTTCATTCTTGACACTGATGCCAGCAACACAGCAATTGGTGGAGTACTTTCTCAAGAGCAAGATGGGGAGGAAAAGGTCATTGGATATTTTAACAAGGTGCTGTCAAAACCTGAGCGTAACTACTGTGTTACTAGAAGAGAACTGCTAGCAGTAGTGAAATCAATCAGCCACTTCCACAAATACTTATATGGACGTCAATTCCTGCTGAGAACTGATCATGCATCCTTGACATGGCTTCTCCGGTTCAAGTCTCCTGAAGGACAAGTGGCAAGATGGATCCAGCACTTACAAGAATATGACTTTAAATTTGTACACCGAGCTGGAAATAGTCACCTGAATGCTGATGCCCTTTCTCGAAGACCCTGTGAGGAGGACTGCAAACACTGCTCACGCCAGGATGGGAAGGAAGTTTTGGTACATAGGACAACTATTGCCAATGACCACTGGCAAGGTGCTGAGTTACTTAAGGATCAGGAAGAAGACCCTGATCTGAAGCACCTTTGGTTGTGGAAACGTTCTGCAAGACGACCTAGTTGGCAAGAAATAGCACCTTTTCCACCACATGTCAAGTCCCTCTGGGCACAATGGGACTCTATTGTGGAAGACAGAGGAATCCTGAAAAGGAAGCTAGAGAATGCAGCTGGTGATCAGCATAAGCTGCAAATTATTGTTCCCAGGAAAAGGATTCCTGAAGTGCTGAGACAAATACATGATGGAGTCTCTGGGGGCCATTTTGGAGTTCATAAGACGCTGGAGAAAGTACGAGAGAGGTTTTACTGGCCAAATTCAAGCAAAGATGTCAAGAACTGGTGTCGCAATTGCACTGTTTGTGCATCTGCAAATGGCCCCTTGCATAGAAAGAAGGCCCCCATGAAACAATACAATGTTGGAGCACCTTTTGAGCGAATAGCCATTGACATAGCTGGACCATTTCCATTGTCTGACAGTGGGAATAAGTATATCCTGGTAGTGATGGATTATTTCAGCAAATGGGTCGAAGCCTATGCCTTGCCAAATCAAGAAGCAGTCAGTGTTGCTGATGTAATAATCAAGGAATTTGTCAGTCGGTTTGGTGTCCCATTAGAGTTACATTCTGATCAAGGAAGGAACTTTGAGTCTTCAGTGTTTTCCCGTATATGTGAGGTGCTGGGAATCCATAAGACAAGGACTACACCCCTTCACCCTCAGTCAGATGGAATGGTGGAGCGTATGAACAGGACCATGGGAAAATACCTGTCAAAAGTTGTATCCAAGCATCAACGAGACTGGGATCAATATCTTCACCTATTCCTGATGGCATACCGAAGCTCTGTCAATGAGTCTACAAAACTTTCACCAGCCAAGGTAGTGTTTGGGCGAGATATTAGACTGCCTTGTGACTTAAAGTTTGGATGTACACCTGGAGAGGATTTGGTAGGAGAGGACTATGTCACCCAGTTTCGGAAACAGATGGATGAGATTCATGAGATTGTTCGAACCAACATCCAAGGAACCAGTGACAAGATGAAAGAACGCTATGATATCAAGGCAGATCATGGTGGATACCAGCCTGGAGACTTAGTTTGGTTCTACAACCCACAGCGACGTCAAGGGTACTCCCCCAAATTACAGACTTCCTGGGATGGACCTTTTGAAGTGGTTACTAGAATCAATGATGTAGTCTACCGGATCAAGAAACCTAGAGGAAAACCAAGAGTTGTCCACTTCAATCGACTGGCACCATTCCAGGGAGACAATACTGCAGGTAATGCCCAAGATGTGAGAACTATTCAACCAGTTGATCCCAACTTTGAAGAATTTATGGCCAATTTGGACATGTTCCAGAAAGCTGAGGTTACAAAAGTCTGTTATCAAGATTTGTTCACCCTACCAAAAGACTATGCTCTGGCTCACTGTGTAGCTAAAAATCTTGGAGCTTCTCGGGGTATTGCTACAGTATTTAGGAAAAAGTTTGGAGGACTGAATGATCTGGAACTTCAGAGACCAGCTGTTGGAAGAACACTACACCTTCAGAGGCAAGGAAAACAGCTCTTCTGCTTGGTGACAAAAGATCAACCTCAGCAGGAGTCCACCTATCAAGCCTTGTGGGAGAGCCTAAATCATCTGCGGAATTGTCTTCAAACTCTGGGAGTGAAGCAGCTTGGAATTCCCCGATTAGGTTGTGGCTATGATGGGTTGGACTGGAAAATCGTGAGGCCAATGATTGAAACAATCTTCAAAGAAACTGGGATTACCATCTCAGTTTGCGTGTTTGCTCCATGGGCAGCTAGTCAGTTGTATCCAGTAAGGCCACCCCCAATCTGCAGACCTGTAACTGTTCTACGCATAATCTAATTTAATCTAATGTAACCATAAATAAAGCATTCAAGTTGAATGTTATTCTCTGGTAAAGATTAGGCTCTTACTGATGAAGACCACATGAGTCTAGGACTTTTGCGATGGTGATGAGGTAAACGATGATAAAATTATGTCAAGTTATATATGATAAACCTGTAGTTTAGGTGGGCTCCAAGTCACTTCAATTGATAGTAAGGCAGATATTTCATACTTTTGTATAAAATGTTTCTTAAACATTAGAAGTTCATAAAATAGCTTATGCAATCAAAATTCACAGCTTTAAGACGCTGTTTATCAATCCTTATAATGTCCCTGTATCAGACAGGGAACAAAATTTGTTGACTTGTAATGACTTGGATGACGGAGATGATGGTGCGTTCCAAAAGAGGATAAACCTACTGAGTAATCGCTGGTTGCGGTGAAATGCTCACAACCACAGACACTTCCATGCGGGAGACATAACTTGAGGTAAACGTGCTATGCGACTGCAGTGGTTGCGGTTTGACATCCAACCCACACTTGACACATCTGATATTTGCTTCACATCGAAATCGCTCGTTTTTTTATTACTCTCCGAAATCGCACAATTCAATTGTAATACGAATAGAGTGCAATTCTTCTGGCCCATTTACTCAACATAACGAATTTGTCATGAAACTATAAAAAAATATACAAGAAGTATAATATGGAAAATATTTATAAACAGAGAATAATATTACTCAAAATTATACATAATATTACATAATTATTATAATAATAAGTACATAATATGTACATAAGTGATAAAATTGATTATTAATTTCCATTTATTTCTCACAATGCAATCCAACATTAATACATTTGATTACACTTATATAAATAACGACAACTTACGCAATCAAAAAACTTAATTATAATATGTACATAATATTATTCCATGTATTACTTCATGTATTGCTTATGTCAAATTTAGGGATTTTTATTATTTTACTGTTACGAACACTATTCATCAGAGCGCTGTTGTGATGAGTTAGACCTACAGTTCTAGGTGGACTCCGAACCACCAGGTAGAGATTTTACAGCAAAGAGCAGAGTATTTTTTCCTGGTTAATCAATCGGTCACCTTCACAAAGAGGGTCCAGTAGTTTTATCATACACAACCCTATTAAGTAAATTTTTACTCTGATAATAGATCAAGAATTTTGAATAATATTACACACAATTTATATTGAAGACTATTAATGAGAAATGCTCACAATAACTAGCTTCATATTAAATTCTAATTAACCAAATTCAAAACGTAATCTACTTTACTCCACAAAATTCAAATATAAATTCAATAAAATACAATTTTAATTAGTCTCATAATTTTCTACTTATTAACTCGCAATAAGCACGAATAATTTCGATAATAAAATAAAATAAATTTAAGTGATAAAATTGATTATTAATTTCCCTGCTAAGCGCTGAACGTCATTCAAGTGATTCAATTTTATTTATTTCACACAATGCAATCCAACATTAATACATTTGATTACACTTATATAAATAAAGACAACGTACGCAATCAAAAAACTTATTTGAGTAAATTTTATATTCATATATGTATGCATGGTATGTATGAATGTATGTATAGTACCACAGCCGATCAGGAATGTAGGTGACTCTTCTCACCACAACATTATGTTGTAGCCTAACCCGCTAATTGTTTATTTGTAAGTATATATAAAAGCAAACTTTATTATAATCATTTCTGCTAAATGCTTTTCATCGTTCAAGCAACATTGCAGCTGGTATATTCTGTAAATGACAATTTTATTTCCTATTTTTCAAATTACAAATTACAAACTATCAACTATCTCACCAAAAGAATATACATAACACATTGTAATATTCTCGTGAAGCTAGGATGCATCGCAGATGACAAATTCGTTCCTTCTTTTTAGAATTGCAAACTATTTACTACCTCATCAAAAGAAGACACAACACAATGTTATTTCTTAGAGACGTTTACAGCGTTGTTGCAAAACGTGTGTATTGTGAAGTGTGTTTTAATAATAATGCTGCAGCACTTATAATAATTTTGTAGCTATGCAGATTCATGCTTCGGTCGACGGTTGGAATTAATTCATCCGAGAAGCAGACAGGCGCACACAACTGTTGTGAATGTGGAGAAATTTCAAGTCTACTGCTATTAGTGTAGGCTGAATTGAGCGTGTTTATAGCTGTTGTGACGCTCGCTGAACGAGAAATTGCGAGAGCGCTAATTTACGGCGCTTCTACTTCTTTCATCATGCAAATGAGCGAAAAATGGCGCCCGGTGATGAGCCAGCGGTAAGGCGGTAAAGCGGTAAGGTGCAACTTTACGAAGAGCAGCAGTCGGCAAACAGGTGCCCTTCCTGCAGGGGCAGTGACACAGCTAAACGCGTTTAAACAAAACGCACATGAGCCTGCATAATCCCCATGCAAGCCTGTAGCTGTAGACTACTCTCTACCGTTGTCTTCTCACAGCCCAACGCAACCCACAAGAAGGATATTCACTTCTGCGCATTCCACGAATTTGAAAAACTAACAAACAGTTTTTCTTTGGCCCGAAGCAACATATTGTTATGGGTTCTATCACTAAAATAATGCTTGCAACACTTGAACTTTATTCGCACAATTAACTTACAACAGAAACTTATTAGTAATTATCATATAACAAAATCAATGAAGGAGACAACAATCCAATAACTTCCAACTAATAACGAATATTTCTATACCAAGATTAATCGCTGTACAAAATAATTAGTAACTGTTAATCAATCAATAACTCAATAATGAAAATACTTAGCACAATCACTGTCACTTAACACGCTGAATCACAATAATTGTACTGTGTTATACTGCCAATAAAAGAAGAATGTCAACTGCCCCAGCAATAATTACCACATAAACTTATCACGAGTCCTGCTGAATCTAAACTGACTAACTGCTGAAAAGCACAGCCCTTTAATAGATTTTTTATTGTTCCAGAGTTTTCTATAATGCCAAAAAAGATAAGCTGTCATCTGTAATATGCTAGAAAATACGAGTAGCCATTTGATAATTAAGATTAAAAGAGAGCGTTGAGATGAAGATAGAGAAACATAAACAATGCCCGTTATCAAGTCAGGAAGTTGCTGTCAACTCTCGAAGGTCGCTCACCTCTTCCTATTCTCAATTGCAGTTTAAACTTGGTTTAAAAATTGAAGTTCAAAATTGGATTGTATTATCAATCTTAGTTTAAACCACCAACAAACTAACTAACAGTCTAGTTTAGACGGCAGATTCTGGTGTTTAAACTCCCGTTTAACTTAATCTGAGAGTTGACACAAGGTTTTCATGGTGGAATCAAATAAGGATGCAGGGATTTAAAAATAATTATTGATGGATAAAAAATTAATTCAAATGAATCAAATTAATTTACATCATCATAATTATTCAATCACTTAAAATGTTCCATAATGTCAATTTACAGGGTTGAGTTCCACAACAGAGTTCTTGAAAATTGTTTTCAATAAAATCACCGTTTGAACAACAGTAAAGGAATCGTATTTATTACTTGGGAGTATTCTATAAAATTCATACAGGCTAGATAAGGTTTAAAGCAATAGAGTCTACAAATCATCTAGACGCTTTGTGATACCGTCAATCATTATCAATACGGAACCAAACAGGAAACTCACCTTTTTTCGGATCAAAACATACAAGTTATGAGACAAAAATTCAGCCTCACATTCATTTTCACACCTGATATGACCAGATAACATTGGCATTATTGTCAACATAAATAGTTAAACCGAGTTCAACTTGCGTTGCGTTTAAACCTCAGTTCAAACTAAACTGCCAGTGAAATTATTGTATTGATAGCTCGTAATACGGAGCTGAGTTTAAACATAGTTTAACTTGAACAGGTGTTTAAGTGTTAAACTAAGCTCAAACCGAGAATGAGAAATGAAGCAAATTCATCAATTGACATTATTTTACACGACACTTACTATGTTGTAGCTCACTTCCATAAGATGCAAAAAAATCACCGTAAACACTTGAACCTCTATACAGAACAGGGACGAATTGCTTCATAAAACAGTCGCATTCAGCGGTCAAACGCGTTCACTGAAAGGCGGCTCTGGAAGATAAATTTTGAATAGCAAATTTCCATGATAAAAATGTAATGACGACAGTAGGAGAGCACCACAACGGTTTGTACGCTGATGACGATGATGATGATAATAATAGTAATGAACCGTTTGTGCAGCCCAAGCAACCATAACTACTACAACAGTGGCCTATCATGTCTGTCTGCCAGCTGTGCTACTGCTGCTGTACTGTAAGCCTCTTTTATGATCCTGCTCGGATTGCAGAGCAATGAGCCTAGCAAATTTAGGCTTTACACTTGGCAATTTGCATGTATCTAATACTCACCCACCAGCATGACAAACACTATTGTGGGGAGCCAAACACCAACTGTTGGGCGACAGCAATGAATATTGTTGGTATTCAGATTTCAAATGAATGATAATTACTTCTGTTGTGATTTTCTATTTTTTAGTGCATAGTAATGCTATCAACACTGGAGATACAAACCAAATGGAATGGAGCATGGGTGATCATTTATTGCATTCTTGGATGAATTTGCTCAAGCTGAAGTTTGTTAAAGAAATTCGATTTTTTAAAGCAATTATGATTGTCTGGGGAAGTTATAGCCGTGAGCTGTAGCAGGTATCTGTTCAATCAGATTGAGATAAGCTGCTCTTTGTAAGAGTGACCGATTAGAATGGCCAGCAAAAAAGACACTGTTCTCTGCTGTAAAATCACTTCCGCGTGGTTCGGAAACCACCTAAAACGATAGGTACAGCTCTTCAATCACCATCATACAACTCATTACCCACGCACAGGTCTCAGACCTATGTTATGTTATGTTTGAAGGGACGGATTCAAAGATCCAGAAGATTCAAAGATCCTCACACGTCAACCGAAGCTTATTGTGTGTCCCTAGTACGTTAGTTAGGCAAACCAATACCTGTGCCCTTTACAAGATCCAGGAGTTTCTTCCCTATGCTAACGTCCCATTCATCACCTGGTTGCTTAAAGCCAAACAGAGCCATTCTCCTTGCCCCGAGTCTCTCGCAATCCAGTATGATATGCTTGGCAGTCTCTTCAGACTGATTGCAAAGCCTACACATCTGATTTTGCTCTCAGCTTTCAGCTCTCAGACCTATGTGAGCTTCATCCTCAAAAAATAATATCTTTGGAAAAGCTAATCTTTATTAAAAAAAAAAAAAAAAACAATACAAATGTGAGTAAAAGTATAATTATAGTAGTAGACAGGATTTTTCGGATAGAGTTAATAATATTTCTAGGGCTTGTTGTACTCAGTAAATAAGTTCGTAAAAGCATCGCTCCAGAAATGCTTTGATACAGAATTCGAGATGCTACCATCTGCTACTCATCATGCTACCAACACTGGAGATACAAATTAGATTGAATGAAATGAAGTGAGACTGCTCATGTCTTCTTTGATAAACTCATTTTTGAGTTCAAGTTCAACAAGCTCAAGTTTGTTGAGAGATTTCCTTCTCTAAAACTATTGTATCTTACAATATATTATCTCTTGGAAAAGCTATTCGTCTTTATTAAAAAAATCAAAACAAATGTGAGTGAAAGTTAAAGTAGATAGTAGTATATTGGGTAAGTAGTGGTAGTATATCGTTCATTGAAGTTGTAGTATTGGGGAAGTGATAGCCGTGAGCCGTATCAGGTATCTGTCCAATCAAATAGAGATAAGCTACGAACTCCTGGGCCATCTTTGTAAGGGTGATTGATTGAATTGGCCAGCAAAAACGACTCTTTTCTCTGCTGTATAAATGTTTTCGCGGTAGTTTCGAACATACTATAGGTCAAACTCATTAACCACCATCATCCAATTCGGTAAGGTTCTATGTAAAATGAGTTGGTAAATCGAATAAAGCAAGTTGAAAGTCTGTAACTGCAGTAGTTTTTATAATATTCAACAAAATATGCAAAAATGGACCAAAACCCTTTTTTTCAAGTTTGAAGTTAATGAAATTGGTTAGCTACTATAAAGCCAGATTCTCTATTATCTGAAGAGTTTTCTTGGTTTTTGAATGTAAGATAATATAAATGGAGTTGAAGACTCCACCAATAAGGGATTGGTAAACTACAATCCGTGAACAGAAAAAGTATCTATGCGTAATCTAGAATACCATAATGCTTCTGCGACTTGGTGTTATAAGCATTACTTTCACCTACCCGGTGGTTCGGACCCACCTCAAAAATCGTAGGTCCACCATTTTTCATAACATGGCTCAAACGGCGAGGTGGAACTACCCGTAGGGGCCACTCCACCAATAAGAGCCATACGTTTATTGTTATTAATACCGTCACTATAATCACTATAATTTTGAAGTAAATTTATCCACATTCCAACAGACATGGACTGAAGAAAATCAAATGTAGAAATTAATCGAGAGCCCGAAGGTGATTTTCAAATAGGCCATTCTCAATAATGTAATAATGTAAGATTTTTTTACATTTTTAAAATTTCCACTGGATCTGTATAGATAACTTCAGTTATCTATACGAAATAATTATAATTCTGCTTGAAGCTAGTAACATGAAGCATTCTCCATTTTGAGTGATCAAGTGAATTTATGTGTTCATTTAATAATACTTTTCTACTTTCTAACAAGCTTTAAAAATGGACTGAAGAAAATCAAGAATAGAAATTAATCATAAGCCAAAGGTAATTTAAATAAGCCACTTATTATCTTTACCGAATAATGATATTTTGCAAACAGCTAGCAACATGGAGCATTCTCCTCCATTTCCAGTGGTTAAGTTGGCTACATTCACTGCTCAAGCAACTGGGGAACTCCACAGGGACGGCAGAGAGAGGAAGAGAGAGAGACTGCGAGAATGCAGGGGATGAATGGTAGGAAAAAGAAGCGGATGAAGAATTTCTTTGGGGTGCGAATTAGTTTTGATGCTGCAACGGCAGTAGGTGAAGACAGAATAGTAGGTGAGTATTATAAACAACATTGGATGGCAAGGAGAGGGGGCGTGGAGCAGAAATGTTGATTGCTTGGCAAAAATGAAACAATTCCCAAGACTTATTTTGTGTGTGTGATGGGGAATTGGTGGGCCCGAGATCTGGAAGAAGGATAGGGCAGGGGCTAGGGCCAAGAGGCCCCAATGGAACTGTTGCCTAGCTCGGCAATGAAACCTTTCTCACTGCCGTGGCCGTCTGTCTGTAGACAGCACACAAACGTGTGTTCCCCTCCAATCATTTCTTCTTACTCTTGCGCCTTCACCAAAGCCCTTTTCTTTTTGTATTCATGTTGCCTTCTTGCTGGTTTACGATAATTTAATGATCGAATCATCTAGCAGAATTTGCTCCATTCACACTGCTACTTTTCTTCGTCTCTTACTATCTCACTACCTCTCACTGATTCTATCTCTCTCTCTCCCTCTCTCTCTCTCGCTCTCTCTCGCTCGCTCTCTCTCTCTCTCTCTCTCTCTCACTCTCTCTCTCTCTCTGTGTGCCCCTCAACTTCACCCACGGCACTTTTGTATTGCAAAGTGCGAAATAATCTATCTACCTTTTATCTCTCTCTCTGTGGTTAGTCTCTGGTTAAGTATCAAGAATGGACGAATTTTTGTCCAAACTTAACCATTTTATGTAATTACATCACGTAGATTGTCATTACCATAGTTAAAATCATTCAGATCATACAAATCAGATGATTGTACATAATATCTTGCACTATAAAAAAGCATTATTTGAGTTTACTATTGTATCTGAGTGATGTTGATAATTTGGTTTTTAACCATCCATATGCATAATTTGTAAATTTAAATGAATAAAGAACGATAATCTAATAATAATAATCCCTTTTCAGCTTCATCTTAGTTTTTTTTCACATATAAATGTTATTTCTTTATTTTTGCAACTTTGTAAACTGCGAAGATAATGTTTTTAAATCAAACTTTAGATTGAGTAGTAGATAATTATAATTTTAATATATTTTTTCGAATTATGAAGCCCACATAGGTCTGAGAATCCCCTGTGCGTGGGTGCTGAGTTGGAAGATGGTGATTGATGAGTTGGACCCTCAGTTTTAGGTGGGTTCCGAACCGCAGGGATGTGATTTTACAGCAGACAACAAAGCATTTTTGCTGGCCAATCCAATCGGTCACGCTTACAGAAATGGCCAGGATAGCCCAGAAATGATAAACACTTCCCTAGCAATTTGATTGGCTTGTATAGTGACAATGCATTTGTTTTGTTTTTTTTATCCCAAATAGAAATAGAACAGTGAGCTTTTGAGATTGATTGGTAGGGTTGATAGATTGAATCCTGAAAGTGAACTTGCATCTTCCCCACAAACCCAAGCTTGAGCGATAATTGACAATAAATTAATGTAATTTTCTAGATTACATCTTGTGTAATTCCTTCTTGTGCGTTGCTATCATATTTTGACTTTTTAGGCGTTTTTCTACATTACTTTCATAAGTTTGTGCTTCACTTTTTTAGTTTTCTAATTTTGTCAGCAATAAAAACCTTATGAAAGCACTCGTTTATACTGCACACCAATATTTGACCCTATTTATATTCTCCAGTAATGTAAATTGTAGAAAAAGCGGTCAAAGCAAATGTTTAGTGCGCTTGCGCAAGAAGAGACACTCCCTGGGGTCAAATATCGGTACCCAGGCGCACCATTACAAACCAGTCGACGGCAGTTGACTGCTATTCCAGCTACTGTGCTGTTATTGCGATGGAAATCGTATCGCAGGTAACTTACTGCAACATCGAGTAGGACTCCAAACAGTTTGTTTCAAACAGCTTGGCTTCATTCATACTCCAAACAGTTTCAAATTTATAGTAAATTTTAAAAATAAATTACATGAATTAAATATAACTTTATTGAATCAAAAATAAAAGATATAACAATAAATTTTACACTAAGAAACAATAATCAGTATTGAAAAATTCTGGAAAGTCTATGAATTTCGAGTTGTAAACAGATAATAAGAAGTTAAAACACTGCTCATTTAGGCTTGACATCTGCCGTAAACCGATAATAACTATTTTATTTAGCGTATGGCAAATACACAACACATATATCACACAGCTCTCAAATATGTTGTACAATTAATAACTATAATGTTAGTTAATAGATAGTTATAATGTTATTTAATAATAATAATTATTACGCCAGAGCCAACAAAACCAAAGCAGTACAGAGCAAAATGGTCAGAAGAAAGAAAATCGGAAATTGTCAGAACGAATGCGAGAAGTCTGGGCAAACAGAAAGATAAAATGATTCGATTCATGCTGCTTATCGTCGACTATATAAGGGAGAATTCACCAATAATAACAATTACTTGGCTACCATTGTAAATAATTATCACTTAATGTTATATATTATTTTCATTGACAGTAAAGAACAGGTTATTTTCAATTTTATAATAATAGATTATTGAAGATTTTTTAGGAGGATGAAGCCAACATAGGTCTAAGACCAGTGGGTGGGCAATGAGTTGGATGACGACGATTGATAAGTTGAACCTACAGTTTTAGGTGGGTGACTTTATGTGGAACATAGCAATGAATTACACCTCATCCTCACCTTTATTTGCTCAATCGAGTTAATTTCTGTGTTACACAAAAAAGGTGTTGAGTTAAAACCATTCGGAAAGGGTCGAAGTGATTCTTAAAATTACTTTTTGAGAAGCCATTGAAGCATGCAAGAGTCACGTGGATTTGTGTCATCAATGGTGGCCAGATCGGTGTTTGCATCTCGCTCAATAAATGCCACCGCTTCCTTGATCTTCGTTCAGGTGCAACTGCAATCGGCATCGTTCGGCTCAGTTGCACTCTTAGCTCCACTTCATCTGCTGTCTGCGGCAGGTGGTCAGGTGCTCAACAAATCGAAGACAGCTGTTCGGCACTTCTGATATTGACTTTCTTCCTAACCACTTACAATCTGCACAAACCAATAGTTTCACATACAGTGTGCATTTCGTACGAAACATTCGGAAATTTGTTACATTTCTCATGCAACGCAAGGTTAATAGAAACAAGGTTGTTCCATAGCTCGCTAAAATGAGCAAAATAGAAAATTCATGACATCACTCTGTTCAGAATTGCCCTTGATTTTCAAATTTCAGAAATATTTGTACACTTATTCAGTACAAAAATGAAGTATTTTGCATATCACAGATTAAACTCCATATGTTTCGCAGCTGTCAATGGTATGGGCTAATCAATGCCACAGAACTGAAATACGTCATACCCCCACCATTTTACTAGTGATCAAAAAACGAAACAACCTTGTTTTTAATAACCTTACATGCAACGTGTGCCTGGAATAATAATAATAATAATAAGTTTTATTTATTCAACATAGCACATTGTTATACAGGTGAATATCGTCAAGTATAAATTACAAACTAAAGGTAACACAAGGCTACAGTCATAATTGGTATTAAATAAATAATAATGAAAGTTATACAACACACTGAAACTATTACTATTAGATGTTAGTCCTTAACAATTATTTTAAATCTCATGTGTCGAGAAAAATAAAAATTATATACAATTGAACTTGTCTACACTATAAAATGCTCTAGCTGCAAGGAAGCTGTACAAATCTTTTTTAAATATATTTATTTCTGGCAAGGCCCATAATTCAGCTGGTAATTTGTTGTGCAACTTCGCTCCCAAGTGAGTTGGCATTCTTTCATAAAGCTTTAGCCTATGCTGTTCAGTGACTAGTTTATTACTCCCCCTAGTATTATAATTGTGTATATCAGCATTCGTGGTTCTGTTACAAATATTCTTGTGGGTAAAGATTAGTGAAGTGGTTATTCCAATATTTAGTCAGTGAGAAACTGTGAAGCGGTCATTGAGAATTATTTAAAGCCTGATGGATAAAATAAACTATCTATTTTTAAATAGTACAATTAATTGAATTTTTGTGTTGAAATAACAATTTGTTGGAAACATGGAAGAAAAATCCCCTTTTGAAGTTAGGGGCGGAAAACTTTAAATCACTGGGATAATCGTGGGGGCGACGAACAAATTTTTAATCTTTTCGCTAATTGTTAATTTGTACTCTCATGATTGGAGGTAAATATCAAGAGTGAGCTGACGTGGAAAATGATAGTAACTCTTTGTTAAGAATAAGGGGATATTTCAGGGCGTTGTCAAAAATGTTAAACTGTCTAAATGTTGATTTTTTGTTGTATTTATCATTGATAGATTAAGTGATGAATATTGAATCGAATGTGCTCTTGAAAGTTTTTCCCATTTTTGATGAGGAGTGTTGGTTGAGCGAGGTCTACTGTTCACAGAACTACAAGTTCATATTTATAGTAACTAGTTATGCTGATATTCTTCAGAATCTCATAGAATATGTACATTAAAAGAAGCGAAAACCCAATATTTTCTATCTAAATTCTATAGTCTTCCAGATCGATTGTATGGATAATTGTAAGAACAAAGAGAGCTATTTAGATTGGACAGTTTCTGGTGGCAATTGCTATAAAAACATTTTGTCCCGAGCAGGTTTGACTGACCACAAACACGGAATAAAAGGTGATGCTGGTAGATGATGGTCACTTGCGACCCACAGCCCGTATCCGGCCAAGGGATGCTATAACTTCCTTGATCACACTCTCACACTCGATCGCTCTCTCTCACACTCTCTCCCTTTCTCCTACCCACACTCTCAATCTCTCTCGCGCTCTCTCACTAACTCTCTCTTTCTTATTTTCTCTCTGTATACAATTGGGGTTTTCAATACATTTTATTCAGTCTTATTTGTTTTTGTTTTTTCAACCAGGTCTTATTTTTTCGCATTCATCTCGCATTCAAAAGAGTTTTCTCTTACATTTATGATAGTAATAGTTTTTCTCTTTGTTATTTCAAGAAGACTTAATTTGTGTAGTTTTCATCTGTCTTTTTACATTATCAAAAGTGTATTATTATTATTTTGCTCTTTATATGAGAAATGCAATAGGTTTTTCAAGACCCAGCATGTAAATAAAATCAATCAATCTTTCTTTATCTTCTCTGTCTCTCACTCTCTTTCTCACACACACTCTCTCACTCTTTTTTCTCTTTTTTCTTACACACACACACACACACACACATACTCTCTATCTCTTTCTCACTTCCTCTTTCTCATTCCCTTCCACCATCCTTTTTTAATATCTCTCGCACTCATACCCTCCTAGACGCACTCGCTCTCTCCCACTTTCTCGCTCTCTCGTTCGCTTTCTCTCACTCACCACCTCCATCGGTTTCTCCTTGAACGTTTCTGGACATGGCTGGACCTCGCATAATGATCGTCATCGCCCCTATCGGTTTACTCCCTATCTCATTTAATTCATTCTCCATACATTTTTATTGTTGACACCGCTGGTCATAAATTGTGGCTCGTGCCGGGACTCTGCTCTCACTCCTTTTTCGTGTAACATGACACGCCGCTGCGAAAATAGCTCCACTACTTTGAGTAATGATCTTACGGGCACGAGCCACAGACCCGTTCGTTGTCAGCCGGGCAGGTGCTCAACAACCGGGTACTTTGCTAAACACTTGTACCCATTTTTGTTTTTTTATTTCTAGCCTCTATTAACGCAAATCATGCTCCCTTCAAATCCTCTACTCTCTTGTGATAGAAGCAGTTCAATGTTATTTTATTTATTCAAACAGTGGTAGCTCCAACTTGCTTACTTTGAGAGTAAAACAACCGCTCTTCGTGTAAATCAGTAATTTATTGAGGTGACCTGTTGTCTTTGCTGCTTTTTTGTATTTTTGTAATGCTCACTTCTCAATGGAAAAACAATTATGATGTTGAAGATCCATCTTCCACTATGACCATTGTTTCCACTAATATAACAAAAACTTGAAAAACACTTTAAGTGGAAATTATGACTCACGTTATGGCGTGACGGCCGTTTCACTCAAAACAATTGTATCCTATACGTTTCTCATATGATTGGAGTTTGTAAGTAATGTAGAAGATTCAATGTACTCTTGTAGCTGTCACATTCACAATTGCTCATCGTAGGATAACAATGACTTAAGTTAGAAACTCTGGTGTTCATTATTGCATAGAGATGTGGGGTATCGCGAAATTTTTCCAACCATTTTGTACTATGCTAGTCTTGCAAAAAAATAGGTCTTATAATAAAATTTAATGAAACTTTTGTTATAATTTCATTAGTGAACCGTGACTGGCGAAAGGTCATATCATATAAACCCATTACAAACTGTGGTGTAGATCATAAAAATATTATACATACATTTAACATAAAGTATAATTATACAGATAATAGAGGTAATACAGATATACAGATAAAATAGATAATGAACATCTGCTGAAGATTGGCATTTTCCAGAAAAAATTCAACAATGTATTGGTTACCTTAGAGAGAGTTTGTTTGAAATTTCAGTATTGCCAACAATAATGGATTGAAATCTGAATAGACATGAATATTGTATTGAAAACTAAAACAAGACGGAAATCCACCTTAACCCCAGGTTACACAAACGTCCTATCATTATAATGGTTCATTATTTGTTCCACTTTTTTACCAAGCTGTTATATGAAAGAAAGCATACCTATATACACTCTAGCATTCGTATGATCTACAATGCGCCATCTTGTTATAACTCAACATGATCTCGGAATTTGAAATTTTTAGTTGGCTCTGTTGGCTGCATTGTAATTTACCTATCATTGGACGAATAACAGAGTACTTTTATACCAAACTAGCTGGCCCGACGCGCGTTGCTGCGTTCTCATAAAAAATTCTTGATTTTATTATTTGTCACCTCCCACTGAGGTTACATTTCAAATTTCAACCTTCTAGGACTATTAGGGAAGAAGTTAGTCCTAGCGCTCTTCCAGCTGATCAGAGAGGCCTCCTTCGTCCTTTCTTACACAGTAAGACCTTACTCACCACCTCTCAATGAACATTTCAAATTTAAACCTCCCAAGAATATTAGGGTAGAAGCTAGGTTTTTTATTTTATTATTTGCCACCTCCTACTGAGAATACATTTCAAATTTCTAGCTGCATTGGTTAACAGATGTCATCAACCCGGCATAATTGCATTTCATCATACCCAGTCATATGTTTCCTACATACTGCAAGGCTCCGACTGTACGGTGTCCTACATGCAAAGTTTTTGCGTTCCAGCGTAAATAACGTAAGGCCCCGCTAAGTGGCCTGCCATATGATTAAAAACTGTTGACTTCTATCAGCTGTTTGGCCGGCAAGTTCAGTAGGTTAGGTGAATGATGATTTGCAAAACACACAAACAGCTTGTCCATCGAAACAGCGTGTACAGAAGATCGAAAAATTTCAAATTATTTTCCATATGATTAAAAGATTCCAGTAAGCTAGCTAGCCATGTACCCGTGCTTTGCATAGGCAAAACTTTAACCCCCTAAAAACACCCCTAAAATTGCGAATTTTGAAAAATCCTTTCTTATTGCACGGTGAAATCCTATAAGGATTGTTCATACGAAATTTCAAGTTCATAGGCCTAGTAGTTTTGGCTCTGCGTTGATGAGTGAGTCAGGGTATCATCCTTTTATAGATAGAGATAATGGTTCGCTTTTATACTGAATGATGTGATGGGTATTGTTCTAGAATAAAAGACCTTTTAGAAGTACGGCTTTATTGAACGAAGAACTCAGCATGAATGAATAGAGTATGGTGAATAAACAGTTGAAGTAAATAAGAGGTTACTATGGCAAGCCATATGTGATTACCACAGGTATAAAGCCTAGTATAAAAGTTGAACAGATAATAAACTATCGTTATGATAGGACGTTTATGCAACAGGGGGTAAGTCTAGCAATCATGGGTCCATTTATTTTACCACATCCAATGATTCCCACTATGTAATCAAATTGTGAATAATTAATTAATTCACGCGTTATAAACAAATCTTACAGTTTTCAGCCAGTCACAAATTTTCCCTCTTTTATCATGTTTTTTTTTTTTTTTTTTTTTTGTAGATTACGTCTTGGAGACTCCAGTTAAGGAGTATAAGACAAGTCAGATCAACAATATTATACACTAGATACCATAATTACTTCAATTAGTTGAGGTGAGGCTTAATTTTGATGTGAAAGGAACTCTTGTACACTATAAAAAGCTTTATCAACTAAATATTTCTTCAATTGTTTTTTAAATATTCTATATTTTCAAGACTCTTCAAAAACTGCGGTAGCTTGTTGTAGAATTTCCTACCAATATAACTAGGTTTTTGTTTGAATAAGCTACTATTGTGACTCACCAAGTGATAATCTCCTCGGCTTCTTGTATTATAATCATGTACATCAAGATTTTGGTTAATATCATTCGTTTTTACATATAAAGTAGCTTCATACACATATAAGCAGGGTACAGTTAGGAGACCAAGTCTCTTGAACAACGGCCTACATGAATCTAATCTATTTACTCTTTCTATACACCTAACCGCTTTCTTTTGGATCTTAAACACCCTATCAAGATTTTGTTTTGATGAATTACCCCATACTAAGATAGCATACCTAATATGTGACAGTAAGAGCCCATGGTAAGCTGTAAAAAGTAACTTTTTGTCATTCAATCTAGCGAGCTGTTGCAGGACAAATACCCCAGATAAAATTTTACTACATATTTTCTAAATGTATGGAGTCCAGGTCAATCGTCTATCCAACGTAACTCCTAGAAATGCAATTTTTTCTTCCTGGTCTAATTGATTATCGTTTACAAACACGTTTATAGCCCTATCTTCATTTAAATTATGTTTGTTTTTGAATTGAAGGTATTGGCATTTTTTACTATTTATAGTTAATTTCAACTGATTTAAAAATTGGACAATGGACTGCACACCTATATGGGCACTTATTTCTAAATTATCTAGAATGGAATTGCTGAAAATGAGTGATGTATCATCAGCAAATAAGAGGGCTCTACCACTAATTAATTCTTTAGGTAAACGGTTGACATATAACAAAAAAAGCAATGGACCTAGTATTGACCCCTGAGGCACTCCAGCTTGCACCTCTAATTTATTAGATTTATTCTTTACTATACTATTACCAACTACTGTAGTTAGTTCTACACATTGTTTTCTCCCAATAAGATATGATTCAAACCATTTCAGTTCAACCCCATTTACACCTACATTTTGCAGTATTTCCAATAAAGTTCTATGATTAACACAATCAAATGCCTTTGACAGATCTAAGAAGATTGCAGTAGCTTTATCACCTGAATCTATTATATCTATTAGTTTTTCAACTAGAGAAACTATGGCTGTTTTTGTTGATCTCCCTTTCTGGAAGCCATGCTGTTCATCACAGATAAAGTTAGCTTCTTGAAGGTGCAGAAGTAACCTATTTAGAACTACTCTTTCAAAAATTTTACTTATTACATTTAAAATACTAATGGGCCTATAGTTTTCTACCTTTTCTCTATCACCACTTTTGAAGATTGGCAAGATATTCCCCTCTTTTAAGTTATCTGGAAAAACACCTTGTTCTAATGAATGATTGATCAGATGAATCAAAGGGTCTAACAATTGATCTTCACATTCTTTCAGAATTTTAATTTTACTGGATACCCCATCCATTCCTACAGTTTTTTTATTATTTAAACTATCAATGATATTTGACAACTCGTCTTGACATACTGGGTGGAATTTTAATTCTTTCTGAATCCCCTCAGTATTCCTCATGTTTGCATCACTAATACCTCAACCAGTTGATAATATCTGTTAAAGAAATTACAAATGTCTACACTATCATCAATATATTTGTTATTTTCGTTAATTATTCTGGGGACACTAGTATAAGCATCTACATGAGCTACTTGCCTATTTTTGTTTATTACATCCCACACTGCTGTGTTAAAGTACACACTATTATTCAAAATTTCAGCTGTTTTCTCACATTTCGCTCTTTTCACTTCTCTTGTATAATTTTTCTTTAGAGCTTTGTAATTATCTTCACTTAACATATTTCTAGATAGTTTGAATTCATCATATGCATCTTTAACCCTATTTCTTTCTGCAAGGATATCATCAGTTATCCACTCTTCAATCTTGTCTAATTTGTTCTTTACAGGGACTTTTTTAACTAGACAACTCATAGTAATATGAAACCTTAAAATATTAATGAAACTATCATATTTGTCATTTAAACTATTGCTATTGTAAACCCTACTCCAGTTTTCTTGTAGCAGATTCTGCTTCAAACAATCGATATTCCCCTGTTCACGTTGTTGAATTTCTTTCATTACTCTACTCTTTTTAATTGATTTATGACCTTGCAACCCCACCTCTAAGATTTGATAGTCATGATCAGATAGTTCCGAGCCGCCTAATCTTGTTTTAGAGTAATCTATATTAGTAAGGATGTTATCATTTATTGTTTGTGATGTTCTTGTGACTCTGGTATATTCATGAACTTTTATTTCCAAGTTATTCATGCATATAATATCCTTTAAATCTTCTGTCATTTTATTCTGTGTTGCAAAGTCTGTATTGAAATCTCCCGCTACAATAACGTTTGTAAAACGAGTAGTAGTAATCTCTGAAAGCCTATTGAATAGTTCACAAAATTGTTCCATTCCCCATTTGGTGACCTGTAAATACCTAACACCGCTACTTCGAAATTATTGTCGATTTTTACTCTCAAACCAGTAACTTCTAAATCCATTTCCACAGCAAATTTCTCTACATATTCCAAATTAAATGTTTGCATATTCTTAGCATTTTTAGTGAAGATAGCTACTCCCCCACTTCGATGAGATGTCCTGCAATACGACGTTTTCAATGAATAGTTTGGAATATTAAGTTGTGACAACTCATCTTCTTTTAAACCATGCTCTGTGAAAATAGCTATATCAGGAGCCTCTTCTTTAAAAAATACTTCGATTCCATCTATTTTGTTACGAATGTATTGAATATTCTGATGGAAAACAGTGAGTACCGGTACTTCCCTATCATCCCTTATTACTTTATCGTTGCTTTTGCATATTGAAGTAGATTTACTTAATCTCTTAGAATACTTTAAATATTTCACAGTACTACCATGGAAAATTGGTAGGTATGATACTTATCCATAGATACAAACACATAGAAAGCCATATCATTCACAAAGTGAATTGTTGACTTTTCTTTTATGGCCGTTGATTGTACCCTGCTATAGAGACAAGAGTGTGGCCTACTCTGTAATATGGACTCTGATCAAGGAGCTTGGAGATGGGATAAGGAGCATGACTCTTTATCGACAGTAATAGCCGGTTGGTGTTGATAAAAAAAGAGAGGAGCGTGAATTCCAGTAGTCAGGCGCAGTCAGATTAGTTCCGGGTTGCTGACAGATAGATCCATCAGCTTTGGTTTCAGCGAGAAGAGCGAGGACCATCGGCTATCTATCAGACTCTTGCTACCGCCACGGGAGCATGCACTCACCTGCTTGATGCTGCAGGTGCGCCGCCCGCTTACACGCAGGAAGCTCATGATACACAACTCTTTGGAAAATATCGGTTGCTGATACGGCTCGGGCGCTTGTAGACGGGAAAGAGTTTTCTTCAAATCCAAATAAGCTGTTTTTCAAATAATAAGTGAAATAATAAGCCGTTTTTCAAATAATAAGTGAATTTTTGATATTGTAAGAAGATATAGTCGTATGATATATAATTTCATAATGAATTCTTTGGCCTCCGGATACCAGTATAAATATAAATAAAGGTTTAAATACCTAAGTTTTGATATCCAATAACTACTTGTTCACTACCGGTTTCAACCCTCCTATGGGGTCATCATCAGGTGGTTGTGGACGTTATTATATCATTGCCGATTTGGCAATTCATCGTAATGTAAAACGTCGGAAAATAAAAAACACACACATCACATAACACGAAACGAATACGAGGATGACAGGACGGACAACACGCTCGCGCTGACTGACAGGTCCGGACTGCCAGTACGAAATTGTAGTACTCTGCTCGATCCCTTATCACTTCTTGAAGTACCCCTAACACCCCTCCCCCTCATTCAATATAATCGCAACATCGTATATGTAATTCGATGCAAATGACAATTTATCGTTTAAAATATTGTGTTGGTTCAGTTTGACAGCTTTATAGATTTCAAATTCTTCCAGTGTGTTCATTTTATAACGGTCTTTTGAAAAATGTAATATGTCCATGTTGCTATTGATACTGGTGAAATTATGATTTTTTTCAATTAAATGTTCTGCAAAAGTGGATGATGTTGACTTTTTAGGAATATGTTCTTGAAATCTTTTTTTGAAGGATCGTGAAGTTTGGCCGATGTAATACTGTGCGCAATCATTACATTTAATCTTGTATGCACCAGTTTTTTCATACATGGGTGTTGTTACGGAAGGCCTTTCTTTTAATAGAACCCCAAGATTGTTCTTAGTTTTGAACGAGACAGTAATTTTGTTTTGTGCCATAACATTCTTCAAAGTACTGTTGAAAAATGTACCATAATATGGTACCTTCCGTAACAACACCCATGTATGAAAAAACTGGTGTATACAAGATTAAATGTAATGATTGCGCACAGTATTACATCGGCCAAACTTCACGATCCTTCAAAGAAAGATTTCAAGAACATATTCCTAAAAAGTCAACATCATCCACTTTTGCAGAACATTTAATTGAAAAAAATCATAATTACACCAGTATCAATAGCAACATGGACATATTACATTTTTCAAAAGACCGTTATAAAATGAACACACTGGAAGAATTTGAAATCTATAAAGCTGTCAAACTGGACCAACACAATATTTTAAACGATAAATTGTCATTTGCATCGAATTACATATACGATGTTGCGATTATATTGAATGAGAGGGAGGGGTGTTAGGGGTACTTCAAGAAGTGATAAGGGATCGAGCAGAGTACTACAATTTCGTACTGGCAGTCCGAACCTGTCAGTCAGCGCGAGCGTGTTGTCCGTCCTGTCATCCTCGTATTCGTTTCGTGTTATGTGATGTGTGTGTTTTTTATTTTCCGACGTTTTACATTGCGACGAATTGCCAAATCGGCAATGATATAATAACGTCCACAACCACCTGATGATGACCCCATAGGAGGGTTGAAACCGGTAGTGAACAAGTAGTTATTGGATATCAAAACTTAGGTATTTAAACCTTTATTTATAGATATATAATTGTATATCAAATAATATATCACTTGCTATGCCATCCAAACTCAGAATTATATTTGGTAGGAAAATTTAGATGAGAATAAATTGTATGAAATTTAAGAAAATATTATAAGAAGAGTGTATCCATAAATGTGAAAAAATAGAAAATTTATTGTGAAAAAATTGAATATTGGAGACCATTTGGGGACCCTCCCCCCAACCAAATATAACAAAAGTTAAAAAAGTGCGTGTATTGATTATAATATTGGACAACATTTTACCATTAGAATAACTTATTAACTTGACACCATAGTAATAAGGAACACAATTGAGCCAAAATTCAAGCATTTTTGATAGATTTTTCAACAAATCTGACCAATTTTTTCCTATGTATTCTTGTCATTTTAAAATATTTTATATTAAGATGCTGGTTTATTATTCGTCAATTCATTAGATGGTCCTCCACAAATGTAGGTTGAGTAGTAGAGACGACTCTATAGTCTCAACTCTACCTGATAACCTCACAATTCTAACTGCCATTATAACTTAGAATATTATACCAGGTAGAATAATTTGGCTTCAGAAACAAACGTTATCAAATCTTCACAACGGCATCATTCAAACAGCAGTTATAAATTGCCATATCATATCAAATTCAACGTGTTATTGAGGACGTGATTATAATGTCATCTCGAATGTTCCACACCAATTAATATGTTTTGATACTGCAAGACTTATTGAATAATTACGAGTATAAGTACAATTTCACATTGTCGTAACATGTTCCAGTTTTGATACTACAAGTCTCAATTAATAATTATGAATGTAAGGACAATGCCACATTGTGCTACAGTCGTAACAGAGGGTGAAAACATGGCTTGGAAATGATAGCGCGCGGGTAAAACAGAAAGATAATATTAATGCCGGCTTGTTGGACGAATGTCGTCGGTTGAATTAATTTCGGGAGACGCGTATCTTGCAAAAGACAACCGGACAAAGGCGTAAGACGTCGGACCCTTAGTAGGGTACACTGTTTGGTACACTCCTTTTGTCTCAACTCTGACTGCCAGAGTCATGGCAGAAGAACAAGCAGTCTTTCTCGGCTCGGTTTCGCCTCCTTTGGAGTGAATCTGCGACAGTCTTAACAGCGCCTTGTTAATTTAGTGTCCTTTGTCCTTTAATCTTCCGCTTTTCCAGTCAAGAACGTTCTGGGGATGCTGGTCACCAAACAGTGTCGCCGGCTTCAAAACAATTCCGTTTGTCCAAGGGGCATTCAGCTCCCGGTTCAGCGCAATTAATTTATCAGTCTACTAAATGAAGCTCAGGCTATTATCTACTGAACACCAAAATGAGACCGCTTCAAAGCGACGCTTCTGTCTACATTGGACAATCCGGTGACATACGTTTATTTAGATTTCATTGATAAATTTATGCCGGTACTACTTCACAGTTCTTATCAATGAAACGTTATTATCATTGTTGGAAAAGTACACGCGCGTGAATGGAGTACGGTTATAGCTGGGTCCTTCTAGTTGAAAGTCGGGCTGCGGTTAGGCGCACAAATAATGCAAATGCATTGAATAGAACTATTTTAAAGAAATAGATCTCAATAAAATCAGCGGTTGTTATATTGCAGATGAATGTAAATAAATTGAAAAATCTGTAGTAAACATGACTTAACTCATGGAATTGATAATACGAACACTACAACAACTTGAGTGTGCCAACTGATTGAACTTTGACAATTTAGTTTGATCCACTGGGTAAAATTTGTATATCAGATAATATTAATAGTAATTTATGACTATGAAAATTATCATTGACTGTCATTTATACAGAAAACGATGTTAATACAATTTTCTGCTCAACATTCTTATTCGAAAAGTAGAAAGTTTCTTTTCTTCATATTATTTAAGACTAGGTGGGTCATTCATTGAAGATGCGGGTATGAAGGAGATAACGCTCGACATAAACAGAGAGAGATAGAAAAAGAGAGAGAGAATCTGACGATTCATAAATATATAATACACATTATATAATGTATTAATGTATTTTATTTCTACATAACATACATTCATGTAGAACACATCAATTTATGATTTATTTTTACATATGGCTCATAAAAAATGCAGACCTTTATACAGATGAATCTAAATTCAAACAGAGAGTGAAATGAATCAATAGGAACTAATTTTATTTTATTAAGATAATGTATAGAAAATAATTCATTAAATTCATTATTATCAAAGGTTAATGAAAGACGTTTCAACAAATTTTTAAATGCTTAATATTTAAATTTTAGTACTTTGTCAGTAATCTTGAGTCTAAAGCAGCTATTGGAATATTTGAATATATTCCTCTTTGTGTTCTCTCTCTCACTCATTATTTTCCACTCTCACTCTCGTTTTCTCTCTCTTTCTCTTTCTCCCTCCCTGTCTATCATTCTTTCTCTTTCACACCCTCTTGACCCTATGGTTAAGTGTTGATGAGAAGGATATTCTTGAATATCTTCTTCCAAGAATGGACATTTATATGTTCAAACTTCGCCGTTTCATGTAGATACATCACAATTATATTATCGTTACCAAATTGCATCTTATACTGTATTAATATCGTTGATTAATTCTTTAGTTTAGATTTGTAAAATTCATAGAACAATAATTACAGTACTTATATATTTTTAACTATCATAATCTAGAATCTAAGACTGTGCATTCTGTAATCTACATGAATAAAGTAAATAATCTAATCTAATCTAATCTCACATACACGACCTCTCTTTGTCACTCTTTCCCAACTCTCTCTTTTCTCCCTCCCTGTCTATCACTCTTTCACTTTCTCACTCTCACTTAACCTCTCTCACATACACCCTCTCTCATACCCTCCCACACACACATCATCACTTTGTCTCTCATTCTCTCTCTTTCTCATCCCCCTCTTTCATTCTTTCTCTCTCCGTCTCATTGCATTGTAGGGGAAGCCCGAATGAAACTCGCAGATAGAATCGTGGATTGGAAACGGCGTTGGCTCTGTTGCTTTCCTCGGTGGCGGAATTCACAGAGCAGAGGAGTTGGAGCGCAGACCGAGGCATCGGCGTCTCTCACCCCCGTGAGTATGCAAGAGGCGGTGTGTGCTCTCCTTGTTCTCGCTATCTTTTATAATTTGTTTGATCACCGGGGAGTCTGCGGAGCGAGGGGTCGAGTCCCGTGGGTAGACCCAAAGCAATCTGGTCCCGTTCCCGAGGGCGCCCAGACTCAATTAAACTTTAAGATGATATGCGCGCCCCCCCTTCTCACTACCACCGAGGCACATTTGCATGCACCGCAGATGTATCCAAGACACTTGCTTCTTACCTCTTCCTTCCTTTTCCCAGTCCCACCCCTTCCCCGCAGCATATTTCCACCCCTGGAGCACAACTACCCACCTTTATTCCAAGGCCTTGGAATCAAAGAGCAAAATTGATATTCCCTATAAAACATATAAAAATGGTACTTACGTATTATACGGAGGCCAATATTTAAGAAGCTTAACCTAATCTCGCGAGATCATGACATCCCGTTAATTGGAATGTTTTGAAGATTGCTTGGGTTAGAGCATTACATTATTGAATTCGATATCTAGGAATTCACGATCTAGCGAGGTTAATTTTACCTTGTTTAATAGTGGCCTGTGTATAATACCTAAGTATCAAAAAAATATAATTTACGGCTACGTTATAAAGTGAAAATAATAGGTTAGAAAGCGATGCCAATACATTATTCCATGAATTATCAAACTAGTTGTATAATGAAGCTATTTTGACTAACACTAATGTCACTTTACAGGAGTCAGACTGATTAGAACGCAGGATTTCTTCAAAGCAGTGACTCCCCATGTGAGCCTACAACAAACATCAACATATTTTTATTTTTTTCATGAATTAGTCTTGAGTGATACGCGATTAAGTGATGGATCTCAAGTCTCTTTCTTGGTTCTTGGTTCTGAAATAATTTTTTCATCTTGAGTTCTTGAGAGGCTAAGATGCTCATGTTATCCTACAGTCACTAAAATTATATTGCATATCTAACATTTCTGTACGACATTTCTCACTAAACTCAACGATAAATACCTCGTCATCAAGCATTAGGTTCCTGAAACATGAATATTCAATCCCTAATTTATTGTCAAGGAGGGCTTTCTTGTCTTCATCATATCATGGTTTCTTTTATCCTCACAATATTCACCATCTGGGGAAATATATAATATTTATTTATTGTGGCAGAATTACAATGAATGTGAAGGAGCAACAGACTCAAGTCCAAAACTGCTATTCACAGAATTTGAATATGTTACATTGTCCAAAACATTGAGGTTAACAGACTAGAAATTCAGATTTGCTAAAAAACTACCCCCGAAAAACATCAAAATTATTGTTATTAATAAGTTATGGAACAAACAAGCCATACGATTAATTATAATATGTATGGCTTATTGGCCATTGAATTCAACTATCTTATAACATTTCTAATTCTGGATGATTCAGAGCCTTTCATTCGTTTTGTAGCACTTTGGGCTATTTAGGTCCATTCGATTGGGAATCATGTGTCAGGTCAGTAGAGGTGAGCTTCAAATATAGATTATCTCAGATACAGAATATATTCCACTTTCTTTGTAGTGGCAAAGTTTTTTAAGATTGATAATGTTGTAAAAACCAAAGCTAGTATCTCACTAGTTTTAATAAATGTGGTTGTGACAACTTCATTTCTTATTATTCACTATAAGATATTTATTTAAGTATATAATGTTGAAGATTATAATGAAGAATTATAAAATTGGCTTTAATAACTTATCATGTTTATGACAGGAAATTACTAAGCAATTATGATGAAGTTTTAATAATAGAACAACTCGACCAGTTTTTCTCATTTACAATTCTCTGTTTAACATGAATTTACCCTGGCCACAGCTGAAATAACTTACCCCAGTCAAACTTTAGGCTAGTTGCCCTGCAAACCTCCTCAGTAAGTACACCTTTGGGGTAGGTGTGGAGAGAAAGAATGCTAGAAGTTCTTCCTATTCATCAAGTCCCTTGATAAAGGATGCATTCTTCTTTGAATAATAGAGCGGCAGTCGCCCGCGCTTGCCGCTTGAAACTTAATCAAACTAGAAGCATGGCCAGAATCTTCATATTCGAGGAGAGAAAATGAAAAGCAGCACCCCGTTTGCTCCTCGTCGAATCGTGACACGGATTCTGGATTCTGGTGGTGGAATAATTCACACTGACTCTGGCATCTAACTCAACACTAAAACTATATACAGTAGCCAGCCACAAAAATTTTATGTTCTAATATGATGTCAAAGTTCAAAGAGAATTATATCGGAAAATCATCGAGAAGAAGTATTTGGAAAGTTCATACAAAAGGTACTTACAACTACAAATTATTGTTAAGTATTGTTGATATTTTTTATTTGCAATATTTTTAATATTGTTGAGTATCAACTTCAACTTTTAGTACGGTATTTTAGTAAAAACTGTCAAGTATGAAAATGGAAATTGTATATTTTTAGATATGAAAAAGTTACTTTCAAGATTCCAACATTTCTTTACAAAATATATGGTCGGTTACTAACGTTTCAATAGTCCATAGTCCTCACATGAAGCACTTTTCTTATCTTTTATACATCGAAACTCAACAAAAAGAACGTTTCATTGAAATATTCCCCAATTATAAGGTATTATTTTATCAAAAAATCAGGGAAATAAAACAACCCCAAAAGAGAGGCTAGAAAAGGAAGAGAAGAGTTGGAAACAAACTTAAAAAATTTGGATATTGTATAACAAGTGATTGATTGATTAGATACCGTTATCAAGGGCGGATTTGAAGTTCAAGGTCCTCTCCACCTCTTAACTCTAAATAATAGAGATAAATAGCGAGAAGTGGAAACGTAATGCGTGAATCGAAAAGAAGAATAAGCTATTAAGAGGAAGCTCAGTGATTAGGTTCATTTCTAAATCTCACTTCAAATTTTATTTTTATTTTTTAGGGGTCGTAACTTACAGACACATGATAATTATAAGTTATAGTTTATTTAATAAAATCTTTCCTTCTTTTAGATTTTTTTTGTAATTCAATTATAACAAAATATATTTAAGTACACTAGTATCTGTACTGTTATTAACTTCAATTATAAACTACCTATTAGTTAAGCATATTAGATTACTCGCTTGGCTTGCTTTTGGAGCGTGTGTTGAATTATGAAATTAATATAAAATCCTACCTTAGATGTTCCTGGCTGTCTTTCCTTGGCAATCTCCAGGAGTATATGGACACCACTATAACTCTCAAAACCCAAGCTGATTGCCCTTGTCGCCCAGCAGAAATTTGCTGGCTAACACCCCAAAATTACAATCACTTAACAAGTTTTCAAGTGCCCGGTCTGAGACAGACTTTATTAAGTTTTCGAAGATTTCGGATTTGTAAGCCTCTACTGGTCGAAAGAAGTGTCGCTCTGGCTTCTCGATTTGAACTGCCCATCATGAATTTTGATGCTCTAATTAAATGGTCCATACACTCCTTTCAATACCAGAAAAGAGGCCTAACCTTCACAAGATTGAATAGTGACACGTTCTTACATACCTTTAAAAATTTACTAAAACATCCAAACAATTAGCTTGAACGTGCCAATATCAGACTTGTCGATCTTATGACTGTCATCACTGTATGATAATATTATTTGCCTTGAAAGCCTGAAGTGATAGAGCTCGGCTCTCATTTCTATAATGAATCTAATTTTTATTAAAAATGTCATTTATGACAAAATGAATAATAGTTAAGAATCATAAGAAAACTGATGAAATCCCTTAAAGATATGCAAAGAGAACAATACGCTCTTGTGTAGGAGATGAAATAAAATTGATTCATGCTTTATAAAAAAATTGAATTTTCAAGCTGGAATTGCTACAGAAATTGACTCCAAGACACTGCATGATCTCTAGCTACGTGCAGAGTTGAAGGGCTTTTGTCAAGGTGTGTAATTAGGTGGATATTGGACGCGGATCCTTGCACTGAGCATAGCTTGGTGATGCAGGTGTGTGGTGTGTAGGTGTGGAACGGTGGCTTTCTCATTTGACCACAACAAAAGATCCAATGAGCAGAGAAAACGGCTGGCTGACACGGTCCATCGACCATCGCCTATCCTTCACCAAAACATTTGCTCAATTCTGTCGTAGGTTAACAGCAGTTGAGGTTATAAGTAGTGCTAACCACAAAGCTGAATTTGAGAGAAACTTGCCAACCAGCAGTATTTCTAGATAAATTATTAGCAAGCTTATAAGTTATAATCATTATCAACATCGTAAGTAAAATAAATGAACACTAGAATTTTTGAACAAAAATGTTCTTTATTTTCAAATCAATTAATTGATTTATTTATTCATAGACACAATAACAATGAAGTGAACAAGCAATAGATCAAGTCCAAAACTGCTCTTGTCACACATTTTGACTATGCTATATTGTCCAAAACAAACATTGAGGTTAATTTACACTAAAAGTTAAAATTCACTCAAAAACAACTGTATAAAAATGAAATAGTTATTTTTCACTAAATATAGTAATAAATTAAAGACATATAAAATGTTGGTTTCCTACCTGTATTTGAAAGTGAGAATTTTTACACGAAATGTGAGAAAATTGACCTGTATATTTGAAATTATTACACATATTTAAAATAACATACATTATTTATGTTTTCGAAATCTACAGCAGATTTACTTTTGAAATGTGTAGTACAATGTCATTGTACCAGAATTATAGTAGCCTATTCTTTTTCCATGGCGATTAAAAACACCCATCTCATCCTCAGTTCGATCTGAAGACGACACAGGCTAAGTGGAACGAAATGAAGTTTTTTGAATGACAATCCAATATCAGAACTGACAGCCTCTGGCTGATGAAGCTTCTCTTTAGAAGTGAAATGCATCCCTCCATTATCTTCAATGTGAGTGAGAGAAAATCATATATTAAATGGAAATACATTGTCAGTTTTGATATTAGATTGTTCATCAAGTATTTCGTCATAGAAAACATCTCACATTTTTTGATGAATCTGATGTTGATCGCAATAACATCTACTTCCCCTGAAGGGTGAAATCTATAAATAAAACGATCATCTATGCATTTCATATGTTGTTCAACGGAATACAATATACAGTAAAAATTGTAAGTTATACGATATGAAAAGCGAATCAATTGAGTTCTCTATTGCTGTACTATAATTCAGAATCAAAGTATGTCTAGTACCTGAGAATATATATCGAAAGTCGGAATATGCTCTATAGACTTAATTGAATCATGAGAAGAGCTTGTATTCAAATTTGAAAATAGCTTCTCATAAGAAACACTCCAGAATTTGAGCTTGGTATTCGCAACAGATATGATTATTGATGATAGCTAAGAATTTCAACGTATCGAGAGGATAACTTAGACAGTATGGGGAAATAGTTTTCAGTCTATTTGTTGGAGGTGACGGCCATGGTTGAAGGAGATGAACAGGTGGCTTTCAGCTTCACTGGAGAGGGAGACAGGTGCTATCCTTTTCTAGGTACTGTACCATTCATTTATCTTTCTCCATACACGATACACTGGACTTGAAGTAAAACGCGCAAGTTGGTAAGGGTGAAGAAGAGAAAGTTAAACAAACATTTACTTCGTGAAGTAAAAAATGAAAAATTAGTTATCTTATATAAATGAAAATATCAAATATCATTGGAATCGGATAATATTTGCTAATGTGTTAACAAAAATCAAAAAAAGTAAATGCGTATGGCTTTTATTGACGATCGTCAATTTCACGTTGTTTGCTTTTCACTATGAATTTTTGTTCTTAGAAAATTATTAGGAAGTTCTTGGAAAATATCGAGAAAATTCCAGATCAGCTTGAAAACTGTAGTGTTCATTATACAGTTTTTTGTCTCTTATAAAGGTAGCAGCTCTCTCACTGCAGGTATTTAACAATAATATCCTACATGCTGGCATGCTTCAGTAAAATCATTAGTTTTGCAATGACAACTATGTCAATGACAATTTCGCGGTTGATTGCATGGCAGCTAATGATTATTGAGTCTCATGGCATCCTCCAAGTTTCCCCAAACAAAGACCCGGATAATTTATCAGCTGTAAGTTACATGCTTTTACATGGAACAACTCCCGCATCAAGTAGCCTACTGTAGCTGTTTTGTTCTCTTCTCCCCAAGAGTCAATTTCTGGGTGTTCTGGACACAAAACTGCAATGATAATCGCCGCTGTCATCATCATTACAATCATTATCGTCATTGCATGGTCATCTGGTTCTGTCGTTGTTGCAGTGAACAACCCGCATCGTTCAACACTTATTATCGCTCATGGTCAAGGCTGATTTCAAGTGGGCGCAAATCCGTTATTAAACTGAATAAATTGTTGCTTTTCAACACTTTTCAAAATAAAAAAATTCTTTATTTTATTTAAATTCATGATCTCCTAGGCACCTGAACCAACTATGAGACTTTTGTCATTTTTAGTATCATATTATAAGATACTGAGAAAATCGTTCTAATAGATACACATTTCCTTTTATGTATTAATTAATATGAGATCGACGCACTTTTTTAAAAGAATCGTATTTTCTAATTTTTTGGAGCATTCATTTTTTTAAAAAGTTGTGATTTTTATGATGTTACTGGCATAAATATGCTACAAAATATCTTCCACCTCATATCAAAGGATCAACATTGGAAATGCGTTGTGCAAAATATAATCATATGTGTTATAAATATGATTTTCTTTGTAGTGGCGCAGGTGATATTGTGGAAGATATCCAAAATGAATAAAAGACTTCCAAGTTGTCTCAATCACATTTATCTAAAGCGTATAAATGTGATTGTGAAAACTTCAAGTCTTATTATTCGTTATAAATATAAGATGGCTGTACGGTTTGTATGATGTTTCAGTCATAAATAATACCATATTTTAATTTATAACAAGTATCTATCTGATCAGACAGATAATGATTATAAGCTACGAAATTCTGAGCCCTCTTTGGGTAACCGATTTGATTGGCCAGCAATAGACACAGTTCTTTGTTGTAAAATCTCTTTCTAGTGTTCGGAACCCACCTTAAACTGTAGGTCCAACTCATCAATCACCATCATCTAACTCATCTAACCCACGCACAGGTCGCAGACCTTTGTGGGCTTCATCCTCAAAAAAAAAAAAAAATACGAACGATTAGGATTTCAAGTGACGGACGCTCAATAGTACATTAGGATTGGTAACCAGCAGCTATAAATTGACGTTATATGCTCTATTATCACGTACAAAGATTTTTTTGTACCCTGGCGTTTGTAGCCTATTATTGTAGGTTTACAAATTCTTCAGTGGGTGTAGGTGGAACTATTCAAATACACATCAGACCTATGTAAGAGCGCTCACACCAATAAAAGCCAAGCGCTTATAATTATTATTTAAAAAAATATTTTCAATTTATTACAATTTATTTTAAATTTATTTTCAATTATTACAATTTATTTTCAATTTTAACATTATTAGTAGATCATTTATTTTCAATTTAAACATAATTAGTTGTTGGAGAGTCTCATAAAAAGAAGCAAAACCCTACACTTTCTAATATTCATCATCCAATTCATCATCCACGCACAGGTCTCAGACCTATGTGGGCTTCATCATTAGTTATTATATAGGCTATAAATAATTGAAGATTATATTGTTCGATATTGGGCTATTCAGTGGCTGGAGAAAATCGCAACTGAGATGGCTGATCGAAACAAAACTTTGTGAATTAAATTGTGACACAAAATTTGAATTGACAACATTTTTTAATGATTCTAATTTGGTATTCTCAGTTTGGCCACAGTATTAGCATATATATGTATTTGGTAATACATTCTCTTTACTATTATCCCCGGGAAAATATAGGGAGTAGAGTGCAAGGCGTATATGGTAGAAGTAGGAGTATATTCTGTACGCATTGGTGTAGACAGGGAGGTCCGTCCAGCGTCGGAATCCTTACTAGGTTGCATTCTTTGAATAATTTACTGTAATGTGAGCCATCAATTAGCCAACGAATGTACTCACCTTGAAATAACAATGACTCGGTAATAGTTGATTCTGTATCCAGCTTCTTTTGGATGCAACCAGACCAGACTACTTCAAAGTTTTTTTTTACGATCCAAAAAATCTAGTCTGGTTTTGATACGAACAAAAAATTAGAATAGAAACCTAGAACACCCAGGAGAGTGGGTTTAGTCCGTATTGAAAACAACGAACTGTATGATCAGTAATCAAAGATTAAATTGAACATAGCTCTGGGCGACAAAAAAAATGTTCAGGGAGTCAATGGTCAGATATTATTGGAATTCAATGAGAGACCTTGATCAATCGTTCCATTTATCGTCTTGGGCCAGTCATCTTTAAGTTATTTGAAAAATGACATTTCTGCTCTTATTTTGATTCCCAATCTAAATGGGAATGAATGATAATGATTTTTACTATATGATTTTTACTATGATTTTTTACTATGATTTACAGATTAATAAACATAAATTCTATTCAATTCAAACTAAAATTATCACTTCTGTGAATGTTAATTTTATTTGACTTTCTCCAAATAGACTTGTATTAATATTTCCGTTTTTATTCTAATTTATTGTCAGCTCAATTTGGATGCCGGTTTCAATACATCAAACATAGTTTGAACTTTAATTTCACAATAAATGGCAATATTAATTTATTTATCAATACACTCAAAATACAACTTATTGTAAAGAGACAAGAGGCTTTTAGCCCAAAACTGTCTTCATTACTAAATTTTTGAAAGAGTCCAAATATTTGTAAGCACAGGTTATGTTCATGTTTCAATCTGTGATGTTTTCCATGACGAAATACTTAATGAACAATCTAATATTAAAACTGACACTGTATTTCACTTTATATAATGTTTTACTCACATAATTATATTGGAGATATAGAAGCTCCTTTTCAGAAGTGAAATGAATTCCTCAAACATCTCCAATATTTGTGAGTAAAACATTATATAAAAGTGAAATACAGTGTCAGTTTTAATATTAGATTGTTCATGTTTCAATTGAAATATATCTTGAATCTTCACGAAAACACAAAGAATATTGAATAAGGCTAATGTTCTTCAAACCACCGGTACTTCAAGTATTATATATATGCGTATGGCACGTCAGCATGATAAAACACATTCAAACACAAATTTTACATACATAAATGGTCATAGATTTACATTAAGTTGCCTGAGCCATTCAATGGCTTCAGTTGTCAAAACATTCAAATCTTCAATCCCTCCATCGAATTTATGTACTGGACATTCATTAATCAGGTGTTGGGTGGTTTGAACATCATTGCCACAGTCACAGTACGGGGTGTCTATGTATCCCCACTTACACTTATTTGCTGCAGTCCTGGCACAGTCACTTCTTAGTCGGTTCAAGATGGCCCACTCCCTTCTCTCCAGGCTAAAACCGGCAACCCTTTTAGTTGGATCAGCTATGATATCCTTATTCTTGACACTTAGGTCTCTCCACTTCTTGATCCAACTCTCTTTGATTGAGAAGTTGCCATTGTTCAGCTGTTGTATCCTCAACCAGAAAGGAAACCTAGACTTCAGCCTGCTTCTTGGTGGGTTCCTCAGCACATCTTTGAGCAAGGAGTCATAGGTAAGAGTTCTTCTCCATACTCTTTGTGAAGCTTCATTCCTTCTAAGCTCAGGTGGAGCAATGTTGCTCAGCACCGGGAGCCAGTGCCGTTCAGTTGGTTTCAGGACCCCAGTGATGTGTCTCATGGCAGAATTCAGGTGAACATCCAGCCTTCCACAGTGTCGGCTTCCTGCCCACACAGGTGAGCAATATTCAGCCGCCGAATACACAAGAGAGAGAGTGGCTGTTCTCAGCGTGTCCACCTTGGATCCCCAACCAGAGCCTGCCAGTTTTTGGATTATGTTCAACCTTGACTTTAACTTTGCTGCCAGAATCTCCAAATTCCTCTTGTATGTGAGGGTCCTGTCAAGGGTGACCCCTAAATATTTCGGGTGCTGTGTCTGATGCAGTGTTGTATTTTGGAAAGAGACAGTGATTTCAGCTTGAGCCATTTTGTTGTTCAGATGGAATGTGGCTAATTCAGTTTTAGCTGGGTTTGGTTTTAATCGCCAGTCTTTGAAGTACTTGTCAAGTCTCTCCAGGTCTCGAGTCAACATCTGAGCACACTCTTCCAAGTTGGAGCTTGTTGCAAGCAAAGCAATATCATCAGCATATTGAAACATGGCAGCCTCTGTGTTGGGTATGTCATGGACATACAAGTTGAAAAGTGCTGGAGCCAAAACTGAACCCTGAGGTAACCCATTATTGAGAACTTTACTGCGGCTGATGGACTCACCAAGGAAGACTTTGATGTATCTATTTGATAGCATAGATTCTAGGACTTTCATCATTCTCTGACATGGTATGATGGAAGCAAGTTTAAGCATTAGCCCATCTTTCCAAACTGTATCATATGCGGCTGAAAGATCAATGAAAGCAGCAGCTGATTTCTTGTTGTTCTGAAATCCAGCTTCTATGCTGCATGTTAGGGCTAGAACTTGTTCGCAGCAGTCATGTCCCTCTCTGAAGCCAGCTTGTACCTTGGGTATAACTGAGTTGATAGTGCCTTGAATCCTGTTGAGCAACATTCGCTCAAATAGTTTGTATGGGAGGCAAAGGAGAGATATTGGCCTATAACTTCAAGTATTGAAACCCGAGAGACTACAGCTTCAGCTGTTACATCATTCTCAATTTCAATAACCTCTCAATGTTGGGGCTATTGAGATTCAAGTCGAAACGAGTCTCTCATGTAGTCATGTATTAATCATTTAAATTGCCTGGACAAATTAGATGGCTCTGAAAAAATTGCAATGTTGCCAGATATGGGACCATGCCAACAGCTAATAGTAGAGAATCGCCAACCTCAATGCACGAATTGACAACATTACTCGTACCTTGCTGCCAAGTCTACATGCCTGATGCTAACAGTCATATGGTTACACACCGCAGTCAGTTATTTTTTGTACATAATTTTTTTGCTCTGTCTAATTTCGTGGCGTGAAGTTTGTTTGTTTTTTTAAAAGATGAACCTGTGCGTGGGTGATGAATTGAATAATGATAATTATTCATCAGTTGCACCTACACTTTTAGGTGGGTTCCGAACCACCGGGAAGTGAAGTCTTATTCGACTTGAAATATTAGTAGAAATTTTATTCATATATAAAAATTTATCTTTAGACAAATTCCCAGTTTTGGACGATAACATAACCTAAATATGGACAATTTATATTTGAAAAAATATTCTCTTTCAAAATTGATCACATTGCTCCCATAACATGGCTCAATGGCGAGGTGGAACAACATGTAAAGGGTCTCCCCACCATAAAAACCATATTTCAGAAAAAAAACGAAGAGTTCAATCCTAGTGAGTAATTTCGAAATTTTTAGCACAGTTGAATGGACGCCCGATAAAAGTGGGCTATCATTGCCAGTACATTCGACCTGGGAGATGTCCTCGGTTTGAGCTTGTGGTTTGAGCTTTTATGACAATTCATACGATTACGGCGACTTTCGAACAACTTTTGATCGCTTCGGGTTCTTCTTTTTCAGGTAATTCTGATGATCGTAATAATAATAGCAATGGAAAAAGCGAACGTCCAACTTACATAAATCGGCGAAATTTGTAACCGGGGATTCCCCGAGGCATCGCATCGCGGGTACTGGGAGATGCGAGTGAGGGCGTCAGAGGTGTACCGATGGGAGCCACGTAATTAGACAGAGAGGATGACGCCTCCGGCTGGGCACCCGCCCCTGAAATATGACGCACATTAGTCAGCTGATAAGCATCGCCCAAACTTCACTCCGCTACTCCCTCACTCCATTCTTCTTCTCGTTCTTACTCCAGTGACGCCTTCTGCTCCCCAACTTCACCCAGGGATACATTTGAAACGTTTTGTTCCTGGCTCGAGCATTAATCTTGGGGCGCTCTTCTCGTTTTATCTAGCGCTTCCCGCTCCGAATTCTTTCCCCACCCACGACGCTTATTCCCCACCCGCTAGCTATCGCTGGCCATAACTCGGGTACATTGTTCTCGCCAACCTAAGTTGGAAAATTTGTACAAAAATCGATTACTTACTTCTGAATGTTTGTGACTGTTTAGCTTCAACACTGACTAACTTCTAGACCTTTGTAGGACTTCTAGTCCTACGTGATAGAGGAGAAAATGATTAATTCAATCTAATATTGTAGGCTCATTTCCATGATTACTTTAAATTGGCACGGAAACTAAAGTTTTAAATGTACCATTTTTTAGTCATGTGTATAGAATACGCAATAAAGGAAAAAAATATTAATTCAGTAATGATAAATTATTAACAGAGTTCATGATTTCGAAGAATCTTACAGTTTAATTTTCCTTTGAAGATGAGTCTCCGTGACTCAAAAGCGTTTGGCCAAAAGTGAGTAAAAGTATTTATTCTCAAATAGTATTGAATTCGAATCGTTAAATTTACCATAAAAAGTTAGCTTTATTTTCTTTTTTAAAACTTTTCAATAGCGGAAATGTAATCATGATCTTGGAATATAATTCCATTGATACGGAAACTGAAGTTTCAAGTGCACCAACTTCTAGTCATGTGTATAAAATGCAATAGTCTTTGGAATTTCAGCTATTATTTGATGATTTAATTATATTATTTTCAGCTATTATTTTCTCTCAATGGAGGAAGCTCTTCGATGTTTTCTTCTGTCGATGTTTCTATGATTCTGGTGCCACCAGAGATTCTAGGATACAAAGAAATGGACACTTGACTACCTGCACACAGCAAGCATAATGGACAATTTATGATACACAATGGCTCTGATTCAAAACGATGCTAAAATTTGTAAATCGATCCTTTGAGCTGGAATGGTGAACAATATTATTATTATTATTATTATTATTATTATTATTATTATTATTATTATTATTATTATTATCATTATTATTATTATTATTATTATTATTATTATTATTATTATTATTATTATTATTATTATTATTATTATTATTATTATTATATTATTATTATTATTATTATTATTATTATTATTATTATTATTATTATTATTATTATTATTATTATTATTATTATTATTATTATTATTATTATTATTATTATTATTATTATTATTATTATTATTATTATTATTATTATTATTATTAAATGCTTAATGCTTATCCAAGAATCAACCAACTTCTTGTCCTGTGTATACGTTAAAGAGGAAATTATCATAATTATTTGATATTGTAGGCTCATGTTCATGATAATTTCCGTTCCACACAAATCGCATTTCATTAATACGGTAACTAAAGTTTTGAGGATAATTTTTCATGAGGTGTAAGTTTAATAATGTTCTAAACGATTTCAGTACTTGCTGAGTGAAAATAAATTTACACGCTTCAATCAAAATTATAGCATACAGCTATGGATGTTATCGATACGGTATTATTTATCCTTTGTATCGTGTTCTCATTTGACAATACAGTAGTTGAGTTTGACAATGAGAATGATTGATTTATTATCTTTATTTTGAGTGGAATTAGGGCTCTTGGTCCTCTCTACCTCTAACCCTGAATGACTGAGCCAACACCAGTCACCAGAGAACTGATTTTTTAGATCACTTAGCCTGTACAATCTCATACAAAGCATCATTAAACTTGTACATCAAGGAAAAATATACTCAAAATTCAAGTTTCCGTATCAATTAAATAACGTGTGTACGGAAATAAAGAAAGATAACTAAATAAAATAAAAATAAAATTAACTGATTTGGATATGATTTGTCAGATAATTAATAATATTGTGAATATATTGCCAATTTGCCATCATTCTCAAAAACCTCGAATCTACACTTGTCTTTGATTAGATAAGACTGGCTGCTATCGTTTCCTGCAGCCTTGGGTTCGAATCTCATTTAGCCCTGGATGTTTCTCATCATTCACCCAATCACTCATTACCCACGCACAAGTCTCGAAACTAATAAAGGGCATCACCCGCAATAATAAAAATCAATTTTTAGGGCATGTTCTCGTTTTCTTGTGAGTTTAGTATTTTCACTTATTATTAGTCTATAATTATATAGTATGATCTCCAGTGCAAAGGCTTGTAGCCTTCAAGTGGCTGTTATTTAACAGCATGATCATCATTATCATCAATTCGCAATAAAGTAGAACCTGTTCATCTGACGCTACCGTTTCAGAACGCGCGTGTGCGTGTGGTCGGCGTCAACGCTAATCTTACAAGTTGCGGAGCACCGGGGATGCGCACTTCTTCAAACATTCTAAAAGCAGAACTGACACTTGATACAGTACTTTGAAGCATGCAGCTTCGTTGCGCAACGAGAACAAAGAATTGTGTTGCTTGGTGGGATGCATAACTTCTTCAAAAGTTTAGTCAAACATTTTATTACTATGTAGGTCTCCTGGGTTAATGATTAAAGTCAATCAAGAGTCATTTATCAGATTCATGGAAATTTCAAACACATTTTGAGAGTCTTAAAAATTGTTAGACAAGTATTCTCTCTGCTAACATTCGCAGAATCCATGCTACAACAATAGACTTGTAACTTTAATCAGTTTTAATGTTGTTTAAACAGCTTCAAAACTGATATCCATTTAATCGTCTCAACTGAAACGTAGTTAACTGAAAATATGCCTTTCCTTTACCATATTCCCGGGTATACTTTTTTTTGAGGATGAAGCCCACATAGGTCTGAGACCTGTGCGTGGGTGATGAGTTGGATGATGGTGATTGATGAGTTGGACCTACAGTTTTTAGGTGGGTTCCGAACCACCGGTAAGTGATTTTACAGCAGAGAACGGTCTGTTAAACTTCTCGGTATACATTTGGACTCAAAACTCAACTGGCAAGTGCATATAACTGAATTATGTAAGAGATTAGCTCGTGTCACTTTCTTACTTCGTAAATTGAAGTTTTGTGTTAATAATCAAGTTTTAAAAACCACCTATTTTGGACTGTTCCACTCTATTCTGGCATATGGTGTTCGCCTCTGGGGAAATTCAAGTCATAGTGTTAAGGCTTTCCTATGGCAAAAGAAAGCAGTACGAATCATGTGTGACCTTGCTGCTACGGACTCATGTAGATCAGCTTTTTGTGAACAAAATATTATGACGCTGCCTGCTCTTTTTATTTACCAGAATTTGATATATGTAAAACAGAATATTGCCAATTTCAATACCCATTCAAGCACTCACAATTTTGGTACAAGGAATAGGGAAAATTTAACACTGCCTCATGTTCGCTTAAGGAAAACGTACAAAAGCCACTACTATCAGCAAATAAAATTGTTCAATAGGCTACCTCAAAAAATTAGAGTCCTTCCAGCTAGGAGTTTTAAGACTGTAGTTGACAAGTGGATTACATCCAAATCCCTCTATTCAATAGAGGAATATTTTGAATGTGATATGACTGGTTTTTAGGGTTAATTGTGATGACAGCATCTTGTGCAATTGTATTTTCTATAATGTATTATTTGTTTTCATGTATTGTGACTTTGCCTATTACTGTTGTAAGTTTATTGGCAATAAAGATATCTTATCTTTATCTTATCTTATCTTATTTTTTGCTGGCCAATCTAATCGGTCACCTTCAAACAGGACCTACTAGAACGCGCTACGGCTCGCGGCTATCACTTCCCATACTAAAATCAATAAATGCTCCAAGCTGATGTGATGGCTTATATATACATTAGAAACAATATCAACTTTAATATAATTTCCTGTGAAATTTCCGAAGCAAATTCCTTGTGTATGTATTTGGCTTTATCTAATGTCTGTGATGTTTTCCATGACGAAATACTTCATGAACAATCTAATATTAAAACTGACACTGTATTTCACTTTTAAATAATGTTTTACTCACATATATTGGAGATGCTTGAGAAATGCATTTCACAGGCTGACGAAGCTTTTTTTCAGAAGTGAAATGCATTCCTCAAGCATCTCCAATATATGTGAGTAAAACATTATTTAAAAGTGAAATACAGTGTCAGTTTTAATATTAGATTGTTTATCTAATGGTCAAACTTTTAAAATTATTGGTATCTACAGATCTCCAAGTAATCATAACATTCTTAAATAGCTTGAGCGAGTACATTGACATTCCAATTGTATTACTGGGGATGTAAAAATATTAATATTCAATCAACGAGTATGCTAGTACAGGAATACATGCATATTCTACAAAGGAAAGGCTACAGATCTTATATAAATGGGAGTACTAGAGTCACAGACGCATCTGAAACGTGTCTAGATCACATGTTTTTTCAAAAATGTCAACAACAATTCTGATTACTTAATTGGTAATATTTTGAAAACAACTATAACTGATCATTTATTCAGTATCACTTCATTTGGGTATTGACTGTAGTACTGAACATACTGCAAGTAGAAACCGACGTAGTACAAATACTCTAATAACTTATTATTGAGTCAATTAGAAAATGAAAACTGGTCTATCATGTTCATTGATAATGATAATAAACATACCCTTGTTGATAAATTAGTAGATCGACTAACAATTTTAATAGTGAATAAAACTGAAAAGAAAATTCCACGAAACCATTTCCCACTTAAACCTTGGCTAACTGTAGGAATAATAAGATCGATCATACGCGACAAAAAAAAATTAAGATAACGAAATGCACTGACATTATATTGCTACACCGTTCTTCAAGTAGTCTATACTATTATAAACTATCCTAATATTTTAATTGGAATATAAATTTAATAGCATGGAAGAAATTCGGTGAAAGATATTGAGTCCAACAGAATCAAACCCTTGTAGGAAAGTTTAACCTACATTAATTATTAATTTTATCTTGATAATATGTGTTTGAACAGTGGAGTATCCAATATTCGAGGATAATCATTTCAAATTCAAACACATGCTGTGGAATAATTGTAATCACGCCACTCCCTGACGTCCACCATTTCATGTGCTCTATTTTGCGATGATGATAATGATGATGATTATTATTATTTTCCTCGATTATTCAATCACCCTTACGGGAATGAAGAGTTTTCACCATGGATAAGAAAATAAATCAGTTAAAATAAGACAAAGACATTTATGCCAGTTCTCCGAATTTGTGCGAGTTTATTTACCTATCAAAAAATAATAATTTTGAACAGAATAGCTTAGACTCGTCTTTTCTCACAGTTCTGAAAGTAGTTCGCTTAGATTCAGTAGTAGTTCAGTAGATTCACTTTGAACTTTTATAAATGCGTTAATAAATAAATATCCAATATTAACAAATAAATGTTGAAATATATTTTTTGAAAAAATTGTAAATTCATGTTTTAGAATAAATTTAATCTTGTAAAAAATATGCGAGCTACTCAAACTACACATTTATCAAGAAGAATTAATTTTATTCAAATGTATACCAAAATTCACACAATGCCAGACAATGTTCACTTGAGAATGAATTTATAGGATGAAATCTCGTAAAGAGCTTGTTTCAAGGTAGACGAGTATCCTCTCTATAAGCACAGGTATTATTAGTACGCGAGGCGTCTATTGACGAGCAATTACACACACTGACACGAGTCGTGTGACCGTGTGCGTCGTGAGCCGCTTAGAAGTCGACGACAAACGCAACACCAGCAGCTGTAGTTGACGCTGTTTGTACGACTGTCGTTAACCTCAGCGTCACTCGCAACTACGCTTCGTTTCTTATTGTTGTTCTCGGAGCGAGAAAGAGTCGACAAAGAGAGAGATGGTTGTTCTCCCTTGATAAAAAGGTGATCTCCTTCGGTTGTCCGGTGTCATCTGAGCGAGCACTGGAGGTCGATCTACTTGGAAGATAGCTCCGTTGACAGCCAGACTGATTTCTGCCAGAGGTCCCTCACCTCACCTGCCTAGACCTCGTTCACAACCCGCCCTATTAATTAGAAGCACAAGGCCTGTTAAGGGAGAAGCGATGAAGAGTCCACAGCCGGCGACAAGCTTACTGAAAAAAACTGCAGAAAAATCCGGGATCGGTCCTTGAGTTCCAGCATGCAAGTTTCTAAACTTGGACTAATTATACCTAGGCTCACTACCATCACCAGATGAGAAGCACTCTTTGAACTTGAATGTCTCCTTCAGTTGTACGTCTCGTTGTACGAGCAACCAAAGTTTAGAATTCAAATCAATTCCGCGAAACTGGTACCACCTTCCACTCTCTAGTTTTTTCAAAAACATATTTTTAAAACAAACTTTTAATTCTGAAAGACTGGCCGAATGTCGTTCCGCCTTCCACCTCTACTCCCAAGTTTTTTAAAAACATTTTCGAAAAACAAACTTTTATATTTTATAATAACATTCTCAAAAAAACAAACTTCGGTACTCTATAGAGGAAATTTTCGAGAACACAAACTTTGATACTCTTTAGAATCTAGAATTGATTACAATAATCCATGCTGGAAGTTTGGATACGCCACTTCACCTACTCTGATGAACTTGTCAGTTATTCATTGGGTTTTAATTTAACAGGGTTCTCATAGAAAAATCTCTTCCATTTTATTCATTTCTGCTCTTCATCTTACTCCACAAGAAAAATCTCTTTCATTTTATTCATTTTTCTTCATCTTACTCCACATCTTTTTAAAGCGTTCGCTCTAAGGTCGTTTGTACAATATATTTTTCATTTATGATTAGACCTCTTTCCAATTGAGAGTACATCATAAAATTATAATTAACTGGTAAAGTGCTCTGACAAGTCATATATATTGATCGTATCAGCCTGAGAAGCTGTATGCTGCACCCTTATGAAAAGAACGACGTGATTTTGTTGATGAGAAGTCTCTTGAATGGAAAAAAGTGAAGTTTTAATTAGGTCTTTTCAGCTTCAAGATAATATTGAGAAAAATATAACATAAATAAAAAAGTTATAAAAATTATGTTGATAATAATGTATTGCCTCTTATGTGGCCAACAAAATTCAAGTTGTGGACTAGTCGTTGAAATCAGAATAGCCTCTACTATGGTAACCACTAGTGTTCACGCTCATGTGATTTGTGGGTGCCAGTAAATTGCCGTCATTAAATGGCGTCATTAATTGCCAAGTCATTCATTTTGAATGATAGATTTCATATCACGGGTTTTAAATCTAATTCTAAAATCTGAGAAGAGTACCGTGCTGTCCAGTTGTTACACTAGTCTCTATAACTAAAAGATGTATCAATATGATATCAATAGCCCAGCTCAGGAAATAAATTAAAAAAAAGACAATATCACTTTTTAGTGGATATTTCACTTTACTCAGACCTCAGCATACCTTGTCTCCAAGCAGATACAGAAGTATCACATATTGTGTTAATCATGAATAATGATCTATTTTTTTCTTTTGTAGCTTTTCTGAATCGATAGTTGAACACTACTGACCTATGTCTTAAATTGTCTAAATATAGAAGAATTAAACACTGTTCGACCGTTTGCACCGCAGTCTAGTGCTGTAATAATAAAGAAGTGGAATTGACAACATCGAACAGTGTTTTATTCTTTTATTATGGAGTTCCACAACATCAACCAAAATTCTACAAATAAGTTGTCTTAATATGTCTTAAATATGACCTACTTATCAATTTGCGAAGTCCATACTTTACTATACACTACTATTCTTTAATATACTTTATTATAATTCACTATACTTTACCATACTTGGCATGTTACGGCTCATTTCGTGCCATAACTCAATTTATCGAAATGAGCTAAGTTATCCCCGAGAATTATGAATTGTGAGACGTGTGAATTATGCCCGTATTTTTGAATGTTCCTTCAGTGTCTCTTGACTCAAAGAGCTCTTGAAATGACTTCATAAATACATTAAATTTTAAGAGTCTCTCAAGCCAAGATAAACTGAAGGGAAGTTAATGAATACGGCCCTTAGACATCATAAAAGTTAAACATTTTGCAGATGGATATTATTGAATTGGTATTTCAATATTGTAGATTGATTTTTCTGTTATTTGTTTTGTTCAAGACAAAGTATAGTCCTGAAACAATATGACAATAAACAAGTTAGAGGTAGTATTAGTACAGCAGACTTGGGAGGAAGCAACACACAGTCGTGTATATAACTTATCCAGTCCAAGGCAAATAGCAGGAGGTCCACCAGTGCGTTAGTCAAGGCTCGGCCACTTACTTTTTATGTTTCATCTTTTCTAAGTCGCCAACTACAATCGAAGCTACTAGTCTAGGACATGAGAGTCAGCTCAACGCAATCTACAATCTTCACACGATGAGAATCACTAATCACCCTCAATCGATTTCCATTGGATCATTCTGTTTCTAGGTATAAGACTACTGAATCTCCATGCAACAGGAAATGTGTCAGGACTACGGTAGTTCAAAAATGAATTAAAATAGAATAGAATGACTTTTATTTGTTTGGCGTGGCGAAGTTTGGTCCAACAAGTCCTGTGTGTCACTTAATCACGTCGAGAGAATAAAATACAAAAAATAGATGAAATAACAAGAGAAAAATGAATCATAATAAAACCTAAAGAATAAGAGCTAATTTTAATTATTTTTCTATTTTGCCAAAAAAGAATTTACAAAACAATATTACATTATCTAAATTGTAAATGAAACAACAAAACATATTTGTACAACATTTGAATGAAATTATAAATACATGTAAAAAAACAGTATAACATATTCTTCATAGTAGAACTGTATCATAACTTCATTGTAGTTAATAGTATATGGATAATAGTTAATGGATGAAAATGTTATGGATGTAAATGTATGATAAAATGTTAATAGTTAATGAATAAGATGAATAAAAATTCCCGTGAACTGGAAAAATTATTTTATAAATTTATAGTTATCATTCAATTCTATTTTAACCATTGCAATTTTAAGACTAGATAAGTACCAAGTACAGCTTTGAAAAATTGTTCACCCCCCTCCCTCTCATGGGTAATGCGAGTAAAGCGTGCTGGCTGGTTGCGAGCTAATTTATTTTATTACCAAAGTGGAACTATTGAAGAATAAAATGGAGCCAGTCACCTGAAGTGAACTAAATAGAAGTGAAGAGAATTTCATTCATAAGCAAAAAATAATAGTTCTACTAGAATAATAGAGGGAAAAGTACCGTATTAGAGAAATTTACAATAATAATAATAATAATAATATCGTGTGACCTTGCTGGCTCAGGTCTGGTGTCAGAGTTATCAGGTCGCACCTGAATAAGTTCAGGGCCTCTAACGTGACTTAACGACTGTTTTTTTAGGCAGCCGGGACCGACAGCTTAACGTGTCCTCCGAAACACGGGAGTGGCCCGAGGTAAAATCTTTCAATTTACAATAATTATCTTATCAAATAAAATTCCAAATTGAATGCCATGGGTTATAACTGGAACATTCATTTTAAATTCAAGAAAATACAATTAATCTTTATTAAAATTTCCTAGATACTCTAAGGTATCTCAATCATTCCAGATATTATAATAGTAATAGATAGATAAGATCGTATTTTATTATCATTTTCATTACAAATATAAAAAACTATTTTAGAACAAAACACACACTACAACGGCTTGATCGTTACTGTGCACTCTACATCCCCACCCTATCCAGTGGCGGATCCAAGGGGGGGGCAAAGGGGGCAATTGCCCCCCCCCCCCCCGAGATCCAAGAGAAAAAGAAAAAACGGCATAAATCTAATAGAAACTAGGACAAAATTATGTAAGCAACAAAAATTGGCTGTTTCCAATTTGTCTCTTCTTACTTTTACTTTTTCTCTTCTTATGTAGATAATAGATATCAATCAGTTAGAGTGAGTAAAGGACATGGCAGCTATACCACATCTGAATGGAGAAGGGTTGCTTGCGGAGTGCCACAGAGATCAATTTTAGGCCCAGTTTTGTTTAAACTTTTTATAAATGACATACCATTCAACATAGACTCCAAACTAATTTTATATGCTGACACTACTGTTCTGGTTAAGAGAAAAGATAATGCAACCGTCCTCTTGAAAGCTCAAGAAATTTTAAAGCAGCTTACCGATTGGTTTCATAGCAAAAAACTGAAGCTGAATGTCAAAAAGACTAATTTTATAAAATTATCAATGATAAACAATAAATTCAATCATACATTAATGCTATATTCTGGTATGGAATGCCATTCGACTATGGGAACTAAGTTAAGTTTTTGGGTCTGGAGCTGCAGTCAAATTTAAAATGGGATAATGAAATTAAAAAAAAAAGCCTTAGGAAAAAGTTATCCCATGCGGTTTTTGCTTTGAAGACTTTGAGAAATGTTTTGAACAAAAATAAAACAGCCTTAGCGGTCTATCATGGGTATTTTATGTCCCTGGTTCGTTATGGTGTGATATTCTGGGGAGGTAGCGAGGGAAATATCAATGCAATATTCAGATTGCAGAAGAAAGCGTTGCGAATAATTGAAGGATTAAGTGCAAGGCAGTCATGTCGACTGATTTTCAGAAAATTAGGACTGCTTACAATGCCGGCACTGTATTTTTTTGAGATTGCCTTGTATTCGCATCAGAACCAGAGTAATTATGAAAATAATATAATCGCTCACCCATACAACACAAGACATGGAGAGTCAACACTTCGGTACCCCATGCATAGGCTGACTCTGATCGAGAAGGCGCCTCACTAATCGGGAAAAAAGATTTTAAATTGTTTGCCCAAAGTTTTAAAAGGTTACGGTCAAGACAAATTCGCGAAGGAACTCAGGAAGTTGCTTATTGATGCCTGTCCTTACTCTCTGGCTGAATGATATGGGGTTTTTCGGAGACAAAATGTTGAATAGAATCTGTTTTCTGATATGTTTTTATAGATGAACGAACGCTTGATGAATGGCTGATGAATTAGTTCAGTTGAAGTGAATTGACGTGTCACATGCTGTGCAAGCCTAGCTCGATAGATGCAGCTTAACGTGACTATTAACAAATTTATTTTTATTTTATTTATTTATTTGTGTAAAGCCATCCATGTTACTTGTGCAGAGGGAATTCTTTAATGTCGTGTTCTAGATATTGAAGAACATGGGTTCATTAACCCGCTAGTAAGCAGGTACTTCAAGCTTCAAGTGAAGTAGACTGACTGGAGACGGTGTTGAGCTGTTGAGTGTTCCGACCGAATATTATTCCGACTGCCCCCACTAGAATAGTTGTGCGCCACACGCGCATTCTAGCGGCGGCTCATATTTTATTGAATCATTACCTTATTCATATTATTCATATTTTTATAACTTATCTAAAAAAATGTGCTCAATAATTATTTAGTAAATTGGATGAGAACTCATTTGAAATTTGATAGGTAACAACTTAAAAACTCAATTTATAAGAAAAAATACAATGACATAAATAGATATCAGGTAAAACGGTAAGGAATGCAAATTACCAATACAAATACAAATTTGTACATACATATTGATAAAACAGTGCTATCCATGACAACATTATGAAGGGCACTAAAAACTCTGTCAAAATACACCATTTTCTATTAAAAAATCCAAAAATTTTCCGGGGTGGCCCCCGGACCCCCCCCCCCCCTTTGGTTGGGGGGTATTCCATACCCCCAAACTCCCCGGTGTTTGCCCCCCCCCCCCCGAAATCACCTCTTGGATCCGCTACTGACCCTATCACAAAGATACCTTTGCTGAAAATTTACAAAGCTCTTCGTGTATTATGGGCTAGAAATGGAAAATTAAAAAGTGTTTACATGTTCTATGAACCGTGAAAGCACTAGCAAGATTGATTTCACTTCAATCAACTACTGAGGCTACTGAATGGTTTATGATAACTAAAACGTAATTGCTGAAAATACAGGTAGTAAAGTTATGGCATTGTTTACTGGCGTCGCCGAGGCGTCTCGAGATGGTTCGCCAAGCGAACGAACGGTACGGTGCCGGTGCTGGTGCTCTGTCGGTCCAATTCTGTCCGGGTATTGTCCGCGAGCGTGCACAATCCGTGAGACGCGTTTCTTATTTTTCTTCTTCGACTCCTTCTTCCTCTGCTTGGCTTCAATCCGCTTCTCCTCTTCATTTTACGCTATAATGGGAGAAAGAAGCCAGCAACCAGCTTGCACCGTTCTGTTGACTTAGACAATTTGTTGCCAGTCATCGTGACAGCGAGCGAACGCGATGACAACTCAATTACACGCAGCAGTCGCGCGGCCGCAGCAGCAGCAGCAGCGGTAGTGGCAGCATTCCTCACCCGAGACCCGAGATGTTGACAGGAAAGCAGTCAAAAAAAAGCCCCACCGCCGGAAAACCGACCGCTTCTTCAAACGTAATTCAATTCAACACACACTGGTTCCAGTTGGAAAAACAACTGTTGTACTGTTATTTGTAACAATTCACAAAATACTCCAAGCTACAGTTGAGCTTGCGTTTTGGAACAAACTCTTTTGAATCACCATTTTTCAACATGATGTCATGGAAATTTGTATTTTGCAGTTTCACTGGCTAGAAAAATTATGTTCGCATGTTTGTAATATGTGCCTAGCATTTAGTTACAAATCAAACAAGCTAGAAATTTAGATCATGATCCCTATCACAAACATTTGTATACATGTGGATGGCAGCGATTTTACTGGCTAGAAAAATTTTAACTTGTGATACAAAATACAAATAAAAAAAAAACTAGGATTTATGCTAGAAAAGAGCTTGTGATTCGGCTAGTTACATCTAAGGGAACTCTTGTCACATCCTAAGCATTGTTGCTCGGGTTTATCTCTGATGTTTAGATGAGATAAGGATGTTTATGTCACGAAATAATGGTATTTCAATTGATAATTTGTGATGAAAATTCGAATATCGCAAATATTGATAAATAATATATGAAATAATTGTATTTGAATTGATCATTTGTGATGAGATTACAAATTCAATGTGTAATTCAATATAAATTGCTAACGGACTTTTTCCTGAGCTAAGATAGGAATCATCGATTTTACTATTCAATTTTCGGATCTTACAGCTATACAGCGGTAGTTTTATGACTATCAGAATGACGATGAGACATTATCTTATTAGACTTTATAATTACTCTAGGTACTAGAGCTGGTAGATGGTGTCTTTAATTATTAATATTCGATTACTATTGGATTCAATTATTTAATATTATTCAAACCCGTGGGAAAATTATCTTGTTTAATATACCAACCACAAAAAAATACAAATTCGTCACTGTAGCAGACGTGACCGCAAGAGTAGATTCAATGATATTTTCAATTTTTTTTTCTTTTTTTTTCAATTTTTTTTTTCATTCCAACATACACAATCTCACAAGAATATTCCAAAATACAAAACAGTAGAATATAAGATACAAATCAACAAATTTATTTGTTCACTAGAAATACATTAGAATGTATTTGAATACATGAAATAAAATATTCCGAAAATTGCGTTTTTTGTTTTGCTAATTATATTTCCTACATAAAATACTGTCCTTCCTACCCCGTGAACAAATTGTGCAATCCATGATTGGAAGAAAAATTTAGTAAAAGCTAGCATAAGCATAAAGCTTGTGCGCTAGCAGTGAGTTGAATATTTTTTTTTACACTTATACTAATCTATCAATACCTAACTTATGATGACCTAAATTATTGTAAAATAAGAAACTCATTTGTTTCCCTCTAATCAGGAATACTTGCAATATCAGATTTTTGTGACCAATTATTTTTATTATCCTAATTTTTAACATCATTATTATTGTTATCTTTATTGTTATTATTATTATTTTTATTATGTCAATAGCAGATTTCAGTGCCCAATTTTTTTTATATTTTTTTTTATTATTATTCTTTTTATTTTTATTATTTTAGTTATTGTTATTTTTGCAACCAAAATAAGGAAGAACGCAAAAAAATGATAAAGACATGTACAATAAACAATTTTACATAAATTATATAATAAGGAATCTATAGATGATATGAATCTTTGTTACTTCACAGCAACTTCAAGATAAAACCATTAATAAATATATAAATGGAATTTAATGTAATTTGAAGAATTACATGAAACGTTGTTGCGAGGATATTTCGCGGATTAGAAAAGTGCGGACAGGACACATGCTTTCTGAATAAAAAAAAATAATAAATCACGCTTTTTGTTCTGTGTTTACGATGATAGTGATAGGAGTGATAGGCGATATACTATCGATCAAGATCCAACGACTGGTGTGCTTTTCTGCATGTGTAAGGGAGAACAATAGAGAGAGAACGGGTGATTGAAAGAGAATGAGTGAGAGAGAGTGAGAGAGATAGAGGGATGAATAAGAGAGAGAGAGAGTGAGGATAGAGCGTGGAAGATTAAGATCGAGGCGATCGGACAAGCTGAGTGTAAACACAGCGACGGCCGTGAAACACTACCGATTATCTCGTCTGCCACACAAACAAGCTGCCGCCAACTCAACGTATATATATATATAGTATATATAGAATAGAATATATATTATATAATAGTTGGACGGATGGGTTACTGAATGTCGGTTCAATGTACTCGACAATCCGGACCTCACCCTTATTATTCTATTTTCTACCTTGAGCACAACAATCGTGAAACCTTATGAGATTGCTGGACAAGTGTAGAATTTAAGGACGCCGCAAATCACATGAGCAACATCATAATAGTGTAGAATTTAATAGAATCTTTGCCTTGCAGAGGCATAAATATAAATTAATGATAAGAGCAGCGTTGGGTAAACCGAGATTATACCCTAGTAGGAATATTTTTGTAGAATTAAACACATAGGCAGATCTATGACAGAAAAGTTATTTTGCATCTCAATAAAAATTAGAATACTCTTAGAACCAGGAACATGCCTCTAACGCGTCCATCATCATCGAACATTTCGATGTAATTTTTCATCATCGAACACAAATGTAAATTTTATCAAATTAACAGTTTGCAGACACCAGTTTACTCACGAATTTGGTAATAACTATTGCCCCCCCACTCACAAATTTACAAGTTCAAAGCCTAAGTGCATTTAAAAATCTACAAGTAAATTTTTCGCTTTCATAAGTAAAACTTCATTTTTCTGGTCACAATTTTTCAATTAAAATTGAAGATAAGTCTGTAGAGTACCGGTATGTGATAATTTTAAAGTATAGTTGTTCTGAAACTTTTATACAAAATTTTTGAAACACTGTAGAAGTTATATGATGATTTTGAAGAAAAGTTGTTTTGAACCTTGTACACAATTTTTTTTAAATATATAATATACACATAGGCATATATATTATATAATAAAAAAATCGTAGAAATTCGAAAAATAATATATTTTTCCAACGATTATTACAGACATCAAACAAATTCGAAAAAGCCCTTAAACAACTATTGAATATAAATAATATGAAATGTAAATTAACGTCAATGTTTTGGAAAATATAAAATAGTCAAAATTTCTGTAGAGAGTAGTTGTGGGCTTTGTCTGTTGCATTTTCACTTTTTGTTATTCTGTCTATAGATAAATAAATAAATTACTGCAGAGTGATCATTAAGTCGCGCACATCAGAAGGTAATCAAATGGTAAAATAAACAAATAATAATATCGTGTGACCTGGCTGGCTCAGGTCTGGTGTCAGAGTTATCAGGTCGCACCTGAATAAGTTCAGGGCCTCTGACGTGACTTAACGACTGTTTTTAGGCAGCCGGGACCGACAGCTTAACGTGTCCTCCGAAACACGGGAGTGGCCCGAGGTAAAAACTTTCGGTCAGAACTGGGATCGAACCCGGGACCTTTGGGCTAGCACTTAACCCACTCGGCTACGGCCACTCCATAAAATGGTAAAAAAGGTATACCAAATATATTTGCAAAGATTAACTATTATCATTACCTACAATATACAGAAATGACTTGGATTTTTACAACAAATTCTCAAAATTGCTGCCTCGCTCAGTACTGAATGCATGAATTTTATGCTTGATTTTCTGCTCTTGAGTAAAACGACTTATTAACAAAGCAGTAAACTAAACTATACTGCAGACTTGATGTAGCCAGTATCCATTTCAATAGTGTCTAGATTTGTTGTAGGTAGAACATGGGATGCTATCTTGCAGAAGCCACCATACTTAATTCAACAAACTACTATTTACAGTTTATTTACATGAGCGCGACTTAATCATTAATTAATCTGCATTATTGATCATTCTAATCAGTCTGATTCTTTCCGTTGTGAACATTCCGTCAGGGGGTTTAGATAAATAAGATGACACTTCACCCTTCTAGTCAGTCAATTACCCGTTACCTAGCAGGGGGGTCGAGCCACCAGTGATTTCTTGAAGGTGAGTGGCATTGGCACTCATAGAAGGCGTTTCCCAGGATTCCTCGACAATGTAGATCTGAGTGTTGAGTGGAGTGAAGGCCTACAGCGGGGTGCCCTTTGGCTTAGAAGGTGGCCCTGCAAAGGTACGTAAAGCACCCGGGACTGTCAAGGGCCTTAACCGAACAGCGCCTGCTACTAATACAACAAAAACGCTGTGGACATCCTGCCGATTCAACCCTTTCAGTTCGCATCGACCTACACGATGAAAAAAGGGTCTACGTAGATCAGACGTGATTGAAAACGTTCGCTTCATAAAACAACTTAATAACCCTGCTTATTGAAAAGAGTAGATTGATAGACAAAGGAGTGAGATTTCAGGCGGCGGAATTATGAAACCGTCTTGTTTCACAAGTCTATGCTGACATATCATTATGTCAACTAGACAGGTCTGTCACAAGTCATCTTCTTCATCAATAATTCTATTACTTTAAAACCATCATTCTCATTGTCTTTTATCATTAGGCGAGCTCATTTGTTTCAATACGTGGTTGTACGTAGATGATGAAGTCCTGTCCTATTTATTTTTTGAAATGATGGAAGTGAACCTACAAGTTTGTATACATAATAAAATTACATTATTATAAATTTTAGTAGTATTAGCAACGATTATTATGATGTGTATTAGGGAGTATTATAACAGTGTTATCAGTCTTACAATAATTCCAGAAAATATAGTATAAGCTTCAGTAGTTGGCAGTGATTGACAAAGGCACAAAAATCAACATTTAACGAATTAAACGTGATGATTGTCTTTCTGTCTTCTATATTATATATATTTTTTAATATGATTAAGCACTGGGATGTGCTCATAACTGAGAATTTCATTTTTTGTATTTTCTTCATAAATTTTCATTAGATGAATAAAGTGGGGCTATATGATTTGTTTTGGTTGTCACCTGTTTTTTTGATTTTTCGAAAAATTATTCAAATTTTACCATTGTATTTTTTTTAAGAAGCATTATTATTGCAATTATCTTCACTTATTTTTGTCTTGTTTCGTTTCGTTTGTCGCATTTGTATTGCTTTGCTCTTTACTGTTTGCTTTATGAACTCACAGCTAGCGCACAAGTTTAACTTTGCTGGCTGTGCCAAATCATTTGGATCTATTTTAATTGACATTTTTATTATGAAATTTGTATGAAATTTGTATGTATTTAATTTTATATGTAATGTAAATGTAAAGTGTATTAGGTTATCATGCATATTTTGTAATTAACTACAGTATCTAATTTTTTTTGGCGAATAAAAATATTATTATTATTATTATATGATTGATTACCGTATCAAGCCTCACTTTATGCGAGCTCTATATCCAAATCGCCGATACTGTCTCTGAATATAATTTTTTTTTGTAGATTAAGTCTTGGAGACTCCTCTTATGGAGTATAAGACAAGTCAGATCAACAATATTATACAATCTTATACACTAGCTACCATAATTACCATATCAATTTGTTTAGGTGAGGCTTAATTTGATGTGAAAGGAACTCTTGTACAATATAAAAAGCTTCAACTAAATATTTTTTAATTATTTTTTGAATATTTCTATATTTTCAAGACTCTTTGAGTCTTCCAAAAACTGCAGTAGCTTGTTGTAGACTCTCCTACCAATATAACTAGGTTTTTGTTTGAACAAGCTACTATTGTGACTCACCAAGTGATAACATAGAATAGGGAAATCAAGTTGATAGAGATTTATGGTGATAATCTCCTCGCCTTCTTGTATTATAATCGTGTACGTCAAGATTTTGGTTAATATAATGGAAAATATGATTTGGTAAATGAGTCACGGCCTTGAATATGAGTTTCGGCGGTCTTCTCAACATAGGGTTTAAACTTTAATATTAAAATGTTTAGTATTAAGTAAGTAATAACTTATTGTAGCCAAAAATATAAGAAGCCTAAGCTTTAGAAGAATCAAATTCAAATTCAAATGTATTTATTCAGATAAAAATACAATTTTTGTTATAATCAGAAAAATCATATGGGGGAATGTGGGGTGAAGTGAATTAGTTTTGCCCACATAAGTAACATGCAATTATGTATTTCATTCTTGCATTCTTGCATTCATGCATTATTTCATTCTCAGAAGAAACTGAGAACTAACTATCTCACAAATACTGTAATTGGATTACAAAGGAGATTTTCTCAAAATTTAATATGGGTTTTTATTTAATATTGTACAGTATTTGTTATTCATGAATAAATTTGCGATTTAATTTTTTTTTTTTAATTTCTCAGCAGTTATGGAATAAATATGGCTTGGACGGTGAAAAATGTGAAATATTACAAAAAACAAACAAATAAAACTGAAAATCTGGTGGCATTCTTACTCAACTGAAGATTTGTGCTTATCGCTCAACTGTACAAGAAAGGCAGTAAAATTACCTGAGAGCACAGAAATAGAATAGGGAGTCTCGGCTGAGGAGTTTCAGCTTTATGTTTTGACCTGATAATATAATGCGACTTCAATTTCCCAAGAATGCAAAACATGATTGTTGTGCGGTGTACGGAAGTAACGCTACGCTGGACAAAACTCTAGGGTGAAGCAGGAAAGACACATTTTAATTTGATTTTAACGTTGCTGATGTTCATAATGATAATTATAATTACTTCAACTATTTCTTGTCATCACTTTCACTCAGTTTGCCCAAGACAAAATGTTTATTGGTAAAGATTATAGTCATTCTTCTTTGGAGTAAGTAACAAACCTGAGCTAGCATTACAGGTTTTTGAGAAATTTTGGAAATTGATCACTCGAGCAGAACTAAATGGTGTGTAATTTGCTGAGTTTTTTTTCAAAAAAAAAAAAAAAAAAAAAAGGAACTATTGAAAAGCGACTATATTGGATGTGAAATGAACAATAATTGTATCACTCAGCTTACCGGCAACAAGCCACATATAGTTACTTCCAATATTTACTTTTACTTATTTATCATTCCAAATTATTTTCGTTTGTGTCTTGTATGCTGCGGAGAACATTCAAGAACTTATAATAATTGTGTTCTCAATACAGCCGGCGAGTTTGACTTGTGGGGATGGTAAAATAAAGATAATAAAGGAGTAAAGTTCATAAGTTTCCCTTTATAAGTATATTAACTCATTCATCTTATTAACTATATCAACGTATAATTATTATATTAAGTTTATTTAAAAGTGTTTAAGTATCGCTTGTAACGTTTGACGCTTTTTCAACATCTTTATCCGTGCATAAAGTACAGAGTCCTGGTCACTCTTTAGAAGGGTGACTGATTAGATTGGCTGACAATATGCCTCTACTCTCTGCTCTTTGCTGTAAAATTACTTCCTGAAAATAGGTTCGGAATCCACCTATAACTGTCAGCCCAACTCATCAATAACCATCATCCAACTCAATACTCACGCACTGGTCTTAAACCTATGTGGGTTTCATCCTCAATAAGAAAATGAATAAAATTTATCCGATATTTCAGGCATTACGAGAATTAAACCCATCACCGCAGGAGTAGCAGTGATTTGATTGTAATTTGAGTAATAAAACTTATCCGATATTTTACGCAAAACTAATAGTTTCCCACACCACTCATTAAATCATAATTGTCAGGGTGCATTCATTGACATGGTCGATTTAGGTCTAGTGGAGTCGATTGTTGAAATGAAGTTCAAGTGAGTGAGAGAGATAGAGCAAAGGGCAGCGCATAAATCGAGACAAGAGCCAGGGATGCTGACATTGCTGACAGCTCTATCATGGCCAGCAGGAAGTCAAAAGGCCGGAACACACTTAGCGCGTTTCCCCACACACTGCGCGTCTGCAACACATTGCGCCCTGACACGCCACCCATTGCGCCCCCCCTTCCCGTTTCACCGTTGCACCCCCTGCGCACCCCTTCAATTGCCTCTTCTGCTCAGAGGGGTCTGCTACTTGCGCACAATCATTCAAGACCCGAAATTGTGTGAGAACCCTGACTTCAAAATCCAGAATTTTTTAAAAATGAGTTCTAGTATCGAACTTCCAATATATCTAAAAGGTCTAACATTCTAAAAGTTTTGGCATTCTCATGAATAATTAAGACAAAAACCTTAAGAAAGTTTTTAAAAACTAAAACATTCTCATAAATTATAGCAAAAACTTACAAACTCTTCAAAATGGATACCAAAATCGACTTTCAATATATTTATCTAGTTCTGATATTCTCATAAATTATAGCTATTCGATTAGTTAGATCAATGCAGTTCGTCAACATTATCATTATTTTATTCTCTGCCAACTTTCAAGTGTAATAACTATGTTGAACTAATTTGTATGTTTTGCTGTTGCACATAAGTCTTGGCTTCATTTATCACTTGTAAGACTGACTTGAAAAGTTAAACTTAATCTATGGTTACCTGCATGATTTGATGTATCTGTGATATTGATCGAAGAATGGACTTTTTACAATAAAATTTCACTGTCACTAATTTGATTTTTTGCAAAACATCAATTCTATGTCACTTCGGCATATTGCGAAATTGAGAAAAACACCAAATAAAACTTGTACCAATTAAGTACACAGAGATAAATAAAAATAATTATTCCTCCTTTTTTTTAATCTCAGAAATTACAAAACGAAATTCAACGTGAAAATTGAAATTATAAAGGCATTTTTTTACAAAAATATAATATCGATTTCTATGATGTCATAGGTTGATTGAGTTTGATAATGGTGTAACAACCGAAACTAGTATCTCACTCTGGTTGATAAATGTGGTTGTGACAACTATTCATAGAATTGAGCTGTTAGATTTCAAAACAAATGTCCAGGTTTACTCAAATTATACGTCACAAAAGTGCTCATCAAAGTGCTCATTTTTGTCATAACAATCAAAGAAACAATTTTTTTCAAGTCTACAGAATTTAAGAGAAATAATGTATAAAGTCCATGTTTTTTCATGACTTAACCTTTACACAATTAACCAGGAACAAAAACAATATATATATATATATATATATATATATAAATATAAATAAAAAAATTATTTCCCTTTTTTTCAATCTCAGGAATTACAGAACAAAATTTCACGTGAAAATTAAACTTATAAAGTCTTGACCCTAGAGCCAAACGGCAAATAACTTGTACCCATCTCATACTTAAAATATTATTTTGATCTCAGTGCATCTTTCCAGTCTTCCACAACACCTTGCTCACGTTACTATATTATGAAAAGTCCTAGTCAATCACAAACTTCTAATGAAAGAGTTGCGTACTTAAGGGGGCTAAATTTAATATTCTATTTAACTAAGCAAATCCTTACGAGTAAAAATGCAGTAGGTGTGTTATTTTTAAAGGGAGACGACCACACTGAAGTATTTTTCTATTTAAAGGGTCACTTCTTTAGAAAGGGGTCCTTGAACATCTTTGTTGACTTTCCAAAATTTAGTTTAATGGGTGAACAGTTTTGAAATCTCCTAAGTGTTGGTTTTTTCGCAAGTCAGCGCTGAACTTACCTGGCTTGCCTCTTGTATTGGACAGGTCAGCTTTGGGCGTTGTGAGCCCTAAAACCAGAAAAAGGTGGAAATCTAGAAAAAAATAATTTTGGTCGAAGCCTGAAGTCCATCCGACATGATGTCAACACTTGAGCCAAATGCAATGTTTATCCAGTGACAAACGATGCAGAAAATGGAAAACACTTTTTAAATTGCTGCCTGGCCAAAACAAACTGTCCTTAGAAACCCTTGAGTTGGTTGGGTGAGCCCCTAATTGCCTGCTGTCAAAAATCTACAGATTTTACAAGGCGTCGTTTATACCACCCTGTCCAATTTATAATTTTGAAATCTTAAAGTAATAATAAATGAACTGAAATATTTTCATTAAACCATTAGGTTAAAACTAGTATTAGTTTCATTTAGCTAAAGTCTAAAGCCTAAAGTAGATTAAACATAGGGAGACCTTGCGAATAGTTCCAGCTTGCTGTTGAACTTATTGCATGGATAACATGATTGATCTACTCATTTAGATGGATTCCGAACTACCAGTTCAGTAATGATGAAGCAAATAGGAGCTGCTTGGTCACCCATCCAAACGCAGACATTAGACATGAGCTAAATATAACGATCGTACTCTCAAGGTAGTTATTACGTATAGTAGCTGTTGATTCTATGATAATAGAATAAGAATTGAATAGTCAATCTATCAAATAATAATTATTAGCTTCCATTACATTAACGTCTTCATTCTGTACTCTGCCAACAAAACTCCAGCACTATAGAATAAGATATTGAAGGATGAAAGGATGTAGAAGTAGAAGAGGAGAAAGAAGAAGAAGACAAAAAGTAGAAAAAGAAGAAGAAAAATAAAAGAATATGGAGAAGATGAGAAGGGAGAAAAAGGACAAGTCGAGCTAGTAAAAGAAGAAGAAAAAGAATGTAGTTTAGATAATGAGGGAGGAGAAAAAGGAGAAGGATAAAATAAAGAGACTAATAGATTAATTTCGAAGAAGGACGAAGAGGGGGCGGAGAGGAGTTTGTTTATAGATTAAGTTTTTAAATTGGCTTAATCAGGTTCCAGATCCAATTGAATCAGGCAACCTGCTGGTGATAATAATACCGTAATTAATATTACATCATTATTCCGCGATATATGTCCATGAGTTGTAATCTTAATATTTTTTCCAAGAGAACCCCCCCGCGATGACAGTTGGTAACTTGTTACAGTCTTGAATTCTTTTCCCAGTGTTCAATAAAGATATTATTTGGCAATAGTTTTGCTAATATCTTAAACCACTTTTTTCTTCAGAAGAATTCTTTTTTCTAATTCGTAGACGTTTACCCCCTAGGGGGATCTTTTTAAAAGGTTTAGTGAATATGTATTTTATCTTCAAAGCTTTTCTCCCCTGTTCCACACCATGCCTACGACTAGTAGTATCAAAACAACGAAAGTTTTCCACGTAACTTTTCTACTTTTATTTCCTTCATTCGAGCCGCAATCATCTTATCACAATTCCTACATACTATACATCAATTTCATCATGCCATACTATAGTTTCAACTGATGAAATAATTTGAGCACATCTACTGAAGCTGCTTAGACTATGATTACGTTCAATAGGAGTTGGTGGTGGGTGTCAACATAGCAAACGCCGCTTTATTTACGACAGCGGTCAGCGGATGCAAGTTTATAGGCTACTTAGGTGGTGGAGTAATTGTTTGAGATGGAGCTAGCTGCAAGAGATCGAGGGTTTTTCTGGGGACGGACAGTGTCCAGTCGGCGTCACCCTCATTTAATGGCACTGACTGTTAATGAAGACGTCAAGCAGGAAGTGTGCGATAAGAGGCTGGAGGGCCTTGGTCAAGTGGCAATTGTGTCGAGCAGTCAGGAAACGCTTAATCGGTGGCTCCTAATTGTCAACAGCCACGCGCCATCATGGGCGCCTCACGCGACGCCACTTCCGGAGGACAGTCTCTGAGATAACAGCCTCTGAACCTCCCAGACTCCCACGCACCTCATACACGCCGCTGCCGGCAGGCTGCCCACACAATCTGATCAACTTATAGCGCCGGGGCTATGGCTGTGAACTGGTATGACCAAAGTTTCAGGAGCTTAGTTTCATTAAAGAACTTTTATTTAAGGTTGCACTAGTGCTAAAACTAACTACATGGCTACACAGGTGTTTAGTGATAACAGTTGAGGGCAATAAACCTGAACAAATAAAGCTGGCAGGTCAATCAATAACCTGAATTTCTTTTCCGAATGATGTCTACATAAGTAGCTCTAAGTGTGTTGATAATGTGGATAATAGCTATTTTTTATTGCGGATGATGCCAACATGAATCTGGAGACTTGTGAGTGTGTAGTGAGTTGAATGATGATAAACATCCATGGCTGGATGAGATTCGAACCCAAGGGTGCAGGAACCGAACCCAGCCAGTCTCATCTAATCATAGACAAGCGCTCAATCCAATCAACTGCGCTACCAGAGCCGCCAATAGAACTTAATTGACCTCAATAAATACCTCAATAGACCTGAAATTACAAAACTAGTTTAAAACGTTCTATTCTGCATAGGCGTTGTGTGGGAAATGATAAGAGCAGTAAAAAAGCTTCATTTATTTTTATTATTCAATTCTCAAAAATATACTAATCGACTTATTATAAATTGTATAACATTTTCGAAAACGTATTCCTGAACAAACTAGTGCATCTATAAATTTATAAATATTTAGATAAATAGATTTATAAATATTTTTGTACCGTCCTACGCTCTTACACCTAAAATAACAATTGATATTGATTGGCATTTCAAAACATATTACTATTAGGACTTCGGTAATTTTTTTGGTTAAAAGTGCTTTTAGTTAAAACGTTCACATTTCTAGTCAGACAGCATCAACTGGCGAGCATCGAAGCCCTTAACTTATCAACAAGTAAAAATGAGTATGATTGGAAATTAGAGGATTACTTAGTGTTTGAAAGAGCAATTTCCAATATCGCTGTTTCATATATTTTTCAACAATGTTTTCAAAAGTGGCTAATATACGAATAGACCCAATTATGCAGTTTTTAATCCTATTAATTTAGTCAGTTTTTAAGCTGCTTTATTTCAATAGATACAAGACAATATGCGGGCTAGAGTTGGTCCCGTACTTCCTGGCAGTGAAAGATGGAGCGACGATCTTGCATCCGCCGGGATATGCTGTGGAGAGTGGCCGGTGTAAACAAAGGAGTCCGAATGACCGGAAGTAGCCACGGTCTACAATTGCTACAATTCGCCCGTTCGTCCCACTACTCATTAATTTAAGGGAAGAAGCACAACAGCAGGAACTGTGTTGGTTTTGGCGTACTGTCCTTTCACAGAACAATGAGGGCCTTTCAGTTGACTTCCCAACTCACGTCTCCCAACTCACAGTTTAATTGAACAATGCGTGTTTAAGAGCGTGAACTATCTGAAATTTGAAATAATCTCTCAAATACGAATAATCCATATTATTTTGTGAGAATTAATGGTACAGAATGAATTTATAGAATGGACAGTTAGTTGGTCGAATAAGCCGGCAGATTTGATCAGCACAATGATGTTAAAAGATAAGTAAATTTTTGGGTGGGGCTAGCTTCGTTTATCCATTCCTAGTTATTTTTTATGTAAATTCTAGCTCTCTTGAACCTATCGGAATAATTATTATTGAAGCTGACAAACAGTGGAATTCAAGTTAAACAATACTAATAAGACTAATAAAAGACATCAAATAGAAGCTCAACCCATGTAAACTTTTGAAGCTCGTCTCTCTAATATATTTTACGAAACTGAATGAAAAGTGCGCTGAAAGATTGTGTTTTATTAATTAGCCCTCTTGTAGGGTCTGTTTCAATCAGTGTTTACTAGCCTAATTATCCAGTCAGTTATCATCTAGTAAGCTAGTGATTTGCAATAGTAGCTCTGTTCTCCAATTTCAAGTTCTTTTTAATATACTGAAGCCGTAAAGCTCAAATTACCAATGGCTAGGCCAGGGCCGTAGCCAGGAGGGGGCCAGGCCGGGCGTAGCCCGACCTGGCAAAATTTTCGCCCGACCTAGAGGGAAAAATTATAATGAATTTAAATTTGAAATTACGGTATAATAGGAAATAAATTTAATTTGGGGGAAGAAAACCAATTTATTTGTGTATATTTCTAATCTGAAGGAAATTTCCTGACAATTACATCTCTTTTTTACGCTATTTTAGTTGCACAGTTCCACCGAACAGGTTACAGCTAGAAGTGGTTCAGAGTTCTAGAGAACTGGTTGGAATAGAACCTGGTTTTGAGAGAGAAAATCCAGATTCGAAAAAAGAAGGAAATTTTCGATTACAAATCAACAGATGAATCTTAAAATATTGCATGTAGCTCCTCAGAATGTTTTAAGATCCAAATTTATTTCAATATTATAGACACAGCTTGTAATGCTGTAAAAGAAAGGTTTTCCCTGTTAAATGAAGTATCTGGTGTCTTTGGATTTTTGTATGACAATCCTGACCTTAAAAACAAGACTACGTCAGAGGTCAAGTAATGTGTAACAACTTGGAAAAAGCATTGACAATCGAAAAAATAATGGTTTGAATGAATCTGACATTGCTGCTGTGGGTCTATGTTCTGAACTAAGAGCGATTTCTCATCATCTCCATGCCAAAGTAACAAAACCTAAAAAAGTCCTAAACTAAATTTATGAACATAATCTGTAAAATGGGTTACCTAACATTTGTATAGACCATCGCATTTTGCTTACTTTGCCACTTTTCATAGCTAGTGCTGAACGAAGTTTTTCAAAACTCAAGTTAATTAAAACCTACCGGCATAGTACAATGTGCCAGAAGAGACTCGTGGGTTTGGCAACAATTTCTATAAAAAGGGAGTTAGGAAGACAGTTAGACTCAAAAGCCCTCATTCAAGAGTTTGCTAAGCAAAAAGCAAGAAAATTACCATTAGGACTTTGATCTTTATGTTTCTGTAGGTTTGTGGAGGTACTGTACTGTATTACATTATAAGTGAATTTATGTAAAATTGACTTTCGTTTTATTTACTTATCCCAGTAATTAGTTGAAGGCTATAAAATAAAGTTCTTCGTTATAGCAATTATTAACAAAAACACATTTTCAAGGTTCCATACATGGTAGACCCTACCAAAGGTACTTTAATGAGGGCGCTGAATTTGTTTTTGCCTAGGGTGCCAAAAACCCTAGAGCCGGCCCTGGGTTCAACGTTGCAAATTAAATGTGAAGTGATACAGTACTAGAACATTTTGTTTTTAGTCTCGCCCCTCCTAGTCCTCAATCCTGGCTACGGCCCTGGGCTAGGCTAAATGCTGGAAGTTACCGAAGGAGAAAAAGATATTTCACTGATAAATTTGAGACCCGCCACTGGACAATTTTTAAACTCTAGTCATGAATTATAATTTAATACGTATTAATCAATTAATTTTCAATAAATTTAATTTGGCTCTGGTAGCGCTTGGTTTGCGCTTGGTAGAGGCATTTGGTTGGAGCGCTTGTCTTTGATAAGATAAGGCTATGGCTGGCTTCGTTTCCTGCAGCCTTGGGTTCGAATCTCATTTAGCCATGGATGTTTCTCGTCATTCACCCATTCACTTCATTCAGCTACAACAAAAAAAATTATAAAAAACTATTTGAAACCTATTGATAAAGAAATGAGGGACATTTTGATGAGGCACAACCAATTTTTTAATGCAGAATAGGGAACCTGCGTATTATATGCTCAGTATTTTTTTTGTTGTGAAGTTGCAAATCTGGAGTGCGGAAATAGTATATTACGTTACTAGGCTGGAAAATAACGTTTTGCCGGTCGAGCATATGATAGTTGATGCACGAGGCGCAGCCGAGTGCAGAAACGTGAATATGCGAGAACCGGCAAAAGTTTACAGCCGTGTAATGTACGATATTTTTTGTTACACTTGATAGAAAGGCAAGATACAAGCAGCTGGATAATATGCGAGACATTCAAAAGTATTCAAGACAAGTGAATCAGCTGCTTTATTCAGATTCAGAATTTGATGGGCGAATTCCCAGATATAAACCAAAATAATGATAGCCTAGTGCAATCAGCTGGATAATATTCGATACAGGTATTGATTCATAGATAATGTAATGAGTTGACTATATCTATACATATAATATATATATGTGAGTCAACGGAAAAATCTTTGCCGCATTCCATATGTTTTTTCCTATCTTGTACGGCTATAAGGCCCTATTTGTCAGCTGATTTTTCCGATCTAGTACGTAAAAGAGGCACTTTCCATACGTGACAAATTGTCAATTATAATTACAATTTGTCACTTATGGAAAGTGCCTCTTTTCCGTACTAGATCGGAAAAATCAGCTGACAAATAGGGCCTTATAGCCGTACAAGATAGGAAAAAACATATGGAATGCGGCAAAGATTTTTCCGTTGACTCACATATATATATTATATGTATAGATATAGTCAACTCATTACATTATCTATGAATCAATACCTGTATCGAATATTATCCAGCTGATTGCACTAGGCTGTCATTATTTTGGTTTATATCTGGGAATTCGCCCATAAAATTCTGAATCTAAATACAGCAGCTGATTCACTTGTCTTGAATGCTTTTGAATGTCTCGCATATTATCCAGCTGATTGGGAGCATGCCTCTCTATCAAGTGGAACAAAAAATATCGTACATTACACGGCTGTAAACTTTTGCCGGTTCTCGCATATTCTCGTTTCTGAACTCGGCTGTGCCTCGTGCATAAACTATCATACGCTCGACCAGCAAAACGTTATTTTCCAGCCTAGTAACGTACTAGCCTAGCCGTACAGCCTAGTACTATTTGCGCACTGGAATTAACTTTCCCGCACTGGTGCAGGAATAGACTATTTTTCGTGCTACTGTAGGTGCAAAATCAGGCACTTTTTCGGATCACTGTAGGAAAAATGAATCATCACGACGAATTCAAGTTGGAACATTATCCTTAGGGCAATAATGGAAAATAATAATAGTAAAACCTATTGAATAATCATATTAATTTCGAGGATAACTTGACAAGGAAATTGTAATGATTTCATTTCCTGAAGAGTTCAGATTATTCAGTATTAGTAGTACCTTTGGAAGAAACTTGATCAATCAAATGACCATCAGGGACTCCTTGTATCGAAATACGTTTATGTGAAAAAAAGTATCTTTTTATCGCATCTCTTTTCTTCCACCTTACAAATGGTATTTTTTTCAGGAACTGAGAGGTGTTTTTTCTAAGTCTACCATACCTGTGCTAGCTTCTATTCGAATAGCAGCTAGCACTGCCAACTATTGTAAGCTGCATATTGTGTAGGATAGAAATTCCATTGTGTTTCCAGTAGCCATTACAAAAGCAGCAATACGACTCGAAGATCATGACTTTCTGATTTGAGAAATCGATCAAAGGAAAACGTCATGAGAGCGATCGGCGAGTTGGCGTGCAAAATTCGTTGGCTATGCGATTGTCTGGTGAAAGGTGAGGGGCCCCTTGGTCTTCTGGTCCCCTGCCCCCCCTGGTCCCCTGGCTAGTCCGTTCACCTGTAACGCTTTTTGGCGACGACCAATCGCCGCCCAGGGCGACCCCTCCCCCTCCCCTACATCACTGCCAATCCTAGTTCACAAGAAATCATCGACGTCAGAAGCCAGTGACCGAAGATCTGTTCTTTCCAGATTGTACACTCTAGTTGCTGCTGATAGTCAATCAAATCAAATCAAAATTTATTAATCAAAATAAAGTCTTTATTAAAACAAAGTAAAGTATAGGCCTAATCTTCATAAAATATTTGTTAGCAGTCAATATAATATATTCACAGTTAAAATTCGTTAATTTGAAGCTTTCATGCAAGTTTATTTATTTAGTTATTTATTTATTAATTTAACTAACATACAATAAATATGAATACAACGGGCTATTGCCCAAAACTGCTTTTCACAAAAGTTGTAAATTGTTATTTGATCTAAGTAATCAATTGAGAAATTGGAAAATAAATCAAGTATTTTGGAAGACAATTTATGAAAATCACGTTTGTGAGTAGCATAATGAGATAATTTGAATATGTAATTTAATCCAAGTAGACCAAGACCCCACTGACGCACACACATGTCGAAGTTTCATCGTTCAAATAACAACCAAAAAGTCAAATACTAGAAACAATGATACAGTAGAAAGCGAAAAATGAACAGTTCAACAAGGGAACAAATCAGGAGGATCAAATGAAATAGGACGTTAGAAGGTCGTTAAGGATAAAGAACGAAATAGGACGTTAAATGTTTATGCAAAATACGATACAAATTTAATTAGGCGATGAATTAGTTTAGCATAAATATTTACACGTAAGCTATCAAGTAGCCTAGACATCCAAGGGATGGATATTCAACTACTTGAAATAATATTCATCTATTTTTCCTGCAATTGAATTTCAATTTTATTGATGATCAATAGTCAATTTGAAGTGGAGTGAATGAATTAGTAGACTACAATATCCTATCGTAATTTATCAAATTAGTTACAAACATGAAATAAGCATATAATAATGAAAAAAATAAATATCGCTTTGACTTAATCATTTGCAAGCTAGACCTCAACGTGAAACTATAGAGAGCCAAATCATAACTTTATTAGAATTGATCTAAGTTTATGGAGTATGACCATATTTTTCATTTTTAAAACAGCAGTTACCTTCCTTTTTCAACAACTGCAAAGACCAATCCCAATGAAACCACAGTTTCTTGACAGACGAGTAAGTTTCCCGTTATTTTCACTGTTGGAAATCAAGTAGGAAGCGCAAGCACAAAAAATGTAGACCTAACAGTGTTGAGATTCGTTACAGCAGTTAGTCAGAAGTGGAGTTAAGTTTCCTTCTTTTGCTGCTCTCGAGAGCATCTATTATCAAGTGCACCAGCTACAGGCACTCGTCAAGAAGCAGGTTTCCTCCATAAAAAAAGAATTAAGCGCATTTTTCATTGATTGATACGATTGAACGTACATGCCAAATAATCAAATTTGTGTCTCATCTCTTGAAGATTTTATTCACAAAAATCTTTTACAAACAATGAATAAGCATTGTATTGATGTTCCCTATGCTAGGCTGAAGAAAGTGCATACTAAATCAAAAGACTGTATCTGAAGTTTTTTAACAAGCTTCCTTATTCAGTTGGAACCATGTCATGTCCTTGTACAAAGTAAAAATAAAAATTCTTCTAACGGACAATCCTCTGTACTCCCTAATTTTTCAATCTAAATAAAGGAATACATTATTTTCAACTATTAGCAACTAACATAGCATTTTTGACTTGACTTGAGACATACATATTAAATAGTTTTATTTTTGGAAGTAGCTTTAAATTTCCATGGAGTATCCAATTGTACATTGGAGTATACCTCAATTCAAATTTATTCTATTCTTTTCTAGCAAAAACATCACTCAATATGTGTGCCCAAAATTGTAAGAAATCGTTGAATGAGAACATAAATATTGTGTAAGTGCAGTTTTTCAATTCATGCATTGATTTTAATGCACTTCCTAGCCTTGATCTGAGCTTGTAGCCTATGTGATATATTATGGATAGGCCTTCGAAGATCAAACGTAGCCTATGTACATCCAGTCAGAATTACGGGAATGATTTGAATTTGAAATCGGACTTATTCAGAAGTCAGGAGCGTCCTCTTTCACACTGACGGCATCCATGATAATATTGTAATCTCCTGACAAAATTCGAATTATTCAGACCATGTCTGTTGATTTGAGAAGCATTTACTTACATCAGCATTCCCTAACCTACCTTTCAGATTACGAGAGTCAGAATGCTTTATTTCAACCCTCTCTCGGATCAAAGTTCAATTTTCTGTGAGTATTATGTTTCGATACAGATCATCTGTGTCCTTGTCTCTTGTAATATATCACGTTCAACAGATTAGCAATGGCCGAAACGATTACTAAGACTTGCGGTACGTGATATTCAGTACTGGATCATGACATCCCTTTGGGATGAATCTGGAGATAATCTCCCTAGTTAATCGATTCATGTTGCTTTGTTACTTGGATATCGCAATTCCAATATGATAACTCATCGGAGTCGAAGCTGATTAATTTTGAGATTTTAATCAAATGCGAGTGATTGCTTCCCTTAAAACCTTCTACTTAGATAAAATATATCTATCACCTAGGCTTATCTCGTAGGAATTTCATTCTGATAATACAGCGTATTCCATCAGGATCCATTCTAGTATAACGATTCTAGTTTTGGTTTATTTACTGTCCACCCTGTCACCAGATTACATCTCCTTCATTACCAGTAGATTCAAGCTCCCTTAATTATTTCTAAACAAATAAATCTCGCTACTTCTGCATTATAACATTATCACGCTTACTTTACATGGAAACATATCTTAAAACCAAGGTGGGTAGTTCCAATTTTGAGAAATAAAAAAGGTGTTTTTCGATTCAATAGTATTGAGCAAGTCATAACAAGATACAGAATAAAATTTGTCATATGCAAAAAACTTCATTTAGGAGTTTCTTTACTTAGGAAAAATGTACGAATAGAGTTAAAATATGCTAATTACGGGTAATTCTAAAGAAAGTGACGTCATGACATTTTTATTTAGCTAATTTGGAACAACCGTGTTTCGATTAATCTTGCCTCAAAACCAAGGTTGTTAAAAACAGGTTTTTAATAAATATGCCTCAAAATTAAACTTTTCGAGATGAACGCTCTCGTAGTGGAGTCTAGACTTGACAAGAGATAGACAATCCAGAATGTGGAGTAATCAAGACTTTCTAAACTTTTTTCACAAGTGGAGACTGATTCATATTGGTGTATCAAGAGGCTACATCGCTCTACTAGAGCATTCTGTTACAATAAGTGTCTTCGTTTAAACAGACCTCCAGAATCTCATATAGCAAGACGAATTTAGTGTAAAGCGAGCCGCAAAAGCATTATTTGTCTGTGAAGTACAAGTACAATTGCAGGGGTGAGGTAGGCTACCTGATTAGCATATCATGTCAATAATTACATCACAATGATAATTTACAGCAATTTTATTTGTTGGTAGTTGCGCTATCTCCTCTATGTATTAATTTTCATTGAGAAGTACAAATACAATTTCAGGGGCAAGCTAGGCTACCTGAATAACTTATTGTTTTCTTACATGTCAATAATACAGTCAATATGAATCACATAGCTGACAGATAGCAATTTTATTTGATAAGAATTTTTGCATGTCTTTGAAAATATTAAACAGTTCTCTTTTTATGAGCTGTAGCTATTTAAACTACTCCCAAATTAAACAGCTGTTTATCCTTTCTTCAAACTCACACCTCCATTTTACACTTGGGTCTTCTTTACGTTTAAGTAAAATGCCAATAATGTAGGATAATTGATAATTATGATGGTTAGTAGCGCTCCTATTACTTGTAGTAGTATCCTGCATTTAATAGTAACGTGTCCTTTACATGTCAATTTTCATTATCGTGATTATTCTCATAATATGAATCGAGTATTATTGTACAATCTACAACAGAGTTGCATCAACGCTTTTCAGATGAAGCATGTAAAATCTTTGCTATCTCAATTTTCTCTATTAATTTTGGCTGAAATTATTGGGAGATGATCTTTATGTATCACTTCTCATAAAATAATCTCAAATAGATATATTTAGTAGAGAAATCGATCCACAAAAACCCGTTATTTGTTTGAGAAGTACTAACTAGCTCTACTAGAGCGTTCTATTGCCATAAGTGTCTTCGTTTGAACAGGCCTTCAGAATCTCCAATAAAATGACGAATCTAGTGTAAAAGCGAACCGAAAAAAAAACATTATTTGTCTGAGAAGTACAATGTACAAATACAATCACAGGGGAGAAGTAGGCCTGATTAACATAGTAAAACTATCTTGATTAACATAACTCATTAATTTTGAACCCCTCAGTGCTTTCAATATTATACTGAAGACTTCGGCAATTGCAGATATTGAGAACAGCATTGAATAGCTGATGGAAATCGTGGTAATCTACTACACGAAAATACTTTTAATCATTGTCAGAAATATTTCGTCTACGACGGTGACTAAATATTTTTGTGAAGTAACTAGCATCATCGCTTTCCTTCAGTTATTCAATTCTGTTGCCAATATCCGCCGTTGCGAAAGTCTCCACTATATTATTGTTGGCACTTTCAGGAATTCGAAATTAATAAATTAAATGTTTTCAGTTTGATAAATCGTCTGTTCCATCTTGATTAATTCGTAAAATTGACATCAACTTGTTTTAGTGTTTATTCGTTTGAGAACGTTTTTTATACAGATGATACAGTTTTGTTGAAAGTATTTGAAGAGAGAGGAAAAGAGAAATGAGTGGAGTGTTTGTATGATGATGAGACTAATTTCGACTCTAGTAGTTTCCTGATTCATTTCCTGTACTGCCGATTTAGTTTTGTTATAAATATTTGAAGAGAGAGGAAAAGAGGAGTGAGTGAAGCTAGAATGTCCGTACGATGTTGAGACGAATTTCGACTCTTGAGTAGTTTCCTGAGCAGGTAATGGTCCAGTGCAGCGGTGAGACGAGTAAATTCGGAGCGTTTCGTAAATTCGGAGGGGCGATGAGACGAGCAGACCGAGCTGACCCAAGCGATGGGTGGGATACTCATGCGTGGTGGGGAGGAAGGGAGTGAGACCGCCCCCTGGGAGCGGCCAATGGGCGCCTGGTCCCCCACTGCGCCCCTCACGACCCAAGGCTCGGGAGACTTGAACGCGCGGACGACTGAGTCTCAGACTGCGACGGACACCCGGCGCGAGATGCCATGCTACAAGTCATGCTCTTCAAAGGCAACAGTTCTCGGCTGCAGATGCTCATCGAGAAGATTCAGGCCAACAAGGAGAACCACACCGAACAGGATATCAAAGGTAGGCGCCTCTCAGTGCTCAGTGCTCACTCCCCATCTTACTGCGAAAGTTGAAAGTGACGTTTTTTTCTAATTAGAATTACTTCGTTGCGAATCTAGAAGTATAAACTAGTATCTACTGCTTCAAACTGCGTTGGAAATTTTAAGCACAAAACATCATTACTGTATGGAACAATTAATTGATTCACATTGATATGATAAGCGTATTGCTTTTATTGGCGAGGAGACCCTTACGGGCAACTCCATCACGCCATTTGAACCATGTTATGTGGGGCATGGTGGACTTTCTGTTTTAGGTGAGCTCCGAACCACTGGGATAATATTTTGGTTTATCGATGTTCCGTGCTCAATTTCGTTGCGAATATATTAATTTTTAAACTATTTCAAACTACGATGAAATTTCCAAGGATAAAGCACTGTTGATATAGGCTATAGGGTAGTGTATGGAGCTCTCATACTTTATTGGAAACTTCATCCAATAAATACTTCAATATTTTCATTGGATACATTCAATTCATCGCCCACGCACAGGTCTCAGATCTATGTGGGCTTCATCCTCCGAAAAAAACTTACCGAACGCTTATAGTGATTCTGATAGCCTATTCTGAATGACTATGCTGTAAATAAATTGATAATTATCAAAAAATGTTTTGCTAATAATTATCCAATCAGTCACAGTAGTTTATTTTATACAGTGATGAGAATTTCCAAGCTCAATCACTGTTAAAATATTAAATCCTTGACTTCTTTCACAATATTGATTTTATCACCAATCACACAATAAACTTATCATTATTTTCAACCTTCGATGTACTTCAAAATATTGTGAATATTGAGGATATAGTAAGTGTAGTGGGGATTGTTTTTTTTGTTTTTTTTTCTGCTTATGGTGTCCACATGAGTTGAAGATTTGTCCGTGAGAAATAAGCCAGGCTAAACAGGAATCGAACCCGTGTCCACAGGAGTAGCGTTTAGTCAGAGATAAACTCTTTAACCGATTACACCAGCGCGTTGATGTTGATTGATGATGATTGGAAGCTATGGTGTTGATGATATTTTCTTATTCTAAATGTAGTATCCTATCCTGACTGACTGTGCGGTGAATTCGTTAAAACTATTAACTATTAAATATTTGCTTATCACCACATATTCTGTAGCCAGCCCAGATGTAAGAGTAATGGGAATTTTGTAGATTAACCACTGTCAAAATATTATATCCTTGATATCGTACAATAATTGACTATTTATCAACAATAAATGTCATATTTTTCCTAATTACTCCCAATTTCTCATTCTTATTTACTGTGCTGTAAGTTTGAAATTATTTTTAGTTTATACTTTCTAAGAAAGAAGTTTATTGAATCCAATTCGAATCCATCCATTCTTCACAATGATACAATAATATTAGACTGTTAATCAACCATCAATACAATAAAATAAAATCTAAATTCAATGAAAATTCTTCAAAAAACGGTACTGTACCTACATTTCTATCTCTTATTCTATCTTATCTCTTATTTATATTATCTTATTCTACTGATGCAATTTTGGGCCCATATTATCCCACATAAAGGATATTGATAGAAAAACCTTTTTATTTTATAATAAAGCCTAAGTGATTGATTATTGAGTAAAACTAATTATTCAATTCGTTTGGAGCTATCATCTACACACTTCAATAATGTGTCGTCAATATGGTTTGAAACTTGTATCGACAGCTTAATAATTTAATCGTTTTCTTAGATTATTTATTGTAATTAATTTAAAAAAATTTTACCTGTCGTTAAAACCAAATCAGCATAAAAACACAAAAATTCGTTTACGAAGACATTTATGCCAATTTTTTGAATTGGAGATTCCATCATTATTCCATAACTGTTTTAAAAAATTTCAAATCTTTGATTATTTCTATAGTTAATTATTAGATATCAATTAAGTATCCAATTCACAACATCCATGGTCATACTGATAAAGCTGCATTGGACTGTTATTAAAAATAGCACACTAATAATTGACTTTTGAAGGTCAATTGTCTACAATCTGAAGAAATAACAATAATGCTGGTGAAATAATATGTTATTCAAGTGCTCTTTTTCTACTTGGCCCGCATGTGTTTATCAGAGACTTTTGATGGACATGAGGTAGGTCATTATCAGTTTGCCAATATCTGGTTAAAGTTATGATCTGCTCTCAATGGAAAAAAGCTACAGAAATAATGAGCATTACTTCGAAGTATTTCACAAAGAGTTACAAAAATAGACTAAGCCTATTATAGTACTTACAGAAATATTTTTAGTTTTATTGAATATTTGAAATTAGTTCCATTATTCAACTCGATTGCTATTTGACGTTTTTATTATAGGTCCATTTATTGGGAAGAGCTCATTAAATTAATATGACAGAGCTGATTTAATAATCAGTATTATAGTAAAATTCATAGTTTGAAAAATTCTACATCATTTTAACATTTTCAATTACATTATTTCAATACTTCATATGTTACGATGTTTTACTTCCGATGACTCACAGAAAGATATTATTTGAAAAATAAATATTCTTCTTGTTTTACCTTTACTATTTATTTGAACAAATAACAATGAATGCAAAACTACAACACATAGAGTTAAAAAATGCTCTCTTTACAAATTTAGACTCTGCTATGTTGTTCAAAATATTTAAAATTGAGATTATTGAATCTGTTATTTCATTATCCAATCTACATGACTTTGAATGACTGGTTGGGGTTATACAACACCTATATAAGGTCAAATATAGGCTTAAAGGTTTGCAAGAGGATTCTTACACAGAAATGTTCAACAAATTTACCGTGAACATTTTCTTAAATCAGTTGGATGTAAATATAATAGTGATCTTGTTCAAAAACGCAAGTTAAACAAGCTGGATATGTTTGAAAAAAAAAATATATATATATATCCACTATATTGAACACAACATAAAATCAATTCTAAGCAACTGAAAAGACTTTACACTTACGTCACACATATCTGAAGAATTTGTTTTTTGTGTTTGTTCATATTCCGAGAAGCAAGTAAGTAGCATTTAATTTTTAGTAGCGGCCTACACCCAATTAAATCAATATTATAGCATATCTTTGAGAACTGACATTGCTACTTTCTGTTTTCCTACGCCCATTCTCGATAACTTAGGTAAATATTCAGCCTCTATTTGCTGCCAAAATTCAATTCATTCTTCTCCAAACGTATTTCAATATAAGATGATGGATTGCTGTCTTAGTATTGGATTCCGTGTTTATATTGACATATAAATTATCAAAATTTTGCACTTGGGACTCTTCAGGACACATAAATAATATATAGGATACACACATAGGGTAGCCTACATATATAGGACACATATAGAGTTCTCACCACAGTGAATCCATTATCAGTTGATTTACAGTACTTATAGGTCAATGTGGACTAATCCTGTTTCAAACAAAGAACAAAATGATTGAACTTTGTCCACTGTTTACACTCAACCTAAACACTGTAACCTAAACAAAGATAAAAAGAGACAAATATGTTGAGCTGTGCTGAGAGAGTTAACAACATTCAAAATATATCAATCCAATTACACCCATCTGATCTATTATTTGGGATTTGATCGTAGACAATAACAAAGAATAATACCAAGATGTTTCCAGATCTGCGGCTCCATTTGTGAAAAAGTGAAGTTTAAAACTTGTTTGATGATCGAAAGTTTTTTAAAAATAATAATTTCCAGTTATTTAATAATTAGCCTAAATTTCTGTCACGCGATTGCTTAATGCTGCACAATGATTTTGTCACTCAAAGCAGATCCTACAGTATTTTCCAGCTGCCTATTTTTTAGAATGTCTCGCATGTAAAAAGTGTATCATAGGAGAAAATCTTCTCATCCAATATTTTATGTTGTCAGTTATTCCGAACCTTTCTTCAATCTGTAATGTTTTAGTTATCAGTCTGTACAGGAATTTTATTCGTTAGCTTGAAAAGTGTGAATGAATAAAATTATTAATTAAATAGAATGGGTAATATTTAATAGATAAGGGAGAATCAAGATGAAAGCTTGACAAAACAGGGCTCCCCTTTAACACATTACGGGTCATGGGGTCATATGGGTGAGATTCTTGGTCGGAGATTTCAGGTCGCAACTGTATAATTTCAGGGTCTCTGATTCGCTTCACTTCAGAACATTTTTTAACCTCCTAGACTAAAAGGACAGCGTGTCCTCCAAAACACAGGAGTGCTGCAAGATATTATTATTTAATCTGAGTATTAACATGATAAACATCCTTTTAATTAATAATATTTTAATAAATATCATCTTGTGAATAATATCATAATTGAAACTGCACCTTTCCAATAATAAAATAGTAAAAAATAATGAATTTTTATCCTATTATTTTAGAAATTGAAAAGTATTGCATTATTCAGAAACATTTCATATATTGCATTATCTGAAAAACAGACAGTCTGACTGAAGACTGCAGTTAAGGCGCACGATGCTACCAGCACGTCAGTCGAGAAATGGTGTTAGCACGAGAAATTGAGATGGATAGCAGACTCAGTTACCTCGCAATGGTGGATGGGAGATAGGAGATGGGAGATGGGAGATGGTAGATAGTAGATGGGAGTATAAGGTGGCTGTTTGAGAACTCCCTCGAGTCGAGGCTATAAGGGAATATAGTCCGACATGTTTTTGCGTCTACCTAACAAGGCTCACATGTTTTTATGCGCCCATCAATCTCAACAATTCACACATGGAAACATACGACCCTGCTCGACTGAAGGATGGTGAGTGCTCTCTGGTGGGGGATCGCTTCGCATTCACCCCAAAATCACCTACGCTGTTTTGACTCAAGTTATTTGTTAGCTCCATTTCTCGAACAATGTAGAAACACTGTTCGTCTTAATGTCAACTTGATATACATGAATAACTAGGAAAGACGTACTTTACATTGGTTGTTTGTGGGTTTCAAATAAATTATTATTAAAGTTGTAGTTGAACTATACTTACAGCACCTAAAATCCAAAATAACGTAGATTAAAGATTTATGGAGATAAAGGGTAGAGATGGAATAATATACAACTGAGATTATTCGACAATTTGTCTTAATCAAATAGGGAATGGAATACCCAGACTACTATTTTATCGTCAGTATTTTTTCTGAATTTACTTTCGAGGATGCAGAAGTAGAGACAAAACGCATTTAAAAGATTCAAAGTTAAAAAAGTTTTCTAATAAATCTAATTGAAAATCAAGAGAGCATAATCACAATTACAATAAGATCAAATTTATCCGAAAATTAGGATTATTTGAATACTGAAAGCAGTTGATGACAAAATTATGAATTCATAAAATTTGCAGACACGTAGGCTACAGTATGAAATCAAAATAAATTAATACATGTGTAATTAACAGATAAGTAATAAGACTATTAAAGTGTTACCTATACCAAGTAGAGAAATTCGACTTCAAATCCGACTACCGAAAAGACTACCGAATCTGTGATTGAGAAATCGTAAAAAATCTCCAAAATAAATTACGATGATAATAATAATAATCATCTCATAACCTTAATGATATATTAAGATATAGTCGAAACGCTTCAAAAAGAAAATCATGATTATATGGAAATGTGTTACACCACCATGCAGTACATGTGGCCGATTTCGACTTTTGGTGTCTCTCAAGACCTCGACGTTAATTTTTAGTTCAAAGAGCGTTCTATACAAACGAGTAGTGAGGTAGCTTTTGGTTGCTTTCTTCACTGAGCTACAATATTTATTAGGATGCATAACTTATGCATAACTTTCCGAAACAAATTCTGAAGCTTTATGCTAAAAATAGTCCACACTCACCACTACACAGAGTATGACTGCATAGGTGAATACATATGCTATCCAGAAAACCTCTGAACAATTTCCTGCGTGCATACCATCGTCATAAAATGTCTGAAATTAATCATTTCTCATCACTTAAAATTACCATTATTTGTTTATTAGTATAAAATTTTATTCAACGTAGGAAACTTTTATCTGTGCTATGAGTCGCAAATTTCAGATGATGCCTGGCTGCCAGGCTGAATTCATCATTTAAAAAATATTATTTTGAGAAAGTTTTGATTCAATCAATAGCCGATCCAGACATTGATGCTACAGTAGTGCTTTGCTGGAGACAGTTGAGGAGACGTTGATGGTGACGGATGGGGAATTAGAAATGTGATGGAACCGGTTGCACTTGCACTGTGTAGACCAAAAAATGCAGTTGCACGTTGCATCGGGTGCAACATCTGCTGCGAAAGAACAAACTAGACGAAGGAGAAGCCGCCAGAAAAAGCCGCGAATTCTTTGCAACCGGCGACGAGTTTCAGATGCAGCTCAGCTATTGCTGCTCCCTTCTTTTTATTCTCATCATTTTTATTTTGTCCTCATCCTTTCTTCTAGGTCTAGAAGAAAAAAGCGGTCGTCTGTGCAGACCCATTAATCTATCCTGCTTGTTGTTCTTCTGATAGTTCAACAAGCGGGGAACCTCATCATCATTCGCTCTTTGTCACCTTTCTCCATCTTTCTTCTTTGTTTTTCTTTGAGTGCGCTTCAACCGCTTCTCGTCCATCAGGCTACCAGTGCGTAGTTATGTCTGCATTTTTCACGTGTGCGCTTCTCTCGTGACGCTATCATAACTGTAATCCTAAATAGGTCTCCACTTACAAGTAAAAGAATAAATATCCTATCCTAACAATTTATCTTTACAGTTGATGACCGACCTATAAATCAACCCGTAATTAGCCATCCAACGTTGAAGGAAGCAGAAGAAATCGGGTGTTTTCCTCCTTGTGCTAAAAAGTAGAGCTACCTGATTCTTACACAAACAAAATGATTTTCTAAAAGAAAAAAGATTAAATGTTTGGAAATGAATGGAAAATGAAAAATTCAGAAAATAGAGAAGCAATGTGATAAAGTGATAGCCGTGAGCCGTAGCAGGTTCAATCAGATAAAGATAAGCTGCGTTCTCCTGGGTCCACTTTGTAACGGTGACCGATTAGATTGGCCAGCAAAAAAGACACTGTTCTCTGCTGTTAAATCACTTCCCGGTGGTTCGAAACCCCCTAAAACTGTAGGTCCAACTCATCAATCACCATCATCCATCTCATTACCCACGCACAGGTCTCAGACCTATGTGGGCTTCATCTTAAAAAAAAAACAACAAATATGCTCTAATAACTTTTGAGCAGTAGCCTAATATTGCCACAACTTTACAACACAAATTAATATCAAAATTAATCAATATTAATTATATCATAATGAATAGGCTATTGTTTTAAATATGTTTTTAGAGAAGTAAAACTTGGAGAAGGCTCTTGGTGAAACTTTTTTCATTTGCACACAGTTTCCGACATACAAATTTGAAACACTATACATTGTTTAATACAGGTATATTGGAAAAAATATTTAGGTGATTCCATTTGCATTTATGTTGACACACTATCTCTAAATCAAAGTGATAATTTTCATTAACTTTTCGAATTACAGTCGACTGCAAGTCGTTAAATTTGCAATAAAAATTAATATTAACAACGCAGATTGTTATGGAACGAGAAATCCAAGAATGATAATTTATATGAATCTCCCAAGAATATCAATGAGCTAATTGAAAACAATGAGCTTATTGAAAATTGTGATTGAGAATGAAGATGCCACGTCACGTCGAAACTGTAGTATCTCGTTTGTTCATAACTTATAACTAAAGTCGTTTTATAACTAAATCAGTATTATTCATTTTGAATATCTACCACAATTTATGTCCATCTAAGAAGATCTGTACTACTAAGAAGATTTCATGTAGAGAAATGGCTGAAATATAAAAGTAATTTTTTCTCATTTTTCACTGTTGTTCAATTCAATTGCTCTTCTGACCTTGAAAAATGATATTCATCGTAGAATCATAGAAATATGTTAGGAATATATGCCTACGTCTATAGTAAATATTTCAAATGTGTTGATTAGTGGAAAAATTATCGGAAAAATTGCCGTCTTTCTCGGATGTAATATAAGATATGCGTTCTACACATATAATATCTTTCAATTTTGAAAAGTAGCTTCCCTGATTGTAATTAGCTTTTTTCAGACACTGGTCACATTAAAAATTAAGTCCATGGAAAAGGAAGCAGTCCTTTCTACTTCTAAAAATTCCGACTCCAAGGGTTAATTCTCCACAAATTCATTCAAGCAATTTTGAGCAGATCTCACCCTATGGACCAGCGTGGTTTTCATTTAGCAGCTAGTCTGTTCACGCTGTAGGATAACTACTGTTCGAATGGTCACGTGAACTCAAGCATGGGAGACAGAGTTACTCTGAGAGAGGAAGGAGTAACAGTGATGAGACGAGGAAACCTACTGAATAAACAAAATGCGGGGAAGAAATTTTCAGCCAGAGTAAATTGAAGAGTCGCATGAAATATGCGAGCAAGGGACATGAATGGTAGTAGCCCACTAACTAAAGTTTTAAACTCTGAGGAGAGATTGCGGCGGTGGTATCTGTGTGTTCAAAGATTTGAATTTTTCGGCAAACAAAAGTAATTTCTTCTATTTCAATATTTACGAGAGATGTTTCTTCGAACAGCTCTTTTTGTCTAAGCATTTGAACGTTCTTAGTAGCTTGGCAGACATTTATATTATAAAAATCGAAATTCTCTATTTTTTTGCCTTCTAAATTTTTCTATTTAAAATTCCAGGTAACGGAAGGCATGATCCTTTTTGTCAAAATCCAAAGCATAATATAATTTTACAAAGTAAATTTGTCAATAATAGTCTACTGCCTCTGGTACAATTTAATTAGTGGCCTTTTGGGTGACTCTGGGCTCGACAAAAATGTGTAAATAATTTATATTTAATCCACAAGAGTTGCCGTATTGGAGCTTAATTACAAAAGAGTCATCAATTAAAGAGTTTTTATTAAAATAGTCACTGTAGTCAATGTTGAGACGCCTGATCGGCAATTGGGAGGTCCGTGGTTGGATTCCCGGCGGTGACTAAAATATTTTTGTACAGTAGCGTTCAGCGATTTCTATCAGCTATTCAATGCTGTTGTCGATATGAAGTGATAGCACTTTGAGGAATTCGAAATTAATGAAGTATGTTCTGTATGTTTGACAGTTTGCAAAATTGTAAGTTCCTTCAAATCAAACTTAATTTTTAATTATCCTGTTACAGTTTGTCCTATGGGGGTACATACCTTATTATTATGTTTTCAGTTCTACTACTCTTATATTATTTTCTGATTATTCAAGTTTGTCATAATTTAATCTTGTATTATCCAAATTAACTTTTAGGTTTTCAATTTTGCTTATAAAGGAATAGGAATGAATGATTTGAATTTGAATTGCCGAAGGCTGATTCTCAATTTTCTATTTCAGAAGAGGGGTTGGTTTTTCCGCCCTTGTACAATTTTTAGCTTTTGTAGCATTGTGTTACACTTATTTTTGTAATAATTGTGTTTGATAATTTGTATTTTGAATTTGTTATCGTATTGTGCTCACTTATAAATAACTCAATTAATCTTATTATTATTTATTCTAATTTTTGTTTTCAATTATTCAATTATAATATTCCTGGATTTCTTGTTCCATGACGAACTGCGTTGTTAATATTAACTTTTCAAGTCAATTAAACGACTTGCAGTCAAATTTTATTAAAAATAAGTAGTATTTCACTTACTTTGTAGGCCAAACGTTTTCGAGTTGTTGAAACCCATCTTCAAGGCATCCTAGATATCGATGTTGGTTATATATGTATTTATGTGTATATTTAATTATAATAATTTATAATTATATATGTATTTATTGTTTTATTTCATATTAAAAGTTTATTTTATTTCTAATTATAAATTATTGCAGCTAGTTGTTTAGTAATTGGGTTAATTTCGATGGTATGTATTTTAAGAACTACCGTATTCTGTTATTACTTTTTTGCGAAATATTATTCATTCATTTGTTGTGGCCTAATGGTTACATTTAACTCGGTAGTATTTTGTTACAGGAATACTTGAAAATTTACAAAAAATAATTTACTCTTGTGTTTGTTACAGAGGCGCTGGGCAGCAGCGGGACAGAAGGCAGTAGCGGAGGCGGCGACTCGTGGGTAAGCGAGGAAGGCGGCAGTTCGTGTGCCACCCCCAATTCGGCGGCGGCTGACTCGCCGCCCTCGGACCTGGCCTTCACAGTCGGCGTCACCGAGGGCACGCCCTATGCCTGCCAGTTCTGCGACAAAGCATTTCCACGGCTATCCTACCTCAAGAAGCATGAACAGGTAAGCAATACAATAAATACTTGTACTCAGTACATTTTGAATCACTTCATCAACATCTATAACATAACATATTTTTGTAAATGCGATATTTCATCAGAAATATGTCACAAAATAAATGTTTAACAACAGTCATAAATATTTTATCAAAGTTATGAGGTGAACTGTGTACGGCTTTTTAACATGTACAGCTCTTTGGAAGTGATAGCCGAGTGCTGTAGCAGGTATCTGTTCAATCAGAGATAAGCTTCGAAACTCCTGGGCGCTTTCTGTAAGGGTGACCAATTGGATTGGCCAACAAAAAAGACTCTGTTCTCTGCTGTAAAATCACTTCCCGGTGGTTCGGAACCCACCTAAAGCTCATCAATCACCATCATCCAATTCATTACCCACGCACAGGTCTTCATCCTCCGAAAAAAATACATTGAAATTGAATCAACTTTCTCTGATAATATAGTCTATTAGCCTAATTGTAGTGATTGAATTAAAAAAATCAGAAATATCTTGGGGAGTATTAAATAGGATCAAAGTTCTTCATTTTTTAAATTGAACTTGTTAGTTGTGTTTTCCAGAAGATTCAAGTTTTTTTTTAAATCAAAACGTAAACACAACCTATGCTTACAATTATTTGGAATCTTGTGAAAATTTAGTAATAGAGACAATTTTGGGCTAAAAGCCTGTTGTTTCTTTACAATAAGTTGTATTGTGACGGTATCAATAAATAAGCAAATAAACCGTGCGAATAAATTGATTTGAATTCGAGTTCCATTCAAGGGTCGGACTGCATGAAAGAATTTTCAACGACTGAAGATGTAGCTACAAACTTACAATTTTACAATAAAATTGAGTTGAGTTTTAAATAAAATCAATGTATGAGATCTGCGTCTATGGCCAGGGGTGAATTCAGAATTTTTTTCATTGGGGAAATTGGCTGAGAAAACTATTTTGGGGGAAAACACCTAAAAAAGTCTTTGTCTCTGTAAAAGGCACAAAAAAAGTTTCTCAGCGTTGGTTTAGAATTTTTGGCGTATGCATCCCCTTTACCCCTCCCCCTCCTGAATACCCTAGCAGATTATGGATGTTTGGTTATTCAGCGGTAATATCAATTTTCTTCTATTAGCTGCTTCTGTAGAATATTGTAATGAAAAGCCCTCTTGCACTGTATAAAAACTACTGTGATTCAAACTGCTGTAAACTCTTGTATGAAAAGTGCTGCAGGAATACATTCTATTCAATAGAACTATTATCGACAAAAAAATTAAATCGTGTAAAGACTACGGTATAGTTATGTTTCAACATTGAATCAATCCAATAGAACTATTGTCAATAAAATAAATTTCTGTGGGCAAAATATTCTGTTCTAATGCAAAAAATATTTAATATTCTGTAGGGTATGGACGAAACGTATGAGCATAGGGGACTGACGGTTTCTTACATCATATACCCTGCAGCAGAAGGGAGTTGATGACATTTATAGAGATTGCCTGGTAACTAATAAGTTATAATGTTGAATAAAAGTTGAATATACCATGGCTTATAGTAGTATATTATTCACAATAAGCATATTTGCAATAGTATTACACTTCTAAATCGTGCGCTCTTAAGTGCGTGCACAAAAATAAAATGCTCTTTGTTGAGTTGTTCGATTTGAGTTGTAGTAAAGAAACACTGTACGATTTAAAAAAAATTAAAAATATTTTATTTTTTGTATATTTTTTATAAGTTGATGCTCCAATATAATAAGTTAATCATTAATAATAATAATAAGCGTATGGCTTTTAATGGTGGGGAGACCCTTACGGGTAGTTCCACCTCGCCGTTTGTGCCATGTTACGGGGAACATGGTGGACCTACTATTTTAGGTGGGTTCCGAACCACCGGGTAAGTGATAATAAAGCTTGTAACATCAAGTCATTGAAGCACAGTTAATCATTGAAATTGTATTTATATCGGGTAGAATTGAATTGACAATATTCGAATCTGTTATCCATCATGTTGTACCTTATGTATTTGGTGTATTTTTACAAAAGTGAAGTCACAAGCTTTATTATTACTTACCCGGTGTATCGGAACCCTCCTGAAATATTAGGTTCACCATGATTCAAGCGGTGAGGCCTTTCATTATCATTTACAAAAGCAATTGCAAATTATTTTTTTAACGAACATATTGCGGTTAGACAGATGTTATATAGAGGACTAGAACGATTGGTTTTCGAAGCTCTTGTTTTTTACCATCTGAAATGTATTGGGATTTCTTATGAATTCCATTATTTCCTATAAGGTAAACCTACAGAAATGATAGAAGGTAAACCTATAGCGGTTTTTCCTATAGGTGAAACCTCATTTCTGTGCACTCCCATTGACCTGGCTTGTTTTTGTCGAAGGCCGATGGACAAAAGCAACATGTCGTCGTCAACTGACGACAGTTGTGTTAATGAACGACGGTCGCGACTAGAAGCCGTGTAAGGTCATTGTCCATAGTGCGCCCCCTGGTCGTAGGGGGGGGGGGGGTGGATTGCACAGGTCAGGTGAGGGGGGCACCGGTCTGGCAGGACTACGCAATAGGGCTGTCGGGGACCATTCATCTGGACAGACCTGTCGCGCGAGCGTCCCGTTCCCAGAAGAGCTATGAAGGAAGATTTGAAGAAGAAGAAGGAGACTAAAAATAAGAAACGGCTCTGACATTCCCTTTGCGGTCCGTATAAGAAGGGTGCAGTTGAGCTGACTGACGGCTGTACTAGGCCTATCTATCACTCGTCATCATCATTCCGCTGCGCTGCATCTATGAGACGGTGTCTCTTCTTCTTTTTCTTCTTTTCCCTCTTTGTCATCTTCCTTATGCATTTCTTCTCCTTCTTTTTTCCTTTTGCCATATTTTTATCGTATTTTTCTTCTTCTTTTCTTTTCCTTTTTCTTTAGAATTCTTTTTTTCGCTTTCTTATCCTTTTTAATTTTCTTACTCTTTTTTATTCTTCTCTTCTTCCTCATCCGTCTTCTTCTTGTCTTTCTTATCCTTCTTCTTCTTCTCCACCACCAACTTCTTCTTCTTTTTCTTTTTTTTCTCCTTTTGACATCTTCTTCATCAAATTTTTCTTCTTCATTTTCTTCTTCTTCCTCCTCCTTCCTCCTGCTTCTTTTTCTTCTTCTTGTTCTGCTGTGTCTAGGGTACAGCTGACGCTATTGATAAACGTTAATTCATCACCACCACCATTTCTTCTTATTCTTCTTCTCCTTCTCCTTTTTCTCCTCCTTCTCCTCATCCTTCTCCTCCTCCTTCTCCTCGTCCTTCTTCTCCTCCTTGTCCCCCTTCTACTACTTCTTCTCATTCTCCTCCTTCTCCTTCTTATTCTTCTACTTCTTCTTTATCTCCTCGTTCTTCTACTCCTCCAGCTTTTTCTTCTTCTCAATCTCCTTCTCCTTCTTCTTCTCCAACTCCTTTTTCTTTTTCTCTTCCTTTTCTTTTTTCTTTTCCTTTTCTTTTTCTTTTTCCTTTTCCTTCTTCCCCCCTTCTCCCCCTTCACACCCTTCTCTTTCTTCTCCCCCTTCTCCTTCTCCTTCTTCTCCTCCTTCTCCCCCTTCTACTGCATCTTCTCCTTCTTTTTCTTCTCCTTCTTATTCTTTTACTTCTTCTTTTTCTACTCCTCCAGCTTTTCCTTTTCTCAATCTCCTCCTCCTTCTCCTTCTGCCTCTCCTTCTACTTCTCCTTTTCCTTCTCATCCTCCACTATCTCCTTCTTCTTCACCTCCTCTTCCTCCTTCTTCTTCACCTTCTCGTTTTTTTTCTCCTCCTTCTCCAACTCACCCTCATCCTATTCCTCATCGTCTTCCTCTTCTTCGTCTTACTCATCTTATCCCTCTTCACCTACTTCTTCCTCACCATCTTCTTCTTCTTCTACTAGGTCTAGAGCACAGCTGACACTTTTGATGCACAACTCAAAAAGCACAAAAAGCAGTGGTTACGCTCTGTCAAACCCCTTTTCAGTGGCATGGCTTGCGGTTCACATTCAGCACGACAATCATTTTCCGGTGTGCCGATGTGTGTACAAATCAGCCATCATCATCAAATTAAGTACAACAATAAACAATACAGAAGAAACCTTCCTTCACCCTCACTTACTTCGTCATTATTTTTTGCGTCCTCACAAGTCTTGTCTTCTTATATTGGTGTTCATCAATGAGCTTCCTTATCTACTATCTGATATTGCTCCCAATGGTAGAGTTCACTGACGCCTTCCCAGTTACCGGTAAATGGAATTCATCTAAAAACTAAGTCTTCTGATTGGTCTTTTCAAATTCATAGACGTTAAAATTTAGAATAGACCAACCAGACGCCTTAGTTTCCAGTAAAATTCTATCCACTGGTAAACGGTAAGGCTCTCATGAACTCAACCATAGTTTTCAGCTAATTTACCGTAAGGGTCTGACCACCAATAAAAGCCGTACGCATTTACTTTATTCATAGGTCAATGCCTATAACAACCCTGGATATAGAAACAAACTAAATTGTTTTTTATCATCACTGCCTTTAGACTTCTGATGTATCCTATCATAGAGAATTGTTTTATATATAGTGATTTTATATGGACTCTATGTAAAGTCACTGTAGTGCCTCCTAATATGAAGAAGTTAGATAGCCACCGGGTTATCATGATTACGCAACCTTTGTCCTTGATTTGTTCATTTTATCTTATATATGAAATTAAATTGGGTCTAAACTATTCATTCACTGAAAATACTAAACTTACTAATTTAATGTAGAAGTAGTAAGTAGGAAATTTTTCTCTCCTGTGACGTATGTAATTGAATTATCTTCTGTGCCATAATATGAAATCAAATTAACTGAAAATACTCGAGTTACTAATATAAAGTAAAAGGAATAATTGGGGAATTGATCTATCATTTGTGACGTATGTAATTGAATACAATTTAGAAGGTAAAACGTATTGAATAAAATACCTGCTGTCATATGTCATTACATAAATGCTTCACATACATTGTTATTGTTAAATTGTCATACATTCTTCCATATACAATTCATTGTGTTGTCAATAATATTTATGCTTTTCATCAGTCATAATTGAAATTTGTAAATTTACTTAAATAAAGTAATCTTAAACTATCCTATCTCAGAAAAACATTTGCACTCCAACAACATTCAACCAAGTTCTTAACAAAGAGACCCTCTTACATGGGTGCAAATTTGTCAATAGTCTGCAACTGAGCATCAGTGACAAGGAAGGAAAGGCTTTCAAGCATGAACTGAAGAATACCTGATGAAAAGTTTGTCGGGTTTAAAGACAGGCTGATACAAGGACTATATTTTAGATATTTAGGCTGAATAGGCGAAGTCGTCTATTTCTCATTATATTTCCGTTGTTCTGTATTAAGGACATAATGTTCAATGATGTTTTGGTAAAACTACTTGACGCAATTTGTATTGTACATCTATCTACATAATAAGAGAGAGCGTAGGAGTGTGAGTGTGAGTGTGTGTTTTTGTATTACGTATTTCACAAAAACGACAACGATTTGGAACAATAAACTTGGCACATAACTTCCTCTTAACTCGATTCAGTGTACCTCGAAGCCCGTTTTTTATTTTCCTTTCAGAATTTTTAAAGTTAATGTTCAAATTTCAGCTATGGACATTATTACTGTTTCAAAATGTGTTTACATGCAGGAAGCTCTACCACACAGCTGATAAAAACAAACAGTATGGTGATACCGGAGCACTATGGTAGATGATATGCCGATATGTCTTAAGCCAAAGATTAGCCAACAGTATCAAGCCAACAGCTCGGTATCATGAGATATTACTTATTTGTGTATTGAGCTTTTCCTGTAATACATTATTCTAAATAACTGAACACAAAAGTATGCAGGTGGGTAGAATTGTAAAGTTGATAAAAAGGTAGTTTACTTATAAAGAACGTTAAAAATTCACGTCATGATTGCAACAAAAATTTTTTTTGTGGATATCACTTTTCAACTAGATGAACTGCATGGTATAAACACTGTATGGTATTTCACTAACCCTTCCCAATTTCGTAATTTGGTGACCACTACCGTACGTTATCTACCAGGAAAGAAAAACTCCAAACTGGATTATTGGGCAAGACCAGGTAAAATGATAGAATACAATAATGAATAAAAAATATTTGAATGATTGATGTTATGTGGAATTTAACAAAAAATGTTATTAATTTGGGAAAGGACGTGGATATCAAGATGTAAAAATAAATGGACCGATCTATTAGATCTTCTAGTTGTTGTGAACCGGTACAACACCAGTCTCGCCAGGAAGTTGTAAGGAAAATAGAAACGGACGTTCAGCCTAGATGAAAATTGTCGGCAGTTCCCGGAAAGCAGTGGTCACAGCAGAGGACCGGTCTCCCCTCTGGTCAAGCACAGGACACAGGACAGAGGCACAGGCACAGGCACAGAACTCCCGTCCGGTTCCGGGCAATTGAACGCGCGAGACACATAAGAAGCATCTCGCATTAGACATCAGTCAGTCAGCATCGCATAGCATCGCATCGCATGGCACATCAGTATTTTATCATTCTAGCGACCTGTACTTGCTAGCGTCCCACTAGACCAGTACAGTTCTTATGCGCTTACCTACATGGCGATGTAACCTAGGGAGGTCAGGTTCGATTCTCGGTAAAGAGGTTTTTTTAAACGCCTTGTTTTTCTCATTCTTCTCGTTGCAAAGTTGCCTTTGTGGGCGCAGGAGGAGGATTGTTAGGGGAACAGTGAAGAGGGGTGACCGGGGGGTCATTGGGTTTAGGGGGGGTGGATTGGGGGAACGAAGGAGGGATCTTTATGGGGGGGGGGGGCGTCCGTACCCCCGTTCTAGGTGTCGCTCTAAGCGCGGTCATCCTGCTACTGCTACTTACTGGCTTCTTAATTACTTGTGTACTTACTTGCATGTCTCCATCTCCGTCTTTGACAAAAGGAGCTCCGTCAAGACGACCTACTCCTAGCCTAGCTCCTACCTGTGGCAAGAGCGGATGGGTCACCTTTATGTGGAGGTTGACATCTTCTGTCCGACTTATGTTCGCGGGTTTCCTTCATTAACACTATTGAATATGCAGTTCATCATTCATCATAACATCATTTCCTCATGCAGACAAAAACATTCTCCATACCAAAACCCTCAAATCATTACAAAAACAATAGATGTATATTTTAAAAATGAATAATAAGACTTGAAGCTTTCACAACCACATTTACCATGAGAAACTAGTTTCGGTTGTTACACCATTATCAATCTCAAACAAACTAAAATTAACGTACAGTATAGTTTAATATATACTATACACAGCATAATATTATTGGCTGGGGGCGAATATGCCTATCATAGGCTGACCTTCATTGAAGATCTGTGATTGGCTGAAGGCCCTAACAAGTCACGCCCTCTGCTGGGAGGAGCTTCAAGGAATAATTAGTGTCAAAATCAAGATCCAAAAAGTAACAAACAATAAGCTCAAGTTCAAGACTGAAGAAGATGTTGAATTTCTGCATTTGAATGGCAAAGACAGACAACTGAACATTTTAAAAGCTTTGGAGATAACTAGGTTGGTAAAAAACGATTCCAATACTAGTTTTAATGATCAAATTTATTTCAACCAATCCAATACAACTAACTGGGTTGCATCATGATAATAATAATTCTGGCCTACTCTTTAATAACGGTACTTTCTTGTTTTTCTCGGTTAGCCTTGACTCCATTTCATTTAGCTTCATTTTTTACTTTATTTTAATTTTTTTAATTTTTCAATTCTAGTCTACTTGTGTATTCTTCTTGTTTGTTACTTTTTGGTTCCTTATTTTGACACTGATTATTACTTGATGCTTGTTAGGGCCTTCAGCCAATCACAGACCTTCAATGGAGGTCAGCCTACGAAAGGCACTTTCGCCCCCAGCCGTATTATGCTGTGTTTAGTATGAACTACATTGTATTTTAGTTTGTTTTTTTTTTACTACTGATGATGCCCACTTGAGTCCGAGACTTGTGCATGGGTAATTATGTGAATGATAACATATAGATGCCAGACCGAGGAGCAGGATTCGAACCCACGACAACTGAAACGACAGCAAGCTGAAGTTGTGACGCCCCAACCAACTGCGCTAAGCGGTGAGAAGTAAGAAGTAAATCAAATAACTTATTTTGTAGATCCGTATACTCCATCCCAGCTTGTGCGCTGCAGTGGATCTCAATAAACACAGCAAATTATTTGAGGCAAAAATAGTCTGCGAGTCAAGGAAATCTGATTTTAAGTAACACTTTGCACAACCACTGTAGCACTTAACACATTGGAGCTGTTCTCAACAAAAAGGTTGATAATTTAGTCAGACAGCCAGAAAAAGATATAAGAATATTTTTTAAAACAGTTTTGTCTATCATCCGTCATGTTTTTCAATTTCTTTTTTTCTATCATATCACTGAAGATCTAAAATTTAACAAACCTGTAAAAGGTTCGGTTTTGAACGATTAATTTCTTTATTCTCATTAATAAAGAGAATAATTAAGTGAATTAAAGTAAAAATTGTTCAAATTTTAGGTAGGCCTGTAGGATTCATTGCATCATTACTGTAGGAAAATCTGAGTGCATTTCGAAATACTTTAATATAGTACAGTTTCAAACAAGACCAAGAGGATTTGCATTCCTGGATACTTGAGAGCTAATAGCTGTATAATAGCCAAATAAAATAGACTTAAACCTATAATAGGCCTGAAACTATTAATTGTAGTTGATTTTTTTCAATAAACTATTTGTTCGCAGTTACGGGCTTGGAAACGATGTAAATTATTTTCCAAAGTCTATTCAGATAAAATTGATATTTTAAATGTGTCAGAGAATCCAGTTGAGTTCATAGCCCTGTCCATATTCTAGTTATTTACCTTTCTTTTGCCTATTATGGGATTTGTAGGAGTATAATAAATTTAGAACTCACAAGTTTTGAAAAAAGAATCCAACTCTTTTTTCTACACTTATTAAATTTAGAAATCTCACTATCATCTTAAATCTCCAAAGTGTATTGCAATGTTTCCGGACTTGGAGCTTCATCTTTATTAGATATAAATCGAGTGATTAAGATTATGAAAGCTGTTGGGTGAAGATGAAAATATAAACCTGTAGGTCCAACTCATCTATCACGAATCATCCAACCCATTATTCACGCACAGGTCTCGAAACTACGTGAGTTCCATCCTCTAAAAGGTAACAAACCTATTATGGTATAGAGTTAACGTGACATTATATATATATATATTTTTTTTTTTTTTAATTTTTCTTCCAATCAAACCCCAATTAACAAATGAAAACACAAATTCTACTTTCGAGAACGAGCTATTCAATATTCTTTTTATTGGTTCACATAATAAATATTTATCTTTGGTATTCTGGAATGCTTAGTTCGAAGTGGTAACTATAGCTACATGCTACTTATAATGAGAGGTGGATATCCTTACTCACTTGATCTATTATTGTGAATGCAGTACAACCTATCCACAGCGTGCATTGCATAGACAAAGAAGCCGTCCTGTCATTCCTTAAAACACACAAGAGTGTTATGTTATTACACGATAATGCATAATCTAACATCTTATAGACCCTGATTCTATCAGCACGAGGCTACAAAAACCGGTTCGTTATGGCTGTGAGTCGAATCATTGAATGTTCAATTCATCAGAATGCTAGTGGAATATCTTAAAATTGATCTGATGATAGTTCTATCAACTGCCGCTTCTTCCCAATACCTCTTCCGATTATAGCTAATAATGAAATTTCAATATTTATTATTTTTAATCAAAAGAGCTATTGGGTAAGAAGTTGTAGCTGATTGAGTATTCTATTTGAAAGAAATAATAAAAGGCCAATTCAAATAGAATACTCAATCAGCTACAACTTCCTACCAATACATCTTTTGATTAAAAATAATCTAATTTTGATATTTAATGATAATCTGAGAGCAATAATAAAAGGCTAATCCAAATAATAAAATAATCCATCAACTGCAACTTCTCTTTAATACTGTACCTCTTTTGATTTATAACTTAACTAATCAAATTTTCATATTAACTGATAATCTGAAAAAAAGTAATAAAGGCTTATTCTATAAAATAATAATAAGCGTATGGCTTTTAATGGTGGGGAGACCCTTACGGGTAGATCCACCTCGCCGCGTTTGAGCCATGTTACGGGGAACATGGTGGACCTACTATTTTAGGTGGCTTATTCTATGATAAATAATAAGACAAAAAATCGATAATAATCATTTCAGGAAGAAGTAGAAAGAAATACACAGCAATTTTTTGAAGTTTCAAAAGCTCTTACTTCTCATGATTTGTAGACTACTTACTTTACTTGTAGATTGCTCATTACATGGGAAGTAGTCATTACGTCGTTGCTTTAAAATCTATTCACTTTTATCCAAACCGATTGCCAAGGAAATCGAAGGACTGCGATGTCATTACCGTAGGTGGTTTGTAGTGCATTCAATTAG